>VZTY01023706.1:150992-309284 GCA_013400935.1 Turnix velox | reverse complement strand
TTGAGGGCTTCAGAAATGGACAATTCAGAAATGTCATCAACTGATACTTCCAAGTCTTTCTCTTGCTGCACTCAAGCCACTCTCCACCCAGCCTGTATAAAAAACTTCTTTCTCTGTCCAGCCTAAATCTCCCCTCTTCCAATTTGCAGTTGATGTAGATGAATGACAGAGAAGCGATACCTAAGGAGGTCAGTTCTAATGGTTCGTTGTAGTTGGTGTCTGGGAAGGAATGGATATCATTAAGGTGTATGTGAGTATACTCCTCCACATTTGACTGTCCCAAGTACAGGGATGCTGGCATCCTGTCTGGCCCATGGGTCTTTAACCTCTACTCTATGGAGTTTGCCATCTGCATCTTTCTTGGTCTTGAGTTGGTCACCCGTGTGAGGAAATAGAAATTAATGAAATTGCACTATTATTTGCCCACAGAAATTGGTTTCTCTACTATAGACTAATGTAGTGCCAGTGATTTATAAAGCTTATATATCAAGGAAAAGGTATAATGGAAAGATTTTTTCAATTTTTATACCTTAAGCCAAAAAAAAAGAAAAAAGAAAAAAGAAGAGGAATCTGTATGAATTTTCTGGCTGGATCATATTGCATCTTTCCTGTAGTTAACATATTTCTATATTTAGAGAAGACAGTATTGAATTTCAGGATTTATGGGAAGCAATGGGCACTGTCCTCTCCACCCCAGCTTGCAGCTGCATGTCTTGCTGAGGTCTCTGGGGCAGCCAGCATCCATCCAGCAGCTGCTCCTCAGCATCATCTGGTCCTGCTCTCTGCTTCCTCTGTCCCTTTACCAGCCTGAAGTTAAGGGGCTTCCCATGGGGTTGTGCCTCCCTTTCTGCCCTTTCATGGGTGGAAAAGTGGCTCCCCCTCTCCTGAAGGACAGAAGTGATGATCCAGTTGCCAGCTGGTGGACAAAAAGAGCAATTTGCACCTTTCCAGGATAACAGTTGGGAAGGCAATCAGTCCACATAGACATTGCTTCTCCTGAGAACATCATCCCTTGCTCCTACAAGCTGATGTTGATTCATTGAGCTGCTGATCTCCCTTTCCTGCTGTGGGGACCATGGAGGTTCTGAGTGTGAGGAATATGGTGAGTAGCTGGGAAAGGGCTTTGCTGCTGCTTGTGTAAGTGCTCTGGGGCAGCTGTAAACACTGTGCACTTTGTCTTGTGTCCCAAATAAGAAATGTGATGAGGCAATTTTAAGTATTTACAGAATCCTGACATATTGCAAAGAAATGTGGCATGTGCCACTTTGAGATGATGCTGAAGTTTGAAAGTGGTTAAATAATGTAGAAAGGTTCTTTTGCTGTGGTGAAATTAAGGGATGGTCTGTGTCAGGGCTGAAAAGGAATAACCTGACTGGAGGGAGAGTCAATACAGAGATTCTGATTAAGACATTTCCTTTTGCTTGTCCTGGTTGTTTCAATGGACTGCTTTTCTTAGTAAGCTCTTGATGACTTCATCTGAATAATGAACTGAGCTGCAGAGAGGTTCACATCCAACACCTTCTGCTGGCTGTTTCCAAGCCTTCAGACTTGTTGATTTTTTTTCAGCTACTTAAGACAAAGATTACAAGAGTAACTTTTAATATGGTATGTGATTATAAAAACGTGGTGCATGTCTAGCTGGGGTTGCAAGACTTTGTGAAGTAGCAGTCTTTGTGCTGGATGCCTAAAGCTGACATTTGGTTTAGCAGCAGATTGAAAAAAATCTAGAGGAAAAAAAAATTACTTTGGCAACAGCCTGATGGTCTCAGCTGAGCTGAACAGGACTGACAGAGTGACTGTTCTATGATGATCCTACAGGTCACAGCTTATAGCTGCTTTGAAGTTGAAGTATTAAGAATGTTTGACCTTGATTTTATTGTATTTTTTTCCTTTTTTTAGTTTTTTTTTAAATTTAGTTTGTGTTTCTGTCCAATTTTTTGTCTTTGAAATACATTAAAATTACCATGTATAACTAACTATTGGTATGTTAGAAAATTTGGGACTGTACATTTTATACAGACAGATTAAGTTCCTCTTTGTAGCCCAACAGAGTTATCTGCATAAATAACTTCACTGCACACCCTCAGATGCAGAGTTGCAGCAATCCTTCACTTGTGGCACCAGCTTTAAAATCATTGTTTGTTCTTATCTGTTATGTTCCTTGGGAGATTAAGGAAAGTAGTTGCTGGTTTGTTTTTTTTTTTATTAAATGGCAACAGTTATTCCTGATGGATAATAATTTACAACTCTGCTACTGGTAAGAAAGAAATGAACCTTTTGTTTTTATTATGCTCTTGGAACTGATTAGTAGTATAAAAGAAATAATACAACTCATACATCCAGGAAGGCTTATTGCATTACCAGGCAATACACTTGCCCACCTGATGAATAGGACTCAGTCTTGCAGCTCACAAAAAGCTGGAGTTATTTCAGTCTGAAATATAGTAGAATAAAACAAGACAAATATTGTTCATGATGATTTCACCAAGGTAAGAGAATTGGAGGTTTTATCTGTCAGTTGAAGGAATTCAGTGTTTTGCTCTAAGTCCAGAATTCTGGCTTTTCAGATTAATCTTTGTTTTCTAAAAGTCAAAATGGCTAACTTATCTTTAAAAGATGTTCTATTTGAAGTTCAAAATTACTTTGTATTAATTTAAGTATTGCAAATATAGAAAATCCTATGAGTTTTCCTTTAGCTTTTTCTTAAAAAAAACCCCAACACCCAAAACTGTCTGGATAACAGACTCCAGCCACTCTAAGAGCAAGCTAATTATCAGAAAATGTTGCTTGGTAGTACTTTATTATCCCCCATTAGAATATCATCTCGTGAAGCTTCCCAGCAGAGGCAAATGGATCTGTTCCCTTTCCAGACCTGCAGCTTTGCCCATCAACAGAAGCACAGTGGAACAGGCTACACAAACTTCTCAGATGAGGAGAAAGGACAGGGGAGAGAGCAGAGTTCCTAATAAAACAACTCAATGCAGCTACCACCCTATCCCTCAAACTCAAAACCTCCTCGTCTGTAACAGAAATAGTCTGGTAGCTTGTGATAACTACTGACTTCACAGACCTTTTGGCAATGCATTGATCTGAAAGTGACCTTTAAAAGGTCATCTAATCCAACCTGCCAGCAGTGAACAGGGAAACATGTTTGACATCTTTGCCAGGACTTGAGTTTTGCAGCTTGTAAGAGCCCCAGGACAAGATTTTCACACCCTCTTTTTCTTCCTCTGTGCTCATTTCTTTGCTGTGCCCTTCAGTGGCATGAGATAGGACTGGGATCTTGAGAAGCAGTTTGAAATGATCCAAGTGGCTTGTATCATTTAAATTCTGGGGGGTGACCAGGTATGTGATTCTATTGTATTTTCCCTTTAAAGCCTTTTGCTGTGCTAGTCTACACGTATTTCATAAATGACAACTTTAAGCTCATGGTTTCCATGATTATTTGAATATGGGAGAGAATGACACTACACTTTTGAGGTAGCAGAAATTTTATAAAGGCTTTTTCTTGCTCCTGTGTGCCTAGGGCAAGCTTTCTTGTATAATGTAGCAAAGGACATTTGGACTTTCAAAGGAGACTTGGCATTTCAGTGAAAGTATATCTTACTATTTAGGGTCAGATACATACACCTTCAAAATAAATTTTAGGTAGCCTTTTGATCCCAATTACTCTTGTCTCTTTCTGCATTCAAAAAACCTAAGATGTATATAAAAACAACCTTCTTGACTTTCATCTTGTTTCATGGAATTTTATGCTCACTTTTCATGGTTCCCATTGCAAAGTACCCCCAGATTCCTGTCCCCTCTGAATGAGTGGAAACACATTTTCTTTTCTCAGTTTAATGAAATTCAGGTCTTTAAGGTCAGAGCAAGTCAGCTCAGTGAAAGATGACTTCTGAACCTTTTAAAAGCAAAGTACAGAAATTATTGGGAAGTAGCTGTCAGACTGAAAAAATATTTTCTTCTACATGTTAAGTTTGCAGCCTTCCCAGAAGCCAAAGCAAATTGCTGGTTATCAGAAAATAAAACTAGGTCTCAACTCCCATTTTATCTACATCATTCTGAAACATCATCACATAAATATTTGTGGAAAACAACCAGCTTGACTATTCAGTGATACAGATAAAGAATCATCTCCCTGAAAGTGCAATAGTATAAAAATTACAAATTTAATAATGTCTTTCCAAGAACCAATCTTGTTACTCCACCTGACACAGGAAATGGGATGAAAAAGCTCATAGGCCAAGATAATGATGGGGGGGATCACTCACCAGTCATTGACCTGGGCAAACAGTAGGCAGTCTCTAGCAAGGCAAAGTATTACAGCTCATCAAATACATGATAGCATTTGGGTCCTAATGATGAGTCGTGAGCTCCTTTTACCCCATATAAAAGTGATTGTTTTCAGAATTGGAAATTCAATGATTAAATCAGAAATCAATTTCAGCCACTTAATCAGCTCAGTGTTCTTTGCCAAGTACAGAACATGGCATGGTGAGATCTATTTATTTACATGATTATTCTATGGAAGGGCATTTACTTGTTCTTGTGATCTTATATCTGCAATGAGATCTTTCTGAACTGCAAACATACTGAGTGTGTTTCCAGACATAATTATGTGGATTTCTTTTCCTCATTACTTACTGTTTCTCCTCACACAGTGTTCTGGGCTCTCTTAAATCTTTGCAGCAGCTAAATAAGAAAATTCTTTTCAAGTATTTTGTGTTACCTGCATAATGAGTCAGCTTTTACCAATCCTTTGCTAATTTAGCATCATAGAATGGTTTGGGTTGGAAGGGACCTTAAAGATCATGGAGTTCCAATCCCCCTGCCATAGGCAGAGACACCTCCCACTACATCAGGTTGCTCAGTGCCTCATTCAACCTGGCCTTAAACACCTCCAGGGATTGAGGGGTCATCCACAACCTCTCTGGGCAACCTGTTCCAGTGTTTCACCACCCTCACAGTAAAGAATTTCTAATATCTGGCCTGAATGCCGTCTCTTCCAATTTGCATCTGTTATTCCTAGTCCTTCCATCACATGTCCTATTAAAAAGTCCTACTCCAGCCTTTCTGTAGGTCCCCTTCAGGTATTCATAAACTTCTATGTGGTTCTTCCTGAGCCTTCTCTTCTCCAGACTGAACAACCCCAACCCTTTCAGTCTGTCCTCAGAGGGGAGGTATCTTCATTGCCCTCCTCTGGACCTGCTCCAACAGCTCAATGTCCCTCTTCCGTTGAGGGCTCCACAACTGGACACAGTACAAAATTTTTATTTTTTTTTTAAACTTGGTACCTCTCTGTCATTTTGTAAAGCACTTCTCAGCACAGGAGCATCCATATGGAGACTCAATGGATCTATATACATACATAAGTATTTTGTTGAAATAAGTGGCATGTGAATTTGTATTATAAAAGTGCTCTTCTGTTCTATATGTTGCTGTAATTATTAACACCTACTCACATTCACAACTAGAGTAAGCTTTGCCCAGAGGCACTAAACCCACTTGGTGGTGATGGTGGGGGGGGTGTTACATTTGGTTGTGGTGGTTCTTGCAAGGCACAGCTCAGCAGGAAACTCAGTTTTTTGCTTCACACCCCTGCTAAACAGACACAACCCATTCTTCCATATGCCTCAGGTTTTTATATTGTATGTATAAGAAAGAAATTCTTTACAGTGAGGGTGGTGAAGCACTGCAACAGGTTATCCAGAGAGGCTGTGGGTGCCCCCTCTCTGGAGGTGTTCAAGGCCAGGCTGGACAAGGCACGGAGCAGCCTGATCTAGTGGGAGGTGTCCCTGCCTATGGCAGGGGGGGTGGAACTCCATGATCTTTAATGTCCCTTCCAACGTGAACGATTCTATGATTAAAAACATGTTGTCAATCCTGATTGTGCAAATGATCTTTACTGGATGTTTTTAAGGAGGGTCTGGTCTGCAAGTCAGATGTGGTTGACCTTCTATGTGATCCAGCTATATATATTTTTAGTCCTTTGAAAGTGTAAAGTAACATATATAGCAGTAAAATCATACATGAGGGCACACAGTCTGTGAAGGGCAAAATTCAAAAGACAGAGTTAAATTCTCAGCAGCAGAATAAACATGGCAGCCCAGGAAGGGATGGAGAAAATCACTTGGAATTTAGTGCAAGTTTTCCCAACTGCCCCCTGGGCTGCAGCAAGAGCAAGATCAGCAACTTGCAAAGTTATCCCACATAGAGATGTCCATCTGAGTCATAGTTTTGTCTTTGACCTACTGTGGACAAGTTCTGAGCACTGAAGTCACTTCTGAAAATGAGTTTTAGCTGAGTTTGAAAATTGGATTTCCCTATCCTATTGACAGGCTTCTAAAGGACCAGCCAAGTGGGACAGAAAACAGGTTTATAAATGAAAAATGTTATTTACTGGCAGAACATNGCTTCTAAAGGACCAGCCAAGAATCTAAGAGAACAGGTTTATAAATGAAAAATGTTATTTACTGGCAGAACATTAGAGATGCTTCTGCTGAAGTGTTTTGAATAAGTTTTCCACTGAAATTAGTGAACTGAATTCAGAAAGAAGTTATGGTTTCATTAGTTGCTATGATACAAATTGAAGCAAAGATTCTCTCTTATTGCTGCTAGTGGTGTAAAATGAAATGCTTTTCATCTTATGGATACTGCATGTTTAAGTCATGCTTGCAAAATGTCATAGAATACATTAAAAAACTATTCTGCTTTTCCCCACCAGGTGCTTGAAAAGTTTATTGCAGCCTGTTTCTAGGGCTTAGCAATTTCTCTTTAGTGTAGTCACTGGTGTTTGAGTGAATAAATCAGACAAGACACTCCACAAAATATAAAAGCATGAGAAAGGGAATGCTCCTTGTTACCCTGATATGTGCTCTTGGAGATGTAACAAATACCTGGCCAACACTGAAAATATATTCAAAATTTAATGCATCAATATGTGTTTGTGACTTTCACCTGTGATGTGTTTAAAATAAAGCAATTCCTTTGTACAGGTGTATAGATCCATGAAAGGGTTTGTATTTTAATCTGAAATGAGACGCGTGTGATTGGAGCCCAGTGTCCTAAAAAATTTCACATCATCCCTCATGAGGAAAATTAAGTTATTATTTGCATGGCAAAGTACTCAAGGCATCACTCAAGATCAGAGGCCCCACTGTGCTAAACTATTTATAAGCAAAACTGCAGATACTTCCTACTCCCACTTCTATGAGTTTTACTAATGTAAAATAAAGACTTTAATAAAGACTTTTCTCACCACAGGCAAAATTTTTAGACAAGATGTAGCTTCTCAATACCCAAAGGGGCCTACAGAAAGGCTGGGGTAGGACTTTTTAATAGGGAACAGGATGGCTGACCTAGGAGTAATGGATGCAAATTGGAAGAGGGGATATTTAAACTGGAGATAAGAAAGAAGCTCTTTACTGTGAGGGTGCTGAGACACTGGAAGAGGTTGCCCAGAGAGGTTGTGGATGCGCCCTCTCTCCTTAGAGGTGTTTAAGGCCAGCTGGTCTAGTGGGAGTTGTCCCTGCCCATGGCAGGAGGACTGGAACTAGGTGATCCTTAAGGTCCCTTCCAACCCAAATCATTCTATGATTCCATGCAAGAGCTGTTGAGTGAAATTCTGCTTTGGCTTGAGACCCACCTTAGCTTGAGAACCCTGAGAGTGGCCTGGAGGTGGAAAACAGTTAAAGTAGTCGTTAGTGAAGAGACTTTAGAAAAATAGTATTCCTGCTTCAGAAGAAGAAAATAATTTAGTGAGTTCATATTTTAATTTGGTATTCTGTCTCCCCTACTGTATTTTTCAAAGAAGAGAGGTTCTCACAGAAAGAAAATGGCACCATAAAACATGCATTAATCTGTGGATTCCACCTTAGTGGAATTTCCTATATTTCAGCTGTGTTTAGTGAACTAAAGACAACTTTTTAATGGATCTAGTGGGGGAGGTTTCAGGGAACTGTGTAGGGAAAAAATTCTTCAGGTATACATTACACTATGAATCTCTGGCTTTCTTACACTATGAATCATACTGAATTTCAGAGTGCTAGCTTTTGTTGGGCTGTTTCGAAGAAGAGTGTAAACAAGTTTTTAACTGATCTGAAAGGTAGAGAGGGGTAAGTGAACTCTTTTAACAGAGAGAGGTCTTTCTGTCTGGGATAATGGACAGTATCACTGTTTATACATGAAATGTGTGTTGCACTGGTATCAGGTATTGTAACCCAGCTCAAGGTATTAAATTTGGTACAACAAAATCTGCCTGTGCTTGAAGGTGTCTAAATCTCTTTTAGTGTGTTCCCAAGGTGACTTCTTCCTGAATGCTTGAAATCTTTGAAGACGAGGATGGAGGTAGGAAAACAGTGTATGAAGCCTGGATCGGACCTGCTTTATGCTTTAGAAAATCTAGTAACAGAGTATGACTGTGGTCCATAAAAAATTTTCCTTGTTCCTTCCACTACCCTATGTTTTCCAAATAGTAAATTCATATGAAAAATTATCAAAAAGTAATCAGTTCACAGATGAATTAGTATTTTCTCAGTTTGCAGGTAATTTAGCTACAGCTTTTGAAATGTGCTGGAGATGATAAAACACTTTCACATGGTCCTTATGGACTCCTGCTCCTGATGTCCTGTGTCTGGGTGCTCACTTCTGTCAGGTTATATTATTTTTTAATCAGTCACATCAAAAACACTGAGGATATGTAGTGCTCAGATGGATTGCTCCCTTAAGAAATGGGTGAAATCATCAGCATGGATGTCCCATACATACTGCTTCACTGAAGATAAAGATTTCTGTTGGTCTGTAAGTGATTTAGTCTTTTTATTTTCCTGGGAAGCCAGAGAGTAATTCCTGAAAATTAGTGGTATCTTGCTTCATTTCTTCCTCCTCAGGCTGGCTCCCACAGTATCAGGGAATTGGATGGCACACAGGGAATGACAGGCTTTCTGGAAAATCTGTAGCAGGAAATACTCCTGTCCCTTGGTGGGTACTTTTAAGGGCTCCAGGAATGGGAAAGAGTGGTACCTCAAAAGTGGTGCAGATCTCTCCTATAGACAGGGAGAGAAAATGTCCACTTTGTGTGAGTGCTGCTGATGATCTGCACGTTATTTCACTGAGATGTCTCTTTGTATCTTGAAATGTAGATTCATCTTTTTCTTATGAGCTCTCTCAAAAATTACTCTTCAAAGAAGTGTCAAGCCATGTAATAGCTTTGTGTGGCTATGACAAATTACAGGAAGGAGCAGAAACATTTTTTTCTCACTAAAAAATGGGGTAATTTGAGACACTTTTCAACAGGAGTAGTTTTTATTTAATGGCATCTCAGGAGTGAGATCTCTTCAAAGAGTATTCCTTGACAAAACATGCAACCATTTCCAGTGGCCTTTGTGTCATTAAAGAAATTGAACATATTAGTCTTCCTGATAAATGCTCCTAAAACTGTTTTTCACTTCTCCTACATCTGCCTCGGTTTTCAAAGCAGTTACCTAAGATCTCATCTCAGAGAACAGTGAAATTCTTTGCTGTTGCTGTTACTTTTACCCAAAGATTTCAGGATTTTACAGCCTTCTTCACACATCTATGTTCATGGAGATGGTCAGGGTGCAAAGAGTTGTTCTAGTTGTTTGGATGATATTATTAGATGGTCCTAAGGACTGATACCTCAGAGGACACCTGGGGATTTTACTGCTGGAAAGGAGCAACCATCTCAAGTTTTTGCTGCTCTTTGTGGTTGATGTCAGGAAGGTATTCATGACTTCTCCAGACATCCCAACACTTTTGAGCTGGAGGTACCTCTGATGGTGAAAGATGCCATTGTTGTCCCAGCTGCTGTTGGGGTGACCTTGCTTATGTGCTGAGATGAAACTGTGGAAACAGCTTTTCCTAGGTGATGATTGTTTTTATCTGCTACATGAACTGGATAGAATTGCTTCTGTCTCTGCATAATCCATCTTCTGATGAGGATGGACAAGGGGAACCTCTTCTGGTGGCTGCCTATTGAATCTCTCCTCTGCATGGAGTAGTGTTTGGCAGAGGACATGGACACTTATCCTAGGGTGAGACATGAACAGGGGGCCCTGATGTTGTGAGAAGAGTCTAGTTGTGTGTGCTGGGTTAGCAATGAGGCAGGCAATCAGGTGGTGTGGATGTCATGGGCCTACCATGAAAAGCTCCCAAAGAGCAAAGCCAAAACTGCCTTCACCCCCCTTTTTGCCTACAGTCCTGAGGAGCAGTGGGTTCTGGGCATGTCAATCATCCCTATGGGTCAGTCCCTGCCTGTGGAATAACTCTCTCCTCTGACATGTACACAAACAAATTTAAAAGAACTTTCCAAAATTGACTTTGCCCTCCTTGCCACCCTGTTGAGCTCAGCTCCAGCAAATGGAGGTAGTTGTTATTCATCTTTTGGCCAGCAGGAATGTGCTGCAGGGAATACTCATTGGAAGAGGAAAGACAAATTTTTCCTGGGGATGAATAAATTCCCTGCTACTGCCAATAGTTATAGGAGAATACTGGCCAAGAACAAAGTATTTCTGATGGAAATACTGATACTTGGGGGAGCTGATCAAGCTTCTCCAGTGCAGGCATGAGCACATCCTGGGTTTCAGGACCTTCCTCTGCTCCAAGGTCTGATCAGAGACTCTGACCTGAATCCAGTGAGTCCATTTGCTATTTTTCTGAGAGGAAAACGTGTCAAACCTTTATCATTCTTTTGAAGAAAGTGGAGGGACCACGACCCAATTAAGTTAATTTAAAGATGGACAGACTTGCTGAAAAGGAAACTGCTGATTTCAGAGGATAAAATTATACTAGATTTGAGAATATGCGTAATCACAGACTAAGATAACTCTTGCCAGGTGAAGACTGCATTTTAGAAATACCTCTCTCCTATCTGCCAAACAAGTGAATAGCTCATATAATTATAAAAAATTCCCTCTTAGACCCCCCATAATTTGCACCTGTAAATATTTGCTAAAATAATGACCATTATCACTCCAGTTATAAGCACTTTTTACAGAAGTTGCAACTAAAACATTCTAAATTTACACAAAATGGAAGATGATACCTTCCAGTCTTTATCCCTGAGATAACTGAAATTCTTTGATACGTTTTTCTGATTTGGGAAAGATAAGAATAAAGGATGGGCATGTTCTACTCTCTCTGTACCGTTTGCAACCTAAATGTGTTGGTATCAAAGGATTTTAATGATTGAAGATTTTTTCCCTCTTGATTTTCAGCATAATTTTGAAAGAAAGAAATCTTACAGTAAAAGATCACTCAGGAAATCTTTGACGTGTATATATATTCTTACAAAAAAATCTCTGATTCTTGAATATTGATTTGTTAGTACAGACTTGCTTGTAATTCTGTACTTGTCCCTGAAATGTTTTGCTTATGACAAACATGACAGAAAATTAGTCCTCTTTAAAATAAATTACAAAAAGTGAATTGGGGGATGTTCGCATGAAGCATTGTTCTTAAACTTTCTTCTTAAGCATTCTTCTTAAGTTTTATTTTTAAATCACTAGACTCATTAAGAACTTTTAATTTCATCTCATTAGCTTCTGAAATCTCTTTGTTAAGTTTGGCTTGTTGTTGGCCCTGCTGCTTCTGCAGCACAACTTACAAAGGCTGTCACTGCTTTTGGCTCCTTGTGACTTAAATGGGACTTGCAGACACTCAGCAATTTTAAATATCAAGCTAATAATTTTTTTCAGCAATTTATTTAATCCTTCGTTTTTCTAGTCTTTTGTGAAACAGTATTTTGGCTGAAGATCTTTGTGGTTGGCTTGGATCCTTTTCCCTTCCCATGGTAAAGGATCAGGTTTGTAGCCAACTTCAGTTATCTCATCCAAAAGCTATATCGTAATGCTAAGAATAAATTAATCATCATAATAAGTAAGAAATCTATCAGCAGCACAGTTTGTCATTCCATGAGTTATTCCTGTCTTTGTTCCTGGCTTTTTTGTTTAAATCACAGTTCTTCTAGTTTTGGTTGGGTTTTTTTGGTATACTTTTTGCTGTTACAGAGAACTGTCACTGGAAGATACCTGGAAACCAGATGATGCTGTATTTACTCTGCTAGATTATTTAACATTGGGGTTCTGGATTCTGATATGCCTAAAAGGGACAGATGAGTGCATTTTTGAACTGTAGGTGTCTGCATCCCTACATCCCTAAAATTATGACCCTGGAGTTGTAACCTGTTACAGAAAATGAATGAATCATTGGAGTTCTGTACACAAAACAGCAGCCAAGAGCTGCTTTAAAGCACAGCTGAGATTTGGAGTTTAACAGCTCTTTCAGCTTACATTTCTTGACAGAAACTTTTCTTTCTTAAGAAAAAGGGTAGCAGCAAGAGCAGACCAGCAGCTGGTCTCTAGGCAAGTACTGGGTCCCCCAAGCTGTCTTCTACTCCAAGAGCTTACACTGCTTTGCCCTATCCCATGAGTGATGCAGATGCTTGTGACTTTGGAGAAGCACCACTCATTGCTCATCCAGTGCTCATCACTGCAGAGGTAAAAACATCATTAGTTTGTACTTGCTTCCTGAAATACCCCAGTTGTTAAGCAATCTCTTGCTCTCTCTATACCTTTCTACAGCCCAGAGTGTCCATAGCAGTTGTTTCTGTGCCATGACAGACATGTTCTATGAGCAACCTGGTGTGGTGGGAGGTGGTGGGAGTTAGAACTAGATGATCTTGAAGGGTCCTTCCAACCCAAACCACTCAATGACTCTATGTCTCTTATATCAGGCCACTATCAGCAGGGTGAGCTCAGATCTGCAGACAACCGCTGATATCAGCTCACAGTCACTCTGCTCTTTGGAGTTTATCTCGATTCTTTAAATTTAGCATGCAGATTCTTAAATTCCTTCATCTTACCTCAAATTATTCAACCTCACAAGTGCATTATTGAGGTTTTTCAAAATGCTTGGGGGTGCAGTTTAATGAAAGGTGGATTAAAAAGCTTTGTGGGATTGTTCAAGTAATGATGTCCCTGAAGTGCTGTTCAATTCACTCTGTATCTACTTTGCTAATGATGGTCTGAGATATTGGTAATTAGATCTGTGTCTGCTTAGTTTTTCTGAGCAAAAAGAAACCAGGAGAAGCTGTCCTGAGAATAGAAAAGGCTAGATGATGGCCCTAGATTTGAGGGGTTTTTTTAAGCATATGTAGACAAGATCCTTTGCTGATCTGCAATGTAGACCCAGGAGTAAAGGGATATCTTTAGAAAAACTGTGGTATGTAAAAAAAATCCTCCATGAGAGCTCAGCATCTGCAAGCTGCTGAAAACACACTCAATTTCCATTGCATCTGCATTCATGTCAATAACAGATACATTTATGCATGTGTGTGGCAGGAGAACTTGTGAAATGGATGCTGAAAGGCCTCAATTCAGAGACAGTGATGAAATGAAAAGTTGGAGATGAGGGAAGCAGCAAAGGAAAATGAGAAGAAAGTCATGAAAGAAAGATTGACTCAGTTATGGGTGTAAATAGACAGAACTGGAAGTACAAGAGAGGTAGACAAGGAAAATAGCACTAGAGGAAATGAAGGAAAGAAAAATTGCAAAGAAAGTGGATAGAAAATTATGGAAAGAAGAAAGATGGGGCAAAACAGGGCATATTTGTGTTTTTGCCAAAATGCTGTGCACTGGTGCAGTAGAAAGATTTAAAAAAAAAAACAAAAACAACCAAACAAAAGAAACCAAAAAACCCACAAAGGAAGCAAAACCATCACAAAGCTCTATTCTCTTCTCTAGGGAACAGCTTTGTGAGGCTGAACAAAGCTGTTCCAAGCAGTAATTTTTGGGCATGGGCATGAGCATGAGCAGGAGTCACACTGCAGAAGAAACTAGGAAAGGTTGATCCTAGTGATGCAGTTGCTGCTCTGAGTAGCTATGCTGCCTGTAACCTGTAAATTGATTTAGGAATAGATGAAATACTGGACACTTAGTGTTGCACATAGGATTGAATGATTAAAGCTGCTAGTGCTTTTATTTATCTGTTCAGGGTTTTGTTTGTTTTTGTGAGGCATCAGGCCCCAAGCTTTCACTGGCACTTTTGGCAGTCCTGTCTGTGTGGAACTAGGGCACGGGTGTGCACCTGTCTTTGGCTACTGCTTTGGTATTAGGATCTCATAAAGTAGTTTTTCCAGCTTCTTTCCAGCTTTTGCAGCTATAGGTTTAAGTCTGATTGATTTTTCTGAGGTTCAGATAGCACCATAGGCTCAAATGGAAGGTCACTCCAGTGAAGATGTCAATGATCAGAGGGCTGGAGCACCTCTCTTAGGAGGACAGGCTGGAGGAGTTGGGATTGTTCAGCCAGGAGAAGAGAGGAGGGACCTCATAGCAGTTTCTCAAAACCTGAAGGGGCCTACAGAAAGGCTGAGGTAGAACTTTTTAATAGGGTACAAGATGGCAGGACTAGGAGTAATAGAGGCAAATTGGAAAAGGGTAGATTTAGGCTGGATAGAAGAAAGAAGCTCTTTACTGTGAGGAGGCTGTACAGAGAGGTTATGGATGCCCCCTTCCTCTCAGGAGGTGTTTAAGGCCAGTCTGGATGAAGCTTTGAGCAACCTGGTCTGGTGAGAGGTGTCCCTGCCCATGGCAGGGGGGTTGGAACTAGATGATTTTTAAGGTCCCTTCCAACCCAAACCATTCTATGCTTCTATGATTTTCTAGCTTTTATGAAAGTGTATTTGTCTTATGTTTATTTTGAGACTCCTTTATTCATGTTATAATTTATTTTTTAATTCCTAAAACATGCTAGAAATATTTCTTTTAGCTGCATTAAGATGCAAAATTCCACCTGTGACAGTCAGCATGGCTGGAAAGGCATGTAGGAAGGGAAGTATGAGAGGAGTTAACACACTTAACAATCTCTGTGGCTGTCAGAATAATTAATGCTTCCAATAAACATGCTAATTAGTTGACAAGGAGAAAAATCTTCCTGCACACATGTTGGGCTTTTTCATATTATCCTGAATGCAAACACCACCTTATCATATCCTTACCTTTTGAACACGCCCTCTACATCATTTCCTGGCTTTAGACACTTGTTATTGACTATACAGAGAGCAGCAAAAGGACTTAATAAAATCTGACAGCAGGCAGCTTTTCCTGCCTGGAAAGATTAAGTGCTTAGCACTTTGCATTTCAATTACCTGAAACTAATGGAAAAAATATTTTACATTTTAGCCTGTTATTTGGCAAATTGCTTGGAGGAAAATATATTCCTTATGTGGAATTACGTTACTTTTTTATAAAGTGGTTGAAAAGTGGATTAATGCATTGGCTGCAATATATAACACTGCTTTTTTAAATTAAGCAGATATTATGTAAATTTTAATCAATATTATTGTGTGTCTTGTCTTTGCTAATGCAGCCACTGCCAGAATTTTAGCTCTTTGCTGATCTAAATGTATATTTTAGAAGTGCTTATACAAATTGTTTCCTATAAGTCACTACAATTCTAATTTTCATAAATTAGCTAAAATATTTCCTTATCCTTACCAAGGCCTATAAATGAATGTAATCAGTAGAGTTTTTATTATCTGAATGGTCATTGTATGGGATAAAACACCAGCTTGAATTTCAGTTCATCATTTGCTCTGTTTGAACACAGAGTTTTTCATGCAGAAGGATGGTTATTTAAAGCAGCACATACAAATGCCTTGAATCAAACTGTTTACTGAATACACTCTCCATAAATTATAATTGCATCCTCCTTTTTCAGCATTGCATATTTCATTTTTAAACAAGTGCAACAAATCTCTTGGCTTAGGGATAAAGGGCTTTCCAGTTTCAATATTTAGAGTGTTCCCTTGCAGAGAAATCGTGTTATTTCCCTGCAAGTACATCATAGTTTAAATATTGTTATTAAGAGTAAAAATATCATTTTTGGTGTTGAAATGATTGATGCATCTTGAAATTCTGTATGAACTACAGTCCAATTTTAAAGACAGAGGCCTTGATGTGTCTGAGTTACTCAGTGAAATGTTCCCACTGCAGCTGATGATGGTCTCTCTCGAGTGATGTTGCCCTTTTAGCCTGGGCATTTGCCAAAGATTCTCTCATTTTTCCTCAGCCTTTGGAAGAAGAATTGATAATACAGCTCAAGTATTCCTTTGCATGTTTATTAAAATAGGTTATATAAAAACTCTGTACATCTGAATGTGGTGGGAATGACCTGTTTTTGGGATGCCTCTGCAGCAGATCCTACAGAAGAAAGGATAAAATTCACTTTGCCCCACATTTGCTGCTGCTTCTTTCTTACTTTACTTTTCACACGTTGTTCCAGCAGAGGTCAGTTTGTCTCACAAGAGCTGAGCAAAGGCTGTGATTTTTGGGAACTCAGTGGGCCATTTACTTAAACAACAGCCAGACAGAGATACTGAGGTTCAAACAGATTTTCCCAGCAAGAGAAAATTGTATTATAAGAAACATTAATTTGAGAGAATTTGACTATTTTGCCAACATTTCCCACTTGTTCAGGTGGGAGCCTGCACACTAATTGATAGCAATCTGCAGCACTGCGGGATTTGGGATTGCTAGTTTTGATAGGATTCCATTCTCTGATTGTTTTTAAATATCTCTGCTGAGATAGGGATAGTAACAGAGGGGAAACATGGATGTTCCTTGGGCAGAGGAACTGTGGGTGGTAGCAGACTGAACCTCCAGTATTGCATAAAATTCTCTCCTTGCTGACAAACAAAATGGGCCAAGAGTACCATGGAAGTGAATCACTGCTGCTGTCACCTACTTGTCATGGATCATGCAAGCCTCACCTCTGAGACCACAGCCTTGAAGCAAATAGATAGTTTCAATTATGTAATCTCCACAATAATGAGACCTGTTTATTGGAAATCTATAGCAGGTTGGCAGTGCCAAATAGTAATTGTGAGTATATCCAGTTCAGTTCTGGTTGATTTACAACCTCTTCTGAACTGTAGAATAGCAATATTATTGCTTGAAATGAACAGAGACATTATAAGGACCTGGGGCAGAATAAGCAAACTTTGTCTTTCTTCTTAATACCTTTAAATTGTTTGAGTTTGTTTATAAGTGAGCAGTGGCTGGATGGGGGGGGTCAGGACCCTTTGTTCCATAATGTATAACTGAAGATAATAAATGTTCTTCTGTAAGTTCAAAGTTTATAACAAGGTGCCACATCTGAAAAACAAGCAAATAAGGCTGACATTTTCTGCACTAACAGCTTAATAGAATCAAACAAATAAGCTGGCAGCAGCTTGTGACTGCTTTACTATGAATTGTTCTCAAAATGCAGTGACATTTCACTATTAAATAGTTTGGTGTTTCCATGGGGTTTGCATGTGGTTTTTGTTCTAATCCCTAAGAATCTCCCAGACTGGTTAAGAATGATATGCACTAAAAGGATGGCCAAACCCTTATTCTTGGCTTCTGTTTGACACAGTGGCTTTTATGTGTGGCAAGAGGTGTCTTCTCACCTGTGAAACAGTATTTGACCATAACCTTGACCCTGATGCTATGAGAATTTCTGGGATATACAAAGGCATTGATGACTAGAGGGGTTGGACAGGAACACTTTCTGCAAAGCCACTGAAGAATGGAGGACATAGCTCATAATGGCATAGGTAGTTGTGTCCCCTCCTGAGTCTCAGTGGCTCCATGTCCAATCAGATGTCTGTGTTATTTCACAGACCAGAACACTTTGAACAAAGGGATGCAAACTGGTGCTAAGTTACTGTGGGTGTGTATCACTCACATCTCATTGGCAGGGGAATTTGTGTGTTTTCAAACCTGTGTTTGGTGGAGTTATTGAGCAGAACTCTATAAACAAAGAAAGTGTGGCATAAACAAGGTTTCCCTTCACTGTTCCTAGGAAGGCTTTAAGATTAGGATGCAACTGAAGGAATTCTGTTCCCTGAAAGAAATTCTGTTCCCTTAAAGAAATTTTGTTCCCTTCAAATTGAGTTCAGGGAGACCCACAGCATCTCCCAACCAGCAGCACAGAAAGATAGTGGATAAGCCTTAACACACACAGCCTAAGTGCTGTGAGTCTGGCTTGCTGCCTACAGAAGATTAAACCATTAACCAGAAAGAGAGCAAAATGTTTGGGACCTTGGCTGGTTGTGGGATTTGATGTGGCTTTATATCTTGTCTGTCCCTGTAGATTTCAGGATTTAAAAATTCTTAGGCACAAGGCTTTTTTTTCTTTTATTTTCAAAGTAGTTCTTCCCTTTCATGTGAGATCTTGCCAATATAAATGCTGAAATCTCCCCAGATGAGTCTGGGGTATTTTGCCAGCGTGGCTGACAGTACATGCCTGAATGCCTTTTGTGGATTTGTTTACTCTTTGATCTACAAATGAACATCAAATGTGTTAGGTACTCTTGCAGGAGACTCTCGACTCCACGTCCCTTGAGTAGCTATTATTAAAGCCCTTCAAGGAACCTATTTGAGCTTAGGCAACAAATACAAAGGCAGTGGAGTCCTTAGAGGAAAATGTTAGAGAGGCAGATGAATAAAATTCTGTCTGAACAAGGTAGAAAACTTTGTGTAGGGGCTACAAGAGCCACGAAAAGCTCTGCAGAGCCTGTTTAGGTACCTGTTCCCTCAGAAACAACACATTCATGCTGAGCACAAACTGGCTACAGGCAAAGTGTCTCCTGCAAACAGCAGATGGCCACCAGCATCACTGGTTGCCTATCCAGAGTCTCTAGAGGACTTCTGCCTTTTGTGGTCGGGCCTCTTCCTCAAGTCTGTGCAACTTAGGTATGCATAGCTACAGCAAGTAAGATGGTTTATCTGTAGCTGATTATTCTTAACCTTAATTTATACAACTCTCAGTTCATTAAAACTTCACAGGTGAATCAAAACCGAAGGCAGAGATAGCTGTGGGAACTTATCATTCACTGATGGAAGAAGTATGGTTATTTTTTAAAATAATTAAACTGCATTTAATGTACATTTCCACTTATGCAACTCCATGTACATGATTTCAAATGTATTGTTCTAAAACTGATCCTTTAATGACTGTTAAATCACAGTGAGAAAAGTGATGTCTCTGCTAATGACCAACACAGTATCCCTAAAACAGGAGCTGCCTGCTTTGTGCTGAGTATAGAAAGTTTCTTCTTAATATCTCCTGTGAGTTTAGATACAAAGATAATCAGTCTTTCTTTCAATAAAATGGCAGTTTAACATCCAAATCAATAACTGTGTTCCTTTCCATTTAGAAGACAGAACAGATTCAACCTTTTGCTGATATTTTGTTTACAGAAATAGAAAATGCCAGCTGAAAGAATCACCTCTGCCTGACTGAATACTGATCAAAGAAGATCTAGTATTTGTTAACTGGGGAAATGGGCTTGAAAAGAAAAATGTGAATGTTGTGTTCAGGGAAGCAGAGGGCTTGGAAGTGAATCAGTCAGCTGGATCCTCCTGTACTGGGGGCACTGGTGGCACAGGTAAGCCCTGCTGCATTTCCCTAGGTCCTGTCAGAGTGGGGGAGGTTTGATGGGGCATAGATGCTCCTTGGATGAACAGCAGAAAACAAATAGAGCACTCAGCATTTCCCATGGACATTTGGGTCATAGAGAGCTATGTTCTCCCCTTGTGCATGCATACACTACAACAAAGAAGAGATTCTGGGGCATTTTTTCAAATGCAAAATAAGGGGGAACCCTTCTGTTCAGCAGCAGCATGTCCATGGTAATGACCTCTGAAGGATATTGTAACTAATGTGCTTCCACTAGGGAGTACCCCAAGCTTTAATGTAGCAGCTGAGCTGCAAATTTGCAGTTCTCATACCTGGTATTTCAAGCTTTGCCTTTTTTTCTGCCTTATACAAGCCACAAATTTTATCAAAACTTTATCTAATTACATTTTTGACCCATGAAATCTGCATGGATGATTTTAAATTCAAGGATGGTGCTGCTCTGAGATAAAAATCTTTAAGCAGGCTGTGAAATGCATAAATAAATCTTCATGGGATTGATACATGATGGAAAAGTGTAAACCTGTGTAGCTCTCTGTGGGATCTGCCACTTTTACTTAGGCTTTGTGAGTACTATTGCTTTCAGAGTTTGCTCTGAGTTTGTCAGAGACAGCTGACAAAAAATGGCTCTTACCAAAGAACAACAAGAAAAAGTGAATTACTAAGTCCTGGAACTCACTGGGAAAAAGATGGGTGTAGGTAATGCATTAAGTTTTATGTTGGGTCTTGCCAAAACACTGGATACTTTAAGATAACACAGTGGAAGAGTAGCCTGTGCTATTATGCATTTAATTTCCTTTTATGGCACAGTTTTTCATGCTGTACAGAGTAACTGAATGCAGCAGCTGGATTAAAAACATTTATGTCATGTTTGCTATGGAAGGAAATCAATCCTCTCCTTTCCTTGATGTATTTCCTATGGAAGAAAATCAATTTAATGTGAGTTGGTTAGTGATTGAAGGAGTGGGAAAATGCTATGCTTTACATGAGAGTAATGAAAGCAAATTCTTATGGCTGACAACAAAAATAATTAAATTTAGAATGAAAACAAATACCTCTTTGAGAAGGATCCAGGAATACAGTTACTATGAGACTGAAATTAACTTTGTAGTCAGCTTGGACAGTCATGTGTCAGCCACCAGAATTAATTCAAGGAGACTGTAAGGAAGTAAGTTCTAGTGAAAACTGAATTTGACAGGTGCCCAAATGCCAGTTCAGCCTCTTGAGAATGTTCCCCTAGTCCTGACTGAGGGATGAGAAGAGAACCCAGCATTCCTGACAAACAACCAGATCTTCATAAAAAAAGATACTCATGTTCCTGAGAATTTCCGCCTTATTTTCTTCCTACGCAGAGTGGATGATTGAAAATGGGGAAATAACTCATCATGGACCCTTTCAAGACAGGAAGAGGGGGATCAGGCAGCAGTGGAAAAATGCAATACAAAATAAAAATAGCCTGGTCTGTCTTGATCTCTAGTGAAAACAGAAGCTCTGCATCAGGACGAAGGAAATGAAATATGGAAATGTGAACACATCAACTGCCACTGAAGCCTCTTTCTCTCACCCTGCAGTGCCAAATCCACATCTGGGTGTGCACATAATAATGAAGAAGGTGCAACAAGTTGCCTTCCCATGGGGTGCACTGCATGGTAAACTGCAGCAAATTGATTAGAACTAATACTAATGGATAGTAACTGGATATGGATAGTAAATGGATAACTTTCTGTCCACGATCACAGAATATCAGGGATTGGAAGGGACCTCATGACATCATCTAGTCCAATCCCTCTGCTGGAGCAGGAACACCTAGATCCAGTAAACACATGGCAGAGGCTAAGGATGGACCTCAATTAGTAACATCTTCTTTCACTGGAGACTGTTTTGAAAGATAAAAGTTCTGCTGAGCTTTCTACTAGAGAACTTTCACTGGATAAATTTCAGTATTCTGAGACACCCAAACCAAAAAAAAAAGATTTTACTAGTATGTTCCTCTAGGACACTGCACTGTCAGTGTTGGTGCTTTTTCAGGCATTCACAGTTACATTGCTGTCCTGTTCATTTGGAATGATTCAGTTTTAAATGGCAAAGTATTATTTACATAGTGAGCAGTTCCTGTAAAATGTTGTTACACTTTTCCAGGATTTAATATATTTTAATTTCTTTGTAACAAATCCACTGAGTTTGAGTAAATATTTTAGATTTTTTTCTTTGCAAATCCATGAATTAAGATGCATCAGCCTGACATCACCTCATTTTAAAAAAAGTTGTTTTCAGATCTTGTCTTTAGAAGTGTCTCTATTATAATGCTGTAATTTTGGGGAGTTTTCCACCGAGAGGAGACAACAGAAATTAGAACTTGGGATCTACTTATGCTATATAGATGTTGATATAACTATAGCCAGGGATGCTCAGTACCCACAACTGGGGCATGTAACCTGCAGTCACAGGTTTCACTTTGCTTTCTTACAGCTTTTCTTCCTTCCACTTGTCATCAGGTGTGATGGGCCCATCCTTGTGTGGGCAGGGAGAAAGAGGAGGACTCCTGGAGGTTCCTCTCTTCTCAATAGGATGTCTTCTCCCAGTGTCTCCAGAAGAAAGCCTCCCCCAAGCTTATACTCTGACTATTGCTCACTCCTTTTGTAGTGAGAATATCAAATATTGCTGCCTCCGTGTTTCCCAAGGAGCCAGGAGCTGTGTTGGCCTTTGTGTGCTCCCTGTGTGCTGTTTGCTCTGGGTGTGTTGGTGATACTGTCCTTGTCAGCTTAAATCTAAAATTCCAATGCAGCAGAGGTCAGGAAGACTCGACAGGCTTTGTCTCAAAGTTCACAGGAGAAAATAGCACTTCAGGTGCTTTATATGCCCCAGGGCAGTGTTTAGGCAGGAAACCTCTGTCTTGGTCTATCCATTCTCTCAGCTGGAAAGAAATTGCTGATATTCATGTCCTAAAGTGCTGTAAAATCCACTCAGCATTTAGACAACAAGCTCTGAACAATGTTCAGAACTGAGGTCAGGCAGCTCAGGGAGGGAGATTCAGCAGGAGTGATGTCTCAGGCTCCCTTTTTGACCTGATTTGAGCAGCACCAGTGGTGTCATAACTGTAAGACTTGGGTATGTTCCTGGGGAGAAGAAGTCCTCTTCCTATCATCATTAGCTGGAGTTAAACCTGGTGTCTGTAGTGATCTCTTCCTTCCTTACCAAGTGAGTGTATGGACAACAGTCAGAGCTGCTCTGTGACTTGATTTATGAAGAAAAAAGTTATTAAAAGACATGGTACAGAAAAGAGGAGATTTTACTATTTCCTTTTTTTTCTCTGTGACTTGATGCTTGTGCCTTCAAGAACAGCCTCCAGTGTGAAACATCCCCCAGATTTTTATGGGAAGGAGGAGGAAGCAAAGAAAATATTGTGCTATTCATGATTTTATTGGGAAAATTTATTATTCTCCTCTCTCAGACCACTGGGTTGTTGGTTTTTTGGGGTTTTTTTCCAACACTCAGACAGCTTATTTAAGTAATTGCACTAAAGAAGATTTGGTTCTGTGTTTCCACTGGAAAGTTTTAATTTTTCTGAGATTACAATTTTGCATAGTGTGTAGAAATTAATGCTGATTAATTGCTTTCTGCTAAAAAAGGAAAAAAAGGAGCTAGCATGAAATAAATTTGTTGAGTCATGCAGAAATTTTCTGTTGTGTCAAGGTTATTGTTTCTCTGCAGTGGTAATACAAATGAAATAACTTGCAGAATTCACATTTTGGAGGAAAAAATTCCTTCACACCTAACATTATTAATGACACAGTTCAGATCATTGATTTTTCATCCCACCTGGTTAGCTAATGATTACAGAAAGGCCTTCAAAGAGTGTGTATTAATGACATCAATTATCACAAATGGTAGACTTTATGGATTGTGGTGAATACCAAGTGACACTTCAGATAGGGCCAACAATAGCGTGTGATGTGGGAAGTTATGTGAGGCAATTAAGGTCAGCTTTGTACCTTTTTCTGTTTAAAAAAATGTTACACAACTATAATAATGGTCAATTCTCAGCAGAAAAAAAAAAAAAATCTTTCATCTGGTTCCCACCAGGGGATGTAGCAATGGAGCTCCCACCTGCTGTTTAACATTTTATCACATCATTGCTAGTGAAAACAATTTGCACTGGCAACACTAATTAAGTAGAAGCTTTCACACCTTATTTTTGTAGGAATAGGTACCCTGAATTTTGCACTCAAGCACATTCTTCTCTACCAAATTCTCCTCTTATAATTAGATTTTTTTTTTAAAGTCTAATTTTACTCATTTGTTTGAAGACCAAAAAGCAGAGAGGAATTGATAAGGGCATAAGTGATACTGCACCATGGACCCCTTGTGCCAGGCTGTGTGTTCTGCTTGTGTTTGGCCCTGGCGTGCTGTGGCAGTGGTGGCCACGTTATTTCAGTGTTTTAAAAAAAAAAAGTTAAAACCAAGTATTTTTTTAGATGAGATGATGAACCATAAAGGTTTTGCTCTTAGGAGGCTTATAAATGCTTCAGAGCCCCATGGTTCTGTTTGATGCTCTGTTTCACTGCACTTTCCCTTTGAAGTGAGAGACTTTTGATAAAAGCAATGTATTTTATGCTTTGAGCAGGATTTATACATTGGTAAGATGTGAAATGCCTTGGCCAAGGACAGGGAGCTCATTGCACAGGTTCCTGTGGACAGATACAGGCTCTGTCCTGGGTAACACCCAGGTAATGCCAATTGCTGTAAACCTTCTACTCAACCAATAAAAACCCAAACTGGAGTTCCAAAGAGCTCTTAAAAAGTGGATTTCATCTGTTCCAATGCCTTTTCTAGTAAAAATCCCAGCAAATACACTGAACAGGAGCAAAGGGAACTGTTACAATGGAAGCAAGGTTTGCTCCAGCTGGGAATGACAGACTGAATCCAGGCTAGTTTAGGGTCCAAGGGCTTCATGTCCCCTCACATGTGTTATGTTAAAATCATGTGCAGAGGTGAAGAGCTGCACTGATTTTCTTGGCTTTATATTATTATCTACTCCCCACTTAAAGAACTGCATCTGGCTCTAAATCCCTCAGCAAAAGAACATGGATCAGCTGGAGAAAATTTAGAGGGCTACAGAGATAGTCAGAAGGCTGGAGAACCTCTCCTATGAAGACAAGCTGGGAGTTGAGACTGTTCAGCCTTGAGAAGGCTCTGGAGAGACCTTAGAGGCCATTCCAGTACCTAAAGTTAACCTGCAGAAGAGATGAGGAGGGACACTTTATCAGGGAGCGCAGAGATAGGACACAGGGTAGTATCTTCAAAGTGGAAGAGAAGAGATTTAGATAAGATAATTTTTTTACAGAGAGGCCAATGAAACACTGGCCCAGATTGCCCAGAGAAGCTGTGGTTGCCTCATCTCTGGAGGTGTTCGAGGTCAGGCTGAATGGGCTTTGATCAGCCTGGTCTAGTGGGAGGTCTTCTAGGGCAGGAAGCTGGAACTAAGTGATGTTTAAGATCCCCTTGATCCCACCCCCTTCTGTGATTCTTTGATTTCATTACTAATGTTTGCCTACAGATTCTGCCTTGGCTAGATCCCTTTGCCCTGTGTAACCATGCAGGGATGCTTCCCTACAGGTCATTTTCCTTCATGAAGTGTCTACAGAATTGCACCAGGCAAGTTCCCACAGATGGCTCTGCCATGAGGATGTTTATTCACTTCCACAGACTTTCAGAAGAGTGTTTTAATATGTTTTGCTGACTTAGGGCCCTGTGACTCTCATCACAAGGGCCCTGTTGCTGTCACTGCTCAGTTTATAAAAGCAGAGAAGTTAAATCATAGTTCAAGCTCTGGGACTGTTTCCCTGTCATTTCAGCAAAGCTGCTTTGCTGCTGTCTCCTTCTTTGAGGAATGGAGGGCAGTGATGTTTGCCAGCTTCACACAGAGCTTGTGATAATTAATGTTTGAGGATGAAAAGCTGCTTGATTTTGAAACAGGATTTTGGCTGATGGGAGACAAGAGGAGCAATAGATGAAATATCACAAAGACAAAATCCAAGTAACTTCAAGTGAGGTTTAAGTTAAGCTGCTACAGCACATTCATTTTTCTTAGGAATATGTAATAACTTCCAAAAAGTATTAGAATGGACAAATATAGAATTTAAGTCTCACTCAGCACTGCCTCCTTTCCTGTGCAATGATGCTATGGATTTTCACTTCAGGCTGCTGACCACTGATTCATCTTCACATAATTTCTTGCCATTATATCCTGGGGGAGTTGAGTTTTGAAGCAAAACTGTGAAGCAGGGATTATAAAGGTGAGCCTCATGAATTTTGTGTTTGAGCTCTGGTTGTCACATGTATGTTTTTAATGTTTATTTCAACTGCAGAATCCTTTGTGTAATCTGTGGTTTGATGCATCATCTTGTATTCAGATTAATCAAACTACCCAAGCAATCTCTAGCTCCTTTGTCTTGATGTCTTGGCAATGCCTTGTTCTTCATCTGAACTTGGAACATAGCTAAAAATTGTAGTGTCATCCTCAATGGTGAAGAAAATTTGGTTCAAATGAATTTCAGTGCTTTCAAGGTTCAAAAGCATAATAGATGAAAACACAAGAAGTTAGAGGGTTTGAGTGTTGATTTGAGACATGTCAAACTTGAATTGCCTCCTTCTTTTTCTGAGTTAAAATGAAACACAAAAGATAGGCAGAATCTGAAATAAAAAAAGGTCTTCCAACCATATCTGATCTCTTCCCTATGAGCTTGTGCTGATAGTTACTCAAAACCTTCAGAAATATTTTCTTTAGTGTGCCTGCAGCTGATGTGAGCTAGCCTGAAAGAGAAATCTGAGTATTCAGAGGTGTAAACCTTGACAGAGTGTGGCAATACTCATGCAGAAATACATGAAGCAATTCCATGTTATTAATTGCTATCTGACTGGTTAGATTTACAACAAATTTGTAAATAATTATTTCCTTTAAAAAAAAACCAAAACAGAATTTATTGTGCCATTAAATTTGTTCCTAGTGGGTTTCCCAAAGTGAAATCAGTAACTGCTATAAAACTTTTATTGCCTGTTTTAATTTATTTATCCCTGCAGTTGGAAAATGTCTCAAAGATTTATTTTATTTTATTTATCATTATTTTTCACACATAAATAAAAATATATGTAGCTACTTATTCCACCCATTGTCATATTGAAACCTGTGTCACTCTTGTTTCTGCTCCTGCAAAGTCAGAATTGAGAGACATCAATAGAATTTTGTAGGTTTGGGACTGCATGGAAAGAACCAGATCTTTGTGTAGAAAGGAAGATGATGAACAGGAAAGCAAGAGAGTATCAATTTAATGCTGAGACTACCCTAAAAGGGAATGGATTTACCTCACCTGAGGCATCCAGGGTACCCTCCAAAGTCAGTGGACAGACAGAGGTGATTTTAGGGGCCATGTGCCCCTGGACAAGAGAGGGATAAGAGATGCAGCAATGGTGGAACAACTCCAGTACAGTCTGCTAACCATTGCCTAAATTTTCAGAAAAGATGTGAAATTTCAGCATTAAAAAAGCAGGTGTTGATACTCCAAGAGTATCAACAAGCTTTTGATGGAGAAGAACATAAACTGCGACCTGAGTGTGGGTTTTGGCTGTATAAATCATGAATGTTTCCCAAGTGCTTAGGGAGGGGTTCTTATTTCCCTCAGTAGAAGGAGCATCTCTGTGGATGAAACTTCTCAGGTATTGAAAAATCACTTATTGTTGCAGTATTCCTGGAAGATTTCCATTCAGTTTCAAGTATTAGTTGATGTAAGAGAATTCAAAAAGGATCAATATTAAAACCATCTCCATAGCTTAGAGTATCTGGGCTTGGAGTCAGATTAGTCTGAGCTTCACAAATATTGAAACAGTGAAATGCCAGTTGGCTCTCAGTGGATTTGAAGTTTCCACTTCACATTATCCAGGCTGCCAAACCCTTGAAGATTTCCCCCCATGAATCTAAGTTTGCCAAGCCTTGGGTAACATCCCAGGTCACTCCAGTCCTAGGAACCCGGGTATTTTTCTGTGGGCATTGTGGTGGCCATGCATGGGGCTGCTGTGGTCAGAGCAGTGGGGAGACCCAGTTTATGTTTTTCATTTTAGGCTCACTCATAATCCTAAAACACAGGTGTGTGTGGCCAGTTATGTGCTTGTCAGAGCTGTTGCATGCTCCTGTGTTCTGATAAAGATACAATTTAAAGGGCAATGGGCTGCTGGAGCCAGGGGTGTTAGCAAAAGTGAGTGTCTCCAGTAATTGGTATTGTTAGACTTCAGCCTTGCCAAGGGGTGTTGATGGAATTGCCTTTGAAACTTCAGCCTGATTTCTCTTTCATCCCTGTCAAATACTGCCTCTGTTTCACCTGGAGCAGATTGTCAGCAGGAGACAGCAAAACAGGAAGAGTATGCTTTTATTATTTACATGTCAGGCAGAGGGATGTGTAGCAAAAGGAGATGATGGGAAGTGTTAAATCCTTGGAGCAGGATGCTTAAGAAAGCATTAAGTCACTGTTAAAAGCAGCTGAATGCTATTCCTTAGTTCATCAGCTCTCCCAACACCCCCTGCACTGTTTCTAAGATTTAGAATTGGTGAGCATGGTGTGAACCATTGATTGGGTCAGGCTGTTTTGAATTAGCCCTCTGTGTTGTCAGGTAGCTTTTGAAGGAGGGAAGTAAAATGAGACAGTAATTTAGTAGGACTTTTAGATAACTGTCACAAATATCATCATGGGGGGAAGGTTCTGAATATCTCTAAAGTTTAGCAGCAGAAAGATTAGCAGTGATGCTGTAGGTAATGTTGCATAATTTCTCAGTTTCCAGGGCAAAACTGGCAAGAAAGAGAGTATTAGCTGAATAAAAAACCTTAATGTTGCTGTATGATGGGCATAGTTGGTGTCATGATGCTCTGTAAATCTGTAATGACAATGACTATCTACCTTTCGAGTTACATTTTCCAGATCCAAATTCAGCTAAGGAGTGTAATCACAGTCTAAGTCTGTCTTTATCCAAGATGGTCTTGACAATGCCTCTCTTTCAGAGGCTTCAGCAGAGCTGAGCATATATTCCAAGATAATATTTAACTTCTTTTCCTGAATCAGTCTGGTGAGAAAGATACAACTCTTTACTCTTTGCTTCTGCTGGATCACATCCTTTTTGATCTGTCTCTATTTGTACTTTTTAATGGCCTGCTTTACAAATATGCCAGTGAAATGTTACTTGTCACTGCTAAGGAGTGCTTTGTGGGGAGAGCAATAGCTTGGGAAACAGGCCCATGTATAGTTGTACCTAGGAGGTATCATGCACTTTGGAGTAACCCAGTTCTCTACAGCTTTGATTCCTTTTCAAGCTCTGAAACTCAAATAACAGAGCTGTTACTGGTTAAAAGAATAATCCCTGCATAGGTAAGTTCACATCAGATTGAGTGGGATGCCTGCAAATTTGGAAATTAGAATGGGGAGAACAAAGCAGAAAGCATAAGCTTATTAGATTCACAGATGCAGTTCTGTGTGAGTTTTCCCAGCTTCCTGGGAGAAGAAATATTTTCAAAATGATTGCTAATCTGATTGTGGCAGCTTAGAAGTTAAATTGAACCATGAAACAAATGAAGGCTTTTGGAGTTATGAATTAATTAGAAAACTAATTAGGATAGATAAAATAATGCTAGGCAGTGAATTGTTTTTCTTATCTTGGAATAAGAACATTTAAATTGAACAGATGATATTAAACAAAGCCTGCAAACAACTTGAAATTATGTTAGTGGAAAGATAAGTACTAATAAGGGATTTCTTTTTTTCACCATGATATGGCTTTTTCAACATTTTTTCTGAAGAGGCAGCAGCAATTTAGAAGAGTGTCTGTCTACAGGCTCTGAGACAGCTGGAGGAGAAATGCTGGATGAAGACTGTGGAGGTGTGGAGAGAGCCTGGTCTGGTGATTCTCACTGGGTGCTCCGTTGCTACCCATAAAACAAGTGCCTATGGGCTGGTTGTGCTTTCACTCACTGGGATTTTAGAGGGAGCATCTTAGTGTGCAATGTGTGGCTCTGACCCCCAGGTGGCTGGTGTGGCAAGCCATGGCCCTTGGTCATCTGTGCCTGCACAGATGTCAGTGCTGTGGGGACCATCCCTGCACCATAGGAACATACAGGCACTAAGGCTGCCTGCTGCACAGAGAGAAAAAGAGGAGGTTTTCTATGTTTCTGTATCAGAAAAGTTGCCTTAAAAGTGGCTAGAGCAAAACAGCCACTATACAACATGCTTGAAACCTTGGTGAGACCCACGGTCACCAAATCTCTCATGTTGCTGTTGGCACTGCCAGCATTGGCACTAAATGATCAGAGAAGGCTCATGGTGGTACAGGCAGCCTCACAGGATGAGCACCACAGCATAGGGTGACAGTGCTGTGGCCCTGACAGGCTCTGGAGAGCATCCCTGGCATGGTGCTGGGGGCAGAGAGGCAGCCATGCTGTGCCATCCCACCCTGCAGGGTCGTTTGGGTCACTGCAAATTTGTAAAGGCTATGGGTGCCTCACAGACCTTGGACACATCAAACTTACGCTGCTGCAGAGAGGGTGCTAAATCCATTACTATTTTTCCCTTAAAACACAAGCACTGTCACTGTAATACATTTAAAAACCAGAATGAGCTTTAAGCTCTAACAAATCTAACCAGAAAGAAGGAGTCACTGCTCTGAAAAGCTGGAAGCAAGGTAAGTATTAAGGAAGTTTAAAGTCATCATTAACATTAATGTATTTCTCTCATTGCCCTCATGAACATGAGGAAGAGATCCATAGAGGAGATGTATAATATTCATGTTGCTTAATGCATTACAGGAAAATGTTCAGACTCTGCAGAGAAAAGAGAGGTAAAAGGGCTCGTGCAGGACAGTGAATGAATTTACCCCTGAAATGTGTTGTAGTATTGGGTGATCACTCAGGCTGGAAGACAGAGACTGTGTGGCAGCTATCTGGCTCTTATTTATTGAGCTGCCTGGCTAGTAGTTGTTGAGTTATATGTTAGCAAGCAGCTAAAATAATTCCCTGGAGTAGTTTCTCTCTAAGATCACATTGAACTGCTTACAAACCACATCCAAGGAATTATATATAGCCTGTAGTTTAAAGCTTATAACAGGTGAAACTGTTGCAATGGCTTCTGCAAACAGATAACTTGCTTGTATGATCTATTGAGCATTTAGCGGTGATTTAAGCCCAGGCCAGAAGATTTTATTAGGGTGGGAGTCAGATGCTTAAATGTCTTTGAGGACCAGCACTTCAGCCTTTTAGTCAAGCCCATGCATTCAGCTAACTGTGATGATAGGAACCCTCATGGGGTTTGTCTGTGTGTTTTCTGGTTTGGTGAGCTGGGTTTGCACTTGCCAAAATATAAACATTCCTACTGCAGGATATCTATACAGAAAGAAATGGATGGAAATTGGGAGGGGGTAGATTTAGACTTGACATAAGAAAAATTCTTTACAGTGAGGGTGGTGAAACACTGGAACAGGTTGCCCAGAGAGGTTGTGGATGCCCTCTCTTTGGAGGTGTTCAAGACCAGGCTGGACATGGCACTGAGCAGCCTGATGTAGTGGGAGGTGTCCCTGTCTATGGCAGGGGGGTTGGAATTCGGTGATCCTTAAGTCCCTTCCAACCTGGACTATTCTATAATTCTGTGAAAGGCAAATGCCATTTTCATTATGTGGATGTTGCCAGAGAAGTCTCAGAAACAGACTATGTTGATTCTTATGACAAAGTTCCCACTTGTTAATTGTTTTTCTCATTATTTTCCTGTACCTGCTGCCCCTCTACCATCAAGTGTAGAGAAAGATGCTGGTTCTCTTTATTACCTCCACTCAGCAGATTTTGCTCTCTTGTTTTCCTCTGGTGACTGCTCCCTTGCACACCTGAGCTAACAACTGCAGCTACTACCAGTAGGTACTGGGACAGACAACCCAAGCTGCTACCAACCAACTGAACCTTTTGCTTTGCATTTGCTCGATAAGCAGTGGTACATTCAAGGTCTGCATCTGCTTCAGTTTCATCATACACTTATGCACCTCTCTCTTGCATTTCAAGTGCTATAAATGAATTACAGGTAATAGTAAGAGAATTGGCATAATTCACTGTGAGTTAACAGTCAAGAACATGCTCAAAATCTCACATCATCATAGGGGAGTAACTTCTGCCATAGAGCCCAAAGGGAGAGGGGAGATCCATTCTTCAGAGCCTTGTGCCTTCCCATGACTTCAATCCGTGCCTCCCAGTGGAGCACTTTGGAAAGCTAACCCTGATACAAAACACCCAGGAAGGAGACAGCCACACTCTCCTGTTAACAGTCTTTGCCCTGCTGAAAGTGAAAAATGGGAAGTGGCAGCTTGTCTGAGCAGAGCTGTGATGTCCCTCTAGGGACTGGCTATTAGAGAGGGCTGTGCTGAGCTCCCTCTATGGTTTCCTCATTACTTGTGGCTCCAGGTCCTTTGGCAGCAACAGCTTCAATCAAAAATCTGAGCAGCCCAAATGAATATCTGTAAGGGAGGAGTGTACCAGGGAGTCACCTGGGAAATCAAGAGGTGCTCTGGAATAATAAATGTATAAGTGCTTTTCTTTCTTAGGTTTTGCATGCAATAGGAAAAGTCATCCTCCTGCTGAACGATCATTAATAGAATCATAGAATAGTTGGGGTTGGAAGGGACCTTAAAGATCATAGAGTTCTAATTGCCCTGTCATAGGCAGGGACACCTCCCACTAGATCAGGCTGCTCAGTGCCTTGTCCAGCCTGCTCTTGAACACCTAAAGAGAGGGGGCATCCACAACCTCTCTGGGCAACCTGTTCCAGTGTTTCACCACCCTCACTGTAAAGAATTTCTTTCTTATGTCAAGTCTGAATCTCCCCTCTTCAAATTTACATCCATTATTTCTGGTGCTCCAATCAGATATCATATTAAAAAGTCCTTCCCCTGCCTTTCTGTAGGACCCACTCAGGTATTGATAAGTTACTATAAGGTCCCCCCGAGCCTTCTCTTCTCCAGGCTGAACAACCCCAACTCCTTCAGTCTGTCAAATTCAGTCCAAAACATTCCATGAAAAACATCTTGCCTAGAAATGTGAAGCTAATCCTCTCCTGTTTCTCTCTTCTTCCTCCCATTGAGGAGGGTGAGTTGAGGAAGTTTCCTGCCAGTGAGTGAGTTGATAGCACCCACCATAGTTTCCCAAGCCATCAACTTGATGCTGATTCAGCGGTATTTTTCTGGAAAGTTTCAATTTAGTTTAACTGAAAACAAATACAAGTGCTGTAGCCTACTCTTTAAAGGCAGGTGTAGCCAACACTACTGTATGAAGGCATCTGAGGTAGGTTCAGGAGGCTAGTCTAGATAATGGAGCATGGTTATGAAGTTCAGAGCTAATTTAAACCACACCTTACAGGTCAGCTGATTTTAACCATAGCCAGGATATCCCTCAGGCTTTGGGATAATGGTTTTCGATCCCAAAATACAGATATTGCAGAAACTGGAGATAATGTGATACTTTTTTAAAACTCTGTGTTTCTTTGAAGTTCATGACAGGCTGATAGTTGCTGTTCCAAACTTAAATTTTTCAGCATTATTACCCACAGAAAGTAACACAGTTTCATTTGGTGTCAGGAGTTTAAAGGACAGGGGAAGAATTCAGATAACTATCAGAGTAGTAATTTATGCAGCATGTCTAAATGAAGTAAATACTATGAATCTACAGAGATATTGCAGCAAAATGTGATCAGAAACTATCTAGATCAGTAGGAACAGTAATGACAGTCAATGTGAACTTTGCAGCAATAAAAGTTCTGTTCAAGTTAAGTTCACACTTTGTGGAAGAATTCAAACACTGCACTCATTATTGATCAAACAAAATGGGAAAAAGGAGGATTTGACTTCTGAATTAATATTTTTAGCCCATGCAAACCAGTCTTTTCTGATCATAATCTGCACAAGAAGTTCAGCACTGGTGGAACTTTAAGTTGAAGTGCAGTATGGACATTAATTGGGTTTTAAGGGTAAAATGAGAAGTGCTCTGTCCAGAACCTGATCTTCATTCCTACCCTACACTGCAGTATTTATTTCAAAGATACTCAGAAAACTATTAAAGAAGTTTTAGAATGGAGGGTAGAGCCGGGTAACAACTGCAGTTACAAATACATTTTGGAAATAGCTTTAAGTGCAACTGGGGATAATACAAATTTCCTCTGTATCCTGAAGGAGTTTAGGAGTGCAGCTGGAAGAGCAGTATCAGTGGCATTGCACAACACTGCCAAAGTGACTGGGCAGCTTGAGTGTGTCTTTGTACTCCGACACTTTTGGTTGCTTTGTCTAAACATGTGAATAGAAACCTGGATGTGGATGTGTTACATTAACTCCTGCCCTGCAGAAGCATTGAGTCAGAATCACAGCCAAGGAGGTCCCAGGTTCAGGGCTCCTTGAATGCTCAAAAAATAACTAAGGGGTTCACAAGCTTCAAGACCTGCTGAGTTTGTGCTGAACAAGAAGATCAAATCTTCACTCACACAGCTCCCTGTGTTATGCTGTGCTGTGGTGGTGCTTCTCCCATGCCTTGACTAGTTCTGGGGAAGTGCCTGAGGAGCAGCAAACCTGCACAAGGCACTGTCAATGCAATCTAACAATGCTTAAAAGGTCATTGTTTAATTTTTTTGTTATTAATTTTTATTTATTTTTTTGTTATTATTATTATTAATTTTTCACTTTTCTGTATGACTATTTCCTGCTTTTTTAAGAACAACAGAGAGATTTCACAGAATCACAGAATATCAGGGATTGGAAGGAACCTCAAAGGATCATCTAGTCTAATCCCCCTTCCAGAGCAGGAGCACCCAGATCAGGTCACACAGGAGGGTGTCCAGGCAAGCTTGAATGTCTCTAGAGAAGGAGACACCACAAACTCTCTGGGCTTGTCACCATTTTACCATGGAGAAAGTGTCTTTTGAACCACTGGACCTGCTGTTTGCATAGGTTTACCTCATGGTAAGATGCAGCATTTGGATACAATTTTGTGAAAGGTGTGCTGCACAGATGCAGGCATAGAATTCCAAATTGATTTTTTGAGGTAGTGGAATTTTAATACAGAGGATGGTAGCCTTATTCCACCCTCACTTCACAGATCATTATGCCCTCTGTGCATATATAGATGTGTATATATAAGCAAGTATAAGCACAAACTGTATATACATACTCACTTATGCTAGCAATCAATCCTAAATTTGCTTCATGTCAAAATGGCCAAAGTTATACTGAATCTTCAGCAACTTTTGTTCATTAACCTGATTTAGCACATTACATAAGGATGGAAACAAGCAGTAATTGGATAGTAAACTCATTTAAGGTATCTGTGAGAAATTGCTACAAGCAGAAAACATGGACAAGGTGTTACATTCACGTGTAAGTGTTCCTGCTTCACATGCAGGTCTTTTCACTCTGAATCACTCCTGGCTCCTGGACTGTTTTTCAGAATAGATGATTATGTAAGGATAAAATACAGCAGGTATGAAGTGCTCTGGAATGATTAGTTATATAAACTAGATAATCTACCTCTCCAAAAAACTTTGAGAATTCTGTGTGATTTTTTCCTGAAGCATAATTTCATAGAATCATAGAATAGTTTGGGTTGGAAGGGACCTTAAAGATCATCTAGTTCCAACCTCCCTGCCATAGGCAGGGACACCTCCCACTACATCAAGCCATGTCCAGCCATGACCAGCNTCAATGTCCTTCTTGTTTTGAGGGCTCCAGAACTGGACACAGTAACTCCAGGTGGGGTCTCACCAGTGCCAAGTAATGGGGCAAAATCACCTCTCTTGACCTGCTGGTCACACTCCTCTTGATGCAACCCAGGATCTGGTTGGCCTTCTTGGCTGCAAGTGCACACTGCTGGCTCATGTTGAGTTTGTCATCCACTGACACCCCCAAGTCTTTCTCTTCAGAGCTGTACTCAAGCCACTCTCCACCCAGCCTGTGTCTGTGCTTGGGATTGCTTTGACCCAGGTGCAGGACCTTGCACTTGGCCTTGTTAAACTTGCTGAGGTTGGCTTGGGCCCACCTCTCAAGCCTGTCAAGGTCCCTCTGGATGCCATCCCTTCCTTCAGGTGTATCTGCAGTACCACACAGCTTGGTGCCACTAATCAGCAGGTGCCAGCTTGGTCAGCAATAAAATCACCAACATTCCAGATGCTACCAACAAAGAATGTGCTGGTTCATAAGGATGGTTTGGTGCCTCGGCTTCAAAAGACAAGATGACTGGTAGTTCCCAACTGCCTTACTGAAAGTGCTGTATAATGCTTATGAATAAAATAGGACTCTGTCTAGGAGGCAGTTGCCAAATTGAGAAGTGGTGATAGCAGAGAAACAAATTAGCTGCCATGTGTTTTCTGTGAAGAGCGTTTTGCACAGTCACATTTACTTTCCTTTTTAATAGTTCTACACAGTGGATGAGTGATTGCTAATGGTAGGGGACTTCTCTGTATTTGTGTGCTGTGTGTTACATCCATTAAGTAATTTTGAGAATAGATGCCATACATTTAAGATTTAAAAAATCCAGCTCTCCTTTTTTATCCTGATCTGTGGTTCGTACCCTTTGCTGCTCACATTAAGTGAGTGAGTAAAGGACCAAGGCTATTTCTAGGATCAGCTTTAGCAGTCAAAGTGTGCTGTGCATAGACTTTAATTCAGAACCAAGTCCATGAAACTCCTTCCTCAACTGATGCCTTGCAGTGGTGGCAACTGAAGTGTGTGCAGCCTTTCTCCTGGGTTAACTACACTGAATTTGTCAAGAAATCTCACAAACATTATACTATATTTAAATATGTAGTCCTTATGAGGACAGGCTGAAGGAGTTGGGGTTGTTCAGCCTGGAGAAGGCTCAGGGGGGACCTCATAGTAGCTTCTCAATACCTGAAGGGGGCTACAGAAAGGCTGGGGTAGGACTTTTCAAAAGGATATGTGATGGAAGGACTAGGAATAATGGATGTAAATTGGGAGAGGGTAGATTTTGGCTGGAGATAAGAAAGAAATTCTTTCCTTTGAGGGTGATGAGACACTGGAAGAGGTTGCCCAGAGAGGTTGTGGATGCCTTCTCCCTGGAGGTGTTTAAGGCCAGGCCCCAGCAACCTGAGCAACCTGATGTAGTAGGAGGAGTCTCTACATATGGCAAGGGGATTTGAACTAGATGATCTTTAAGTTCCCTTCCAACCCAAACTATTCTATGATTCTAAAGTGCACTAAAGACAAGTGATCCCATAAAGTCTGTGTTCATTTCCCAAGGTAATCTGGGAGATGTTTAAAAGTCACCCACACAGAGATTTAGAAGACCTAGAGTCTGAAAAGACCCAAGGGGAGGGCGCTGCATGAGCACTCTTGCCCATGGAGGCTTTGGGGTCATCAGAAATCCCACCGGGAAGTGAAAAAATCACCTCTAGTAAATCAAAACTGATATGCTGCAAGACAAGAATTAATTTCTACAGACTGGCATTTCTTTATGGATAGCTGCTTTGTTGGAAACTTTATGACCAGCTGCAGCAGCAATTCTTTAGCCTGCTTGGATAAGATGCAAGAGCACTAATGCCAATGGGCACTCAGGGGGAAATACATCATTAAAAGCACATGCCAGAGCTGTAACTGCTGTACAGATGGATATGGCAGTGTCTTTCTAAGAGGAGGTAACCTGTATTGCTGAGGTGTTTGGAAATGTTGCTAATTACAGATGTTTCTGACGACAACAGCACTTGCAGCTGGATTCTTCACCAGAAATAAAACTGTATTAAGCAGCTAATCACTTTGCAAATCAATGTCTTTCTGTCATCTAGTTTGGATATGTTACTTGATAATGCACTACATGACTCATGCCTTGCTTTCAGAACAGATACTCAAGTTTGACACAGAATTCCCTAGTGGGACTATGAGAAAGTATCTAATTTATGAGCATTTTACAGGTTCAGCCCATCCCATCCCAGTGCTTGCGAGCCCTTCTTTAAGAATGAAGCCACCTGAGGGAAAAACACAATGATGAAGGACTTGTTTCTGTGGGCTCATTTTATAACTACACTTTTGTTGGCCTTTTGAAATGCAGTGTTATGCCAGAATTTAACTGCAGGGCTGTTCATTGTGTGCAGAGCTACAAACACTGAGTTAATGCATTGCATATGATTTTGTGTGTGTAAATTCATGAATGTTTCTCAAGAAAGAAAAATTTCAGCAATGTGAAGTCTCTTGAGCAACAGTGGGATGTAGGCCATGAGGAGAGCTTACTTCTTCCACTGCAAGCAAATTAACATTGGCATGGAGAGGCTTAACTCATCAGTCAATGATAACTCATCTCTGGGTGAGCTTCAAATATATATACCTGTCAAAATTAATGAGGAGCATTTCTTATGGGTTAGCAGTAATATTTCAAGAATGCTGACAGAAATAATTTCACAGGAAAGTTGTGCTGAGCTATTCCAAATCGTGGCCAGATCTAAATACAGTGTTTGAAGATGTTTGCTTCTCTTGCAATTTTTACTTTTGTCATCTTTGTATTGTGTTGCTGTCATTCCTTCAATGTGTTTGTCCAATCATTGCGTTTCCAATGGTAAGAGCAACATTGGACACTGCACTGCCCAAACTTGCTGGAGTTTGTAGAGAGCTGCTGTACTCATCCCAGCTATCAAACTGAATGTGCTGTACCCAGGGCAAAGGGAAAATTGCTTCACACTGTAGGCATTGTAGAAGTTTAAAAATCCATCTCATTATGCATGAATAAGGGTCAGGCTGGTCAACTTTTTCTGTCAGAATTATCTTACTTGGAAAATTACTAATTAGATGAAACTCTGATTTTTGAGGAGTTTACTTGCTGCCCAAACCAATGCATTTTTCTTGTTTCTTTGTGGGTTTTGCTGTTGTTGAGGGGATTTCTATTTGTTTTGTACTGTTTGAAAGCTAGAATTGAAATATAAAACACTGAAAATTAACACTGTAAATCCACAACATGGACTATTTAAATCTATTTTTATTTAGGAATACTTCCTTTAGCAACAGCAGCAGCACCCATTTAGGACTGTTGTTATCTCCTGTTATTTTAGCACAGGTTTGTAGCTGCTTCTGTTTTCAGCAATGGCTCCCTCTGTTTTGGCCTCTATCTGGCCATCAGAATGCCTTCCTGGATTCCTCACAAACCAGCTGCCTTACCACAGCAGTATTTTACCCTCCTTTTGTCCCAGAAATGGGGCCAAGGTGTGTAGTGGGTTTTCTGCTCAGTTGTCACTTTCCGACACAGCCTTCTTTTAGGAGATGCCCTCTAAGTTATACACCATACACAGCTTTAAGTACTTGTGTGCATAGAACTCACAAACATTTATGCCTCTCACTCCTCTCAAAACAAGATGTTGTCTCTTGGGATGGAATTGAATGCCTTCCACTTCAAATAATTTGTCAGGGAATTTCCGTTTTTCATGCAAAGGAGGGATGCATTTTAATAGCTGTCTTAATGCATTCCGATTCTTCCCTTAGAAAGATAGAGCCAAACCATTACAGCAAACTCCTACATTTAAATTTCTCAAGCATTCTCAAATATTTGTTCACAATTCACTTTGATAATTTTTTCTCATTTAAGAGCACTCATCTTTTCTCTGGGAAGTGGATTTTAGATGTAAAACTAAGAAAAAATATTTGACATTTCTACATGCTTGTATTCTTACTATAAATCCTTATGCTTGTCTATTATAGGAACAGAAATACAGATAGGAGGCTAAAATACATAATTTATAAATTTCTTATTATTCAGGGGAATTCATACTATGGAAGCTGGTCTAGAACTTGTAGTGAATTTGGTAAAATACATAAATAGAATGGCCATAAATAGCAGAAAGTTGTTTTTCCTGGCTCCATCTTAAATTTTATTTACCTGCCTGTGTAATTTGCCAGTAAAAATCAGGGCTAATAAATCATTTTGAAGGCAACCACTTGTTAAGTGTTGGCATTTTCTCTATGGTTGGATACAGCCTGGACTTCAGAGAAAAGATTAATCAGCCTTGCAATGACAGGAAACTCACAAGCTGTCCATAGGTAAAGATCTATTAAAATATATGAAAAAATTAATTGATCCATGTTCCAAGGTGCATATTTGTGGATAGTAGAGTATTATAGGCATGGTCAGGATGTTCCAGTCCTCTGTCTGCAAAAACCAGACAGTGATGAAGGGATGGTACAAAAGACCCTCAGCAGATTGTGCCCAAAAGGAATCATAAAGCTTTGAATGCACCAACCCTTGAGCTGGGGGCTTGCAGAGTTGTCCCAAAGCAAAAAATCTGCTGTGCTGGGGCAGTGCCAGAGCAACAGCAGAATGGTGGCACCCATCTAAATGTGGGCATAATTTAGCATATAGCTCAGATAATTTTGTTGAAATAGAATGGCTGTGCCAAGAAAGCTAGTGTTCCTTGGAAGGATACCAGAGCTTTTTTCTGGCAAAAGACTCACAGTATTTAGGTGCAGCAAGTTGTTATGGTGCTTACAGAAAGGGGATTTGACAATCATGTCAATTATGCTTTGCTTTGTGATCAATATCAGGAACATAAAAGGGATCAGGGAAGAGAACAAGTCCTGTCCTGTGGTATGTCTAGTAGGGTAGTGCAGAGGGCTAAAACAAAAATGCTTCATGAAAACCCAGTAAGAGACACTGAATTCTTTATGCATCCTTACATTTGCCATTCCTTTCTGTCTTCCTTGTGAGAGCTCAGATACTGTAATGATTCAAATCTGTCCTTTCTGTAACTCTATTTTCTTCAGTTTAATTAAAACTGGGGGGGAATTAGCCCCCTCTTCCAAAGCTGGTTGCAAGTGTTGTACATGTGGAAAATGAGATTTTAAATGAAAGGGGAATGACTCATATTAATTTAAACCCCAAACTAAAGAGATAATTGAGTATACTGCAACTTATGTTATAATAAGGAGTTAGTCATAAGTGATTACATAAATTCCAGAGTTCCCATATTTAAAATAAAACATGTTCCTGGCAGGAACAGAAAATGCATCCTGCCTCTTTGGCTGCTGCTGGCCAGACTAAAATATATTAGGGTGGGCTCAGGGATTTGCTGAGGAAATATTTTGTTGTTTGTTACAGTTTGCTCACTTACCCAGCCAGTCTCACCACTTTTTGGTCAAGATGATTATTCCTTCCTCCTTAGGGAGTGAAACAGGGCTTTGGGTTCAGACTTGGAATAACAGAATCACAGAATAGTTCGGGTTGGAAGGGACCTTACAGATCATCGAGTTCCAACCACCTGCCATAGGCAGGGACACCTCCCACTAAATCAGGCTGCTCAGTGCCTTGTCCAGCCTGGCCTTAAACACCTCCAGAGAGGGGGCATCCACAACCTCTCTGGGCAGCCTCTTCCTGTGTTTCACCACCCTCACAGTAAAGAATTTCTTTCTTACGTCAAGCCTGTATCTATCTCCTTCCAACTTTTATCCATTATTTCTGGTCCCCCCATCACATACCTTATTAAAAAAGTCCTACCCCTGCCTTTCTGTAGGACCCCTCAGGTATTGATAAGTCACTCTGAGGTCCCCCCTGAGCCTTCTCTTCTCCAGGCTGAACAACCCCAACTCCTTCAGCCTGTCTTCGTAAGGCAGTTGCTCCAGCCCTCGCATCATCTTTGTGGCCTCCTCCGGACCCACTCCAACGGCTCAATGTCCTTCTTGTTTTGAGGGCTCCAGAACTGGACACAGTAACTCCAGGTGGGGTCTCACCAGAGCCGAGTAGAGGGGCAAAATCACCTCTCCTGACCTGCTTTTCACACTCCTCTTGATGCAACCCAGGATTTACTTGGCTTCTTGGCTGTGAGTGCACACTGCTGGCTCATGTTGAGTTTGCCCTCTGAAAGCAAAAAATGGTTTCCCTAATGAGGAGTAGTGAAAATACCTTTCCTATATGAACTGCAGAAGACTGGCTAATTTCTGTGGAAATCTAGTTTCCTATTCTTACTGGATCGATCCATAGGCTTAATCACCCATAGGTGAGGAAAAAACTTATGCCTTGTATCATCAAGCCTGTATTCCAAATGCCTTGGCAAAATCAGATAGGTGGCTGAGCTGTCATATGAGGATGAATCATGCAAATGGCTGGAAAAATAATTTGATATATGCTATTATTTATTTTGAAATGTTATTTATGTTGGAGTTTCATTTCATTTTAACAGAAATCATCCACTCTTGTCCGTGCTGATGAATAAAACCTTTTTGTCAAATGTAAAGACTTTTTGAATGCTTTTATTGTACAAAGTTCTGACAATAAAAGAACAAATCAACAACCCTCCTCAACCAAAGCCTCATGTTTTGTCTGCAGCCATGTAGTTTTGTTTTAAAGACAGAGTTAGGTTTGAAATGTCTCAGTAGAGGGGCAGTTTCTTTCATGGTCTTTACAAAGCTTAGTGTAACAGCAGCTCTGATGTTTTCTTAGGTCTTATTCATATTATTAGAAGCATTTCAGGGCTCTGTACTAAGTTAACCTGTCTTCAGTTTTGGTTCTTCTTGTTTGTGGTAGATACCTCAGGGATTGAAACTGAAAATGTTTCAGTGACTTAGAAAGGCATGTTCCCATCATTTGCCATTCAGAACTTCCACTGAGGTGAAAAGAAACGTTGCTTTCAGAGACATGTCAGTGTGACAGCTCTTACAAAACAAAACTGGGAGTCTGCTGCTGCACAAAATGTTTTTCCATAACAGATTCAGTTCAAATAAGTGTGTCCCGCATGAAATCACGTTGCTCAGCTGGGTGTTAGGATGAGGACCCACTAGGTTTTAAAGTACATATGTTGCCATATGTGTCTTATTTCCTTCTGAATAGGGTTGTTCTCCTTCTTTCTGTGACTGTGCCTTCTGCCTCCTGCCCTATTGTAACGCTGGGCTGAATGTGGGAGGGCATGAGGGACCTCAGGATGTCGTTGCCCTCTTTTTCAGCCTTTGCTTTGATCTGAGGCAAATGAGGAGGCTCCTCTATTCTTATGTTCCTGGGTGAAAATACTAACACCCTGGGGATGATGGAAATACCAATTTGTTTGACTGGATGTTGTGGTTTGTTTTGGACACTAGAGGAATGACAGGTGCTCTCTTCCACAACAGACTACTGGACAGGGAAGTTTGTTAGTACTAATGCCTTGTGTCACCATTACCAAATGTGCACAACACCGGTCTCTGAGATGTGTCTCTTATATAGCCAAACAGTAAATAGGTACATGCATCCATCTCTGTCTTCTGTGTTCTGCTGAAATGTTATACATTTAATTGATTTTGCTTGCTTCTTTTTCTCTGAAAATTCTCTCATTAAGTTAAATAGTCTGAGAGGAATAGCCATTAAATGTTCATTCCTTATTAATAAAGTGGTTTAAAATCTAGGTCTTTGAGCACTTCCCTAATTAATTGTGTAAAGCTGGGCACACAGCTAACAGGGAATGAAAAAGTGTTACTTTAGGGAGGTGCTTTACAATAAACTATCCAGCTTTCTACCAAGTAGTGCAGAAGCTGAAAAACATCTGTGTTCTTACAGGCTAGAGGTGAAGAAGTCTTTTTCCAACAGCTGCTGTGATGGAAGTGAAACCTCTCCCAGTCACGTTCTGATTACAACCCAATGTGATACCAGGTGAGCTCTGACTTATTCAGTGCTGATATTTCCTTATCCACTGCATAATTCATGTTGCCTATTCTGCCTTCAACCTTTTCTTCCTCCTTTCTCCTCCTCCAACACTTTTAACAGCTCCTTAACTATGGAAAAAATCCTTCTTGTTGATTTCAGGTTCCAATTCTCATGTAGCCAAATATTTGTTCTCCCCTCTCTTGTGCTTCTTCTCAGTTGTGGACATGGCATTTCACAGGGTGTTTTTTCTGTGACAGCTCCCTTTTGTCATCAGTGTGTCCAGCAGCTTTTTCCCCACAGTTTAAATAACTTTAATACTTGACTTTTTGCAGTTTTAAAATCTATGTTACTCTGGTGATTGTTTAACATAATTCAGCAGCCCCCCAATATTATTGGCTACCACACTAGTTTTTAAAGTTACTATGAATTTTTTTAATGATCACTTATATCTGCTTTAAAATGCAATGCACAGCAGCACTGAACCATGACAGGTACTTACATTTCAATTTATGCTTTAAGATTAACTTCTATAATTTCAATCCATTTAGAGATAACTTTGTTGTGTATTGTCATAATGTTCTTTTGAGTTAGAGGATCTTCTGGAAGCAGATCAAATGTGATACAGAAACTCATTCTATGAGCAAGGATATTTTTACAGCCATGTTTGCACTTAAATGGTAAGAAAATTAAGATTTCTTTGAGAAGTAGTCATGTACACTGGAAATAAGTATAATCCTAAATCCCAGTTCTTTATTCATTGTGTCTCACTGGATATTTTCTGATGTTTTGGTGTTTGCTCTTTGCCAGAGCCATGAAGCTCTATGTTTCTACAGGCTGCTAGGATTCAGCATGGGAAGTGCACATGACCTGGCTCATGCATAGCACCCTCTGGTACCCAGATGGAATCATAGAACAGTTTGGGTTGGGAGGGACCGTAAAGATCATCTAGTTCCAACTGCTCAGCCATGGGCAGGGACACCTCCCACCAAACCAGGTTGTTCATCCAGCCTGTCCTTGAACACCTCCAGAGAGGAGCCATCTACAACCACTCTCGGCAACCTGTTGCAGTGTCTCACCACCCACACAGCAAAGAACTTCTTTCTTCTCTCCAGCCAAAATCTCCCCTTTTCCAATTTGCATCCATTGCTCCTAGTCCTGCCATCCTGTACCGTATTAAAAAGGCCTTCCCCTGCCTTTCTGTAGCCCCCTTCAGGCACTGAGAAGTTCCTCTGAGGTCCCCCCAAGCCTTCTCTTCTCTGGACTGAACAACCCCAACTCCTTCAGCCTGTCCTCATAAGGGAGGTGCTACAGCTCAAGCCATTCCGCAGGCACCCCCAAGTGTCAGACAGCAAGCACACAGCCACTGAAACAAAGCAGACTGTGATTCTGTCAGTGAAAGGCTCAAATATGTGTTAGATGTATATGAAGGACTGAATTTTCTCCCCATTTGGCTGAGGTGAGAACTTGCATAGATTTGCTCTTTTGAAATAGGACAAGGAGAAGATGGTACACTTGAATTTTGAATAGCTCACCTCTTTTTAAGCAACATTTTCTCCCAAGGGAAACTAATAAAACAAACGTTGTGACTGACTCCTCTTTGAGATTCTTTCTTTTCTCCTTCCTTATGCTTTAATATCTTGAGATTAGAAAATACACAAATCACAGAACATCAGGGATTGGAAGGGACTTCAAGAGATCATCTAGTCCCATCCCTGTGCTGGAGCAGGTACAACCAGATCAGGTCACACAGGAAGGCGTCCAGGTGGGTTTTCAATGTCTCCAGAGAAGAAGACCCCACCTCCCCTTTGGGCTGCCTGTGCCACTCTTCTGTCACACTCAAGAATCTGCCTGGCACTAGAGTAAAAGTTTCTGTAACTAGAAATGAAACTACAGGACATGAAATGTCTTATGACAGAACAAAACAATCCATCAGTTTATAACATGGATTTTATTATTTGGTCATCTGCAATAGCAAGGGATTGGACTGAATATCCCAGAATGTCTTTCCAGCCAGTTGTACTATAACTAGAAATGTAGGAAACATCAAATACATACTCTTTCTTAGCAGGTTTCTGCAATGAGTCTTTATTGAACTCCAAAGTCAGCAGAAGTCCTATTATGCTGATAATCAAAATCCTTGCTGTTTCCAGGCCAGCAGCTCACCTTGGCTGCACTCCCTGAGAGCAGTGAAACCACAGATGAAGATTCGAGGGACCACCAGGGTCATCTCACACACTCCCTCACAGTTACAAGCTCCATAAATACATGAACACATAAGATAAAACTGAACTCTGGAACTGACTGCTGTTGCAATAAAGGTGAAGACAGAGTCTGTTTTACCCAGAAATTACTACAAGATCTTGTTCCTTTGGTACAATATATTTTTTTTGCTGTTGCTCCTGTGCACTTCCACAATTTCACTTTTGAAGTCAGTTCTGTCTTAGATGCTCTGGAGAGGATGGGAGAGAAAGAGACAGCATTACTGGTGACACTTGGAAATACATTTCCAGATCCAGGCAAGTCCCTTGGCAGTGCAATGTCAAGAAATGGGAATGAATGAACCAGATTAGCACAGAGTGCGATTCCCGGGTGGGATAAATTGGCAAAGCTTTTTTGGGCAACTTATCTACTAAATGAAATTGGTTTTCACCTCTTGAAGATGTGAACCACAAAATGAAGAGGTATGAAGATTGAAAAATAAATAAACTCCATATGTTCTGCTGATTTAGTTTCTGAGTTTAGCCCAAACCAGTCTAATTGTGAAGTATTTTATTTATTAACTATTTTCCCTTCGGCATATGTCTCTTAACAGGCACCACTGTTTTTAAGGACTTTCTAATTAAAGAAAGATGTCATTTTGTTGCCTTTTTTCTGCCTAAAAAAGTAATAAGGAAAAGAAATCCAGCAATGCAATCAACCATCCCCAGCATCCCATTATGAAAACTGCTTGAATAATTCACTTGTCTCCAGTGTCATTAGTGGATCAGCTGTCAGCAGCCCAGAGATCCTGAGGAAGAGCAAAAAAATTCCCAGGCAGTACCTTCTTTTGTCCCTCTAATCAGCTCTGGTGAGACCCCAACTGGAGTTACTGTGTCCAGTTTTGGATTCCTCAAGATAAGAAGGACATTGAGCTGCTGGGGCAGGTCCAGAGGAGGCCACCAAGATGATCGAAGGGCTGGAGCAACTGCCTTATGAAGACAGGCTGAAGGAATTGGAGTCGTTCAGCCTGGAGAAGAGAAGGCTCAGGGGGGACCTCAGAGTGACTTCTCAATACCTGAAGGGAGCTACACAAAGGCTGGGGTAAAACTTCTTAATAGGATACATGATGGCAGGACTGGGAGTAATAGAAGAAAATTGGGAGGTGGGAGATTCAGGCTGCATATAAGAAAGAAATTCCTTATGGTGAGGGTGGTGAGACATTGCAACAGGTTGCCCAGAGAGGTTGTGGATGCCCCCTCAATCCCTGGAGGTGTTTAAGGCCAGGCTGGGTGAGGCACTGAGCAGCCTGATCTAGTGGGAGTTGTCCCTGCCCATGGCAGGGGGTTTGTAACTAGATGTTCTTTAAAGTCCCCTCCAGCCCAAACCATTCTGTGATTCTTTTTCAGTATTGTCATTGCACACAGAAGTGAAATGGGAATAAGAGGCCAGGCAGGTACTGAAAGCAGTAAGATTTTTCCCCTGCTGATATTTTGTTTAAAAAAACCCAAACCAAATAAAAAACAACTCAGCTCCCAGAAAGCACAGCTGGTTTTCCTCCTTCCTAACACTTCTGATGATGAGGGCTGAGCTTTGCTGATTGACTGCAGACACCTCAGCCATGCAGATCAAATGCTGCAGTCCTGTTGGATGTGCTGCTCTCATTCAATCCATTAAAGATCCTGCATTTCCTCATTGGACCTCTGTTTATGTTTTGGTAGAGAAATACATTCCAGAGGGTTGAGCATGGGAAAAAAAGTATATTCCTTCCTGTTGAGGGTGAAGTGTCCTGTGGCATGAAGGTATTTTGAATTAATTTCCTCATTTTATAATGTAATAATATACAGCTGCCCTTTAAAACTCTGGGGTTTGCAGTGATCTCTTTGGATCTGCAGACTGCCAGGGAGTTTTGCTGTAGCATCTATAATTCATAGTGCAACAGAGATTTTTGTTTTCCCCAAATTTTCCTACAAAGTGAACAGGTAATGCTTTCAGGGTTTGTGTGCCCAGACTTTGTCAGCTAAGAAAGAACAATACAAAACTTCTGTTTTATAATATAGAAACAGCCAGTTGCCCTTTCCCATGTAAAAATTGCCTTGAGAGTGCAAACAGATTACCAGTTAATTTTTAGAAATATATAACTGTTTAGTTCCCCAGGCTTCCTTTCACCCACCTCAGTTTTGCTAGAGGATTATGGAACCAGATGCTGTTTTACAGATAGATTTAAAGATCAGTTTGTACCTCCATGGCCTGGTGCTATTGACAGTGCTGGGACTCCAGCAAGTCTGCTTTAATTTGCTGTGCAGTTGGAGGGTAAATGATATTTAAGAGCTAGAAATGAAGAAGTGAGGCTTTGCATGTAGGCCAGGATTTTCTCAGAGACCAAATGGATCAGTAATAAATTTGATAAGGTGAAAGAGAAGATATTGAGACTTTTATTCTCTGCAGAAGAACGTGTTAATCCTGATAGTACTTGAGATGGGCACCTCCTGGAGCTGGATATGACTTCTGGTGGGCAGTGTTATATCATGTCCCTTCTTTTCCTTCTCAGAATCACCAACTGAAATTAAACAAAGATCCTGAACACATTATGAATCTAGACTGTTTCCAAATTTGTGAGGCAGAAGATTGTTATAAATGTTGTTCAAGCTGCTACAAGGATAATTTGCACATGTAAAGTTTTGGAACTGCAGAGATCTGCACTGTTTAGAGAATCCCTCAATACCCAAATAGCACCTTGGCTTTTTTTTTTTTTTTCATATCAGCCATATCTATATTGTGTATAAATTGCTTTGGGATCCTTGGGGTGAAAGGCTTCAGATAAGTGTAAATTGCTGTGTTGCCTGTAATTATTTTGAAGTGGTGATTGCTGGTCCGTGCTTTTTATTTGTATTGTAGGGGGTTATGATTCTGCTATAGAGATATGGCAGCTTTGGAATTAGAGAAGAAATATGTTCCAAGACTTTGATTTATGTTTTTCTATTCCACTCTTTGAACATAAGCAGAAGGGCAGGAAAGAGAGCATGAACATTTAGTGAGCGTGCTCCTGCAGTGCAATTCATCTCTGAGACTGGAAAAGCAGCTTTATAAACTTGGTTAAGCAAGAGCCAATTTCTCTGCTCTTTTACTTACACCTGCTGGAAGCACTTTTGACAAATCACTCACTTTAATAAAAACAGCTTCTCAGAATGATTTTGGAAATATACTGCGATCAAAATAATAGCTGGTTATGTGTATAGAGCTAGTGTCCTGTTGTAGTCAGTGCAGGATGGCCATGTTACATTTGTTTCCAAAGTTGTAAGTAAATGTAGCAAACAGCACTTGCCTACAGGTACTGGAGCTGTCAGTGAAGTCTGTGTTTTAGCATCTCAGTAAGCATAAATTGTAGTATTTTACCTAAGATGAGATCAGGATAATGTAATTGTTTAACCTTGTGGTTAGAAGTTTGCACAATTACTGGAGAATATGCAGATTCTTCCCAGCCCTCTGGGTCCTGCAGGTCTTCAAGATCTCTCTGGGGTTTACTAAAAGTCTCACAGTCCAACTGAAAGAAGATATTCTAACCACATGTCTTCTTGTTGGTTTTGGCATTCTGACATTTAATGTAATTTTCATTGAAGCAGTTCTTGGTTCATTGCAAAGCAAAGGAGTAAATGGCTCACATTGTTTTCCCCTATGTGGTGTTCTACTTTTTTATAACCAGAATGCTACTTTGTAAAGAAGTTATTTCTGTGCGTGTTTAAGTGATATTAGAATGAGCAGCTGGCAGTGATGTTGCATCTCATGAACAAGGCAGTAGTATTTTCTAACTCATTAGATGTGATACTTGGTACCACAGACTCACTGATGGATATGTGTGAAGGTACATTGGTACACAGCAATGAAATGCAAAGATCTCATCATTCTAAAAAAAGGAAATAGAAATGTTCACAATGATTTTGGGCAGCCAAAACTCTCACAGTCTGTCAGCACAGCAGCAGTCATGGTGGTGTGGGTTTGTGACTGACACACTTGTGATTGAAGAAAAAGAGAGATGAGATTACAGTTGTTTGCTGATTGAAAAGGCATCACAAATCTAGAGTCTGAGAAATGTTACAAATGGAGGATACAACTGACTTCCAGGAACTTGTTGTGCATCAGGATTTGTGGCTGTAAGCAATAACTGGCAGAGGCACCCGGTGTCCAAGTCTGGTTCTGGACTGCAACCCCACCATCGTCTTCATCATCTGAATGTGAGATTTATTAGCTCTTTCATTACTGGTCCTTTGGCCAAGTTCTTTCTTCAAATTCCTTTATTCTATTTTCTCTCATCTTCATTAAAGTAGTTATTTAAGCATTGCCCCCCCAGCATTTTCCTTGCACCATCTTGTATTTTCATTTACAGAACAAATGACTAGAGATTGTTCAGAACCTTCAGTTTCCCAGCTAGCTGCACTCTCAGATATCAATAGTCCAAACAACAGCAGTCTGCTTTTACCTCAAAGACAAGGAGACAAAATAAAAGCCACCATGGAAATCCAAGCTGCAGTCCTTCTAACAGGTCTTTTACCATCCCATCTTTCATCCTGTTTAATGAAAATTATGGCTGCAGAGGGAAACATGTTTACAAACTGTGCCCAACCAATAAATTAATACTGTGAGGAAAGAATAAACCAGAAGATTAATTACTAATCCACTGTTTTGTATGTGTGACAATGAGTTAGAGCTTTCTTCAGTGTCCTGGGAGACTCGTAAAAACATCTTTAAAGGGGGTGAACAGGAATAAATGTCTTGTATGGAAAAGAGACTTTGGGTTGGTTTGAGGGGCAGATAAAACGTCTTAATTTCTGATGTCAACTCCTTATTGCTTCTTGAGCAAACTGCTCTGCAGTGCTTTAAGAAAAGCATTCATTTGATTGTAGATCATCTTCCCTCTGTAAAAACCTGATAATGTCATGTGCTATTAGATTTACATGGAGTGAAGGAAGGGAGAGTTTTGATCTGTTATTCAGTCACACTGAATCATGTTAGGAATAATTATGGTTTCAGTATTGCTCTTCTAAAGTCTTAATTTTTTTTTCCCAATACCCACAGGTGCTTCTGAAATTTTGCTTAGGTGTGTATTGACCCAGATAGATGAAGGAAAAGTGTGTACAGCAGCCAATTTGCTTCCTCCCCTCCTTTTTTTTTTTTTTTTTCCGTCATGACTGAACATTTCCATTTTGTTTAGTTTGGAAAGTGTCTTTCTTTACTGCAGCCTCTGAGATCTGACATAAACCCCACACTTTCCTGCTGCTTCTAGGTGGCTCGGTACATTTACTGAAAATAAAGCTGGGGGTCCTGCTTAGTCAAAAACCCATTTGACATTTCAAGCTTACTTCTTAATCTTGAACCTTCAATATGGGCTCTTTACACTGTGGATCTTGGTCTCAATCCATAAATATGATGCTGAGGCCAGTGTTCAATGCACAAGAACATCCCTAGAGGCTCAGCACAGGACAGGGCAGTGATGTTCTTGCAGATTAAATGTTCTGCATTAGGTTCTGTGTTTTCCACAGCAAACAAGATTTCAAGGTTTAAAGAAGTATAAATTAATGCAGAAAGACACTTCACTTTCTTTTTGGCATGTCGGCAGTATTTTGGGGCAGTTCCTGAATGCTGAGACTGGGACCATAGCCTCACTCATAGATAGGGAGATGTTTCTCTGTGTTCCTGTATGTCTCCACATGCGCAAAAAACATCACTCATGCTGTAGCTGTCATGTATTAGAGACACTGAATCCTCTTAGCAGTCTGAGAAATAGTTCTGCATGAAATGAGACCTACTTCTCAAATCGGTTAGATTTGCCCCCTTTCTTTTTTTTTATAATGCAGTAGCTCCTGCAGATTGAAGGCTAAATGAATGCAGTAAGATGGATTGTCGTGTTCCTGGGTTCTGCTCTGGTCTGCTCTTCACATGAGATCAAAGAAAAAGCATTTTTTCTCCTTTTCTGAAGTTTCCCATGTGTAAAGTATTAGTATCTGTTCGACTTATTTATATTGCAAGCACTTTTGTGCATTTTCTGGCCAGTTTGTAAATGCTTTGTGACAGGTACATTTGCAGAGAGCAGAGAATAGATTTGATTGCTGGTGCTCAAGGGATGACCACAGTGTAGACAGATGATCAAAGTGAAACACTTGTGGATTATGAGCACTAGTGCTCTAAACTAAATTCATACACTTTGCCCAAAAATGTTTTTTAACTGAAATTTGGTTTATTTTTTTAAAGTTTTGGCAATTGCTCTGAAACCTTATTTTAAATGGAAAGGACCAGAANTTTTTTAACTGAAATTTGGTTTATTTTTTTAAAGTTTTGGCAATTGCTCTGGTCCTTTTAAATGGAAAGGACCAAAGGTTGGTCTTTTCCTCATTCACAGCCATGCACAAACCAAACTGAAAGGATCCTAAAGATGCACTTTTCTTCTGCCTCTGCTTGTGATTCACCAGAATTAATTCAGCAGCCCTGAAAAACCTGCTAAGTGGTGCATTGCTGAGTGCCATTCATAATGTCTGTGCTTGCTACTATCTGTGCAAGTTTTTGCAGATAACACTTTTAGTTCTTTCAGGCATAGATTTGTGTCTCATAGTTTTGAACCTTTTGAGTTTCTTCACTTCCCTGGTTACAAGGTAGTTGTACACCATCCTTTTTTCCCATCCATCACTTCTCACAACATACTTCCCCTACCAAGGCAGATATTACTGACCCTACTTTAGTGACATTCTGTGCTTGCAGGCAAAATCTGGTCAGAGAAATTATTGTAACAGGGAGGACTTATTTCATCTCCTGCATGTAATTTCATGCTATTTGTCTTAACTTTTACGGAATATCAAATGAAGTAAGCACTGCACGTGTACCAGAGTATTTTAGCATACCATTTGCCTCTAAAAAGATGTACAAATATTTCATCTAAATATTTTCTAAGTAAGATAAATGCAGTGAATAAGAACAGAAGATAATCGTAACAAATGTACCCACGTATTTCTGAGGATGTTGGCTTGTACAAATGAGGAGAATCACCATTACTGACTCAGTAAGGTGTTTGAAAAGCACCTCTCAAAACCTGAGGATGGCCAGTTGTGAGGGAGTTTTAGTGTGATAAAAGGAATGGAGATACATTAAGTGGGTAATGCAGGGATGACACAACTGTTTTCCAACTAGAGGAAAATTATGAGGAATCCCTCATTCCAGTAACCAAACACTGATATTATGGGTTACCAGAGCACAAGTTCCTGGCATTGCAGTAGAACTGAAGCCTGGCATCTCACTGATTTATTGACTCTGCCTGAAGTTCTGCTTTGCTTGAGGGAATTCTCTTTCATGTTTCCTCCATCAGCTGCACTCAGACTGTTGGCTGCAAGGGAGGGGTTGTGCATGATAGCTGCTGGCCTTTCTATTGACAACTCTTTGGGGTAAGATATTAAAAAATAGAGGATTTTTGCACAGGTGACTGGAGGGATGCTATGCCCTTTCTTTCTTTCCTGCAAGCCCAGTGTCAACACACTGTAAAGTTAATAATTCTGACAGTCTAGCAGCAATCCCAAGTCAGCCTCCTTTGTGGTATTAAAACTTCTTTGCCCATAAACAGACAAGTCTGTAATCTGATTATGAACTGATGTGAATGAGAAATGGAGTTCACTCATGGCAATGGCTGCCAGCATATGCCAGCACAGAATTAGGCCCTGGGTATGTCTCCTTTCAGCAAGAGTAAAATTTAAGCACGTGCATAAAACAGAAAAGAATGCAAACACCTGCAGAAAAATGTATTGTCCTGAAGTATACATTATTACCAATATAGACTTTATTTTTTTTATTTCTCAGAAAGGTGATATAATTAATGAAAAGTGACTTAATAGGTGAAGCAAACTTTTTTTTTTAATTTTCTAAAGACCATAAGGTTTAAAAAGCAAGTGAGCAAGCAAGAGCCAGGAAAATGTGTGACCAGAGAACTGTATTGGGAGCTACTAACAGCTCTTACTGCAGGACCTGAATAGTGATCAGGAACCTTTGGGAAATGCCATTTTCAGCAGCAGACCTGGCTGCCCACAGCCACTTGCTGCATTTGGGCAGTAGGACAGGCAGGTTTTTTGTCAGAAACGGTGATTTTATTTTTAGTTAAACTTTCTGGATAGCTCAATCAGTTTTCCTGACTGATCTTGTTGATTTCTTACTAATTTTAAACATTACAGGATGGAGACTTTGTTCAGTGTGTTCAGAGGTTGCTTCCAAATCAGCAGATACCACTTGCTCTATGGGAACATGTAACAGAGGCATCTGCTCACAGCTTTAGTGTTCTCTAGCACATTTTGGTAGTCACTTGGTTATTTAATTGCACCCAAAATGAACTGAAATTTTTAAAGTCTTCCTTGCAGGGCTAATGTGGATACTGGCATTGGCAATCAGCATCAACTGCTTTTTGCTAAGCAGCCAGTTCCCAAAGAAGATTACACTCTACAGAGGATTAACTGCTGCACTGTGGAACTGGAGGGATGGCAGGGAGTGACATTACCAGAGGAGTAAGCAGCAGAGGGATGCTCTGGAGGATTTCAATTGGCATTCTAGAATCCCCCTATTGATCTGACTTGTTTCTGAGCTATTTTATAATGACAAATGATACACTTCATGGAGTTGTTACAACTGTTAGATTCATACTCCAATTAGTTTCCAACTTGTCAGAGCAGGAGGTTAATCAGCAAAATATACACTATCTAGGAATAGATGCTTTTAAAATTGTAGAAGTTCATTTATAAACAATGTCAACAAAGCATTGATCTTATCTCTGCCTTTGGTGACTGTTTTTTACCAAAGCTGCTTTTTCTTTCTTCTAAGAAAGAGACTTCTGTCCTAGCTTAAAGCTGGTTTTGGTGGTTCATGTGGAAGGCCAGCCACTGTGAAGCATAAAATCAAGCATAAAAACTTTATGCTAAGGCTCTCATGTGAGCTTCTATCAATCCACAGATACCTATTCCAACTAAAAATATTGTGCATTTGTTCTTCTGGCTTAAAGTAGTTCTTGTCAGAGATTGTTAAACTCCAATATATTTCAAGATGAAGAGGAAGAATGAATCCTGAAGGTTGCTTCTGCCTGCTTGAGTTCCTGATGCTGATAACTTGAAGCCATCATTTTCTTTTCACAATGAATATTAGGCACAAGACAGAGTACAGCGAAAGTCAGATTATTATTCCTTTTTGCAGGCAGCTGTTTTCTTGTTCCCTCCTCCTCCTCAATTCCAACCAAAAGAGCCTTCAAGTCAAATCATAAGTCTCATTTTTCTGTGAGGTTTTTCCCCATCTGTATCCATGAAGTTTCACTCCTGCCTGCATAAGAGTGAAGGAGGTGAAAGATTACTGCTGAACCCCTGATATACTTGCTAAATGTGATTTTTATTGCTCATAAACCAAATAAATTCAATAAGGTGAAGGAGGCTAATGTTAGCAGGTCCTGTAGGCTGGAGGCCAGCCCAGATGCTGCACTCACAGAGCCTGGAGGTGACTCTGTCTGGGCTGGAAGGGACCTTCTTGCTGGGACTTTAGCCTGCACTTGGCTTACACTGGAAATGAAATTTTTCTGGGTATCACTGGACTAAATGCTCTCTGACTCTTTCCCATCTCCAGAGGGAATGTTTGTACCCAGGGCTGGCTTCCTCAGCAGCTTTCTGCAGACTGAGCAGAAGTCTTTTCATCATTAGATCAATTTCTTTTAAAGTCTGTTAGTGGTAGTACTTTGGTGTCTGAGCTAAAAGATGCAAAATGAATTCTGACTTTCAAGATACCAGATTTGAGATGATGTAAACCAGATTTCCTTGCAGAAGATTCAAATCATCTGAAAAATAACCCCATTGGAAAGAGCTCAGATGGACATCTGAAGTCACCATGCAATTTACAAGCACAACTCAAGGTCCACATGATCCTCCTGGAGTATGAGAGAAGCTGAGGCAGCTGAATCACTCAGCTTTTTTCCCTTTGTCCCTCTCTGGCAGTGTGAGGTGAAGCCCTGACTTGCACCTCCAGGCCTGAACACAGGTACCTCTGGGAAGATGCTTGGAAGAGATGAATGTCCACCTCACATTTCTTCATGCCACTCAACATACAGCTCCAACTCTTTGACTAAACCTTTTGTTTTCATGCATCCCTACTTTTTGAACACAAGCTTTGTGCATTTTCTTCAAATTACTGGGAAAAAAAAGGAGGGAGAGGGGAAAACCCAAGAGCCAGAAGCAGAGAAGATCAACATGGAGCCTGAATTTTTAAAAGCCATTTTATTTTTGAGCAACATCTTCCCGTGCTGAGAGCAAAGCTTTAGATATGATATCAAATTGCACTCAACAACCTCCCTTTTGAAATAACAGATGCTTCAGAAATGCCTGGAGCTGAAATCTCATGCAGTGAGAGACTCCAAGTCAACACTTTCTTTGTGAGATTTGTGCCATACCTTCTGGCTCTGGTCTGTCCTTTTTCTTCTCTGCTTTCTCCTGAAAGGACTTCACCTTGGCCAGTTGCAAGTTTCTACACCCCTGAAGGTTTTCTACACCCCGGGGATGCTTTGGTGTTAGGGGACAATGCATCTTGTTTCACTGGCAGGCTTCTCTAAAGTAAGAGATCATTTAAGAACATTATGTGAATCTAAAATACTGCTTGCTCATTATTAGCCTGGGGTCTGACAGTCTGCTCACAGAGCTTACCAGCTCCCATCCCAAAATCCTCTGGCTTCGATACAGCTCTGGACTGGGTCTGTGGAAAGAGCATCTTGCATCTTTCTGGCAAGTCCTCATTGGGAGTCTGCAGGGGATAGTTTTTAGACCATACCACAATAAAGCTCTTCAAGAAACTTGGCTAAAAGTCTGCTGAGAGCTGCATTTATTCTGCTCTATGGGAAAGCGCGGAGCTGCCGCGGTACCCAACAAAGCCAGAGGTTTCGGAAACCGCGCGGGCAGTGGATGCAGGGCTGATGCTTGTACCTGTGTTGGGTAGGAGGGTCCGTGCCCCGACTGCGCCGTGGGACGGAGGCGCGTTAAAGCCCACGGGAGAAAGGGCAGAGGGGAAGGAGAGAGACCGGGGGTGCCGGGGGAGGGGAGGGAAGAGCCGCCGCCGCCGTCGTGAACTTTCTGCTGCAGACTGGTTCATCTCAGTCAACNCCCGCCGGGCGGAGCTGTGCCGGCGCTCGGGGGTGCGGAGCCTCCGCAACCGGAGCTGCGGCTGGATCCATCCCTCTCTCTTCGCCCCATCCCTGGCCGCTAAGAAGCCGCGGACCGTCCTCGGTGTGGGAGCCCCTATCGCCGCCGGCACCATGAACCAGACGGCGACAGTGTCCCACCACGTGCAGTGCCAGTCCGCCCGCGCAGTGAAGGTAGGGCTGGCGCCCGGCACCTCCGCGCGGGGCGAGCGGCCGCGGAGCTCCGTCTGCGGGCGGAGAGCGGAGAGGGGCCACTTGCGGCCAACTTTGCGCTGCGGGACCGGGGCTCGGTGTCAGTCGGCGGCGACACCTCCGGGCACCTTCGCGGGTCTCTTCTAAAAGTTGGCCCTGGAGAAGGTGGTGGCTGCCGGGCGCGGAGCTTGTTGTTGCCTCCACAGGCGTTGTTCGGCAGTAACGGCGTGTTTAACGGCTGTTTTGTGCAAAATCCAGTTGTAAAGCGTGATGTTGTCGTTGTCCGGTCGGACGGATGCTGGAGGATCGGAGGATGGATGTTTGCTTGGTGTCTTCACGCCTGGGAGATGCGTGTCCGGGCAGGGGGAAGGTGATGGGGCAAGACCCCAGGGTAACAGAGGACTCCCGTCTTATCCCCCGGCCCCTGACGCGCTCCTGCCTTTGTTTTGATTGAAAAGTACTTTCTAGCGGAGGTGCTGCGCTCTACAGAGATAAAATGCAATCCCTCAACAGATTTGCATTCACAAGGAGGTAACTCTGCAGGGATAAGTGAGTTTTCCTTGAATAAAACAATAATGAAATCAGCGACCATTTTTGGTTATTGATCCTGAGCTCTGAAAATACATCAAGAAACCTGAGGCTGGATATTTTATTTCATGAAATGTGAAAGCTTGAAAAGTTGGCTTTGCTGCAGGTTGGTGCAGGGTAAGGAAAACTGTTAGGGCTTTGCTCTATTTGAGGGCAAAGTTGGAAGGTTTGGGGTTTGTTTGCTGTCTCAGAAGGAGCAGCTGACCTGCACATCATGTTAGCAAACTGTCAGTTGGGCTTTATCCGGTTAGTGCTGGGAATAAAAATCATGTCTTAATGCTGAGGCAAGAGGGGATTAAAGGTATGAATCTAATATTAGCACCTTCATTTTATAGGGGCTGTATTACGTTTTGCAGTGTATAATCAGCAGTGCAGAGTGTCCTCAGGTTGGGGACAAGGTGGAAACTGACCTGTGGCTCTAATGACCAGTTGTGTAATGGGTAACCGTTACTCATCACACCATAAACAGCCAGTTCATGCTCAAATGGGTAAGGTCATGAGAAGTGATGAATTACAATTGCCCTGGCCCACTCCAGAGAGAAAGCATATATAGCATTAAATTGCTCAAAACCATTTCATCCTCTCTAGGTCTGTTTCTGAAAGTACTGGAGAACAGAGAGAACAAGTGTGATGCTTGTTCTGGGAATTATTCCCCTCTTACATTTGGGACAACCAATGCTGATTTTTCACTGTCAGCACTATTTGTTAAATTCATTTGACAGGACTTCTGAGCCAAAACAACAAAACCCACCAATATCAATATACCATTAAAAAAATCCCCAACCAAACAGACCCAGACAAGTCAATAATCTTCAAAAAGAGAGAACATGAATCAAAGCCTTCTAGACATGAGTCCATTTTACAGCCAACGCAGTAATACTGATGCCATTAGAAAACTGTCTCATTTTTCTACTCTTAATTTGGTTTGTCAGGTGTAAAATATGCTTTATTAATTTTTTCAGTTGCTTTCATGCTGGGCCAATAGATCTCCATGAGAAAGTATTTATGACCAAAGATGAGCAGTGACTGTCCTACGGTAATGAGAGCCTTGTATTGGAAATTGCTTCAAAAACATGTAATTAGTGACCAGACAAATACAAATTACATATTAATCATAACTTGCCAAGAAATAGTGTTAGTTCCAGCAATAATGCAAATTAAAGAAAAAAAGGTTGTGGGAAAACTTTGCACCTACTGGAATAAGATATATAAAACCACTTCTCTCTTTTTGTTACATTTTGTTTCTCTCCAGAATGTAGACTGGTGACATCTCAGCCCATATGTGTTATGATCAATGTTGATATTACTTCTCAATGTTTTTTTTTGTTTTGTTTTAGATCAGGTCCTTGCAGCTCATCAAGGTGTGAACTTTTGAATCCTTACAAGAAAGGCAGAATGATCCACAGTGTATTGAATGCTGCAGACTTCATCCATGGTGGTTCCTGCTTTGAACTACCCTGGGACTGCAGGAGGAAGAAGGCTGGTGTCTGGGCTCAGGGACATCCCATCCTTTTCTCGTGTCCTCCCTTGGAGGGAAGGGCACCCATGTGCAGTCAGAAAAGGATGTGCTTTGTCCAGAGTAGTTTTCGTGATGGAGAAACGAGGTGACAGGGGAAATCCAATATAAAAAAGGAAAAAAGCCCAAAGATAACAACCCCCTTGGATAAAATGCAGAATCTCCTAATAAAGCTGCCTTCTACCTCTAAGCCTTTTTACAGCTTTTCTGAAATGATTGCAAAGCATTCCTCCTTGCTGACACCACTGTAGATAATGATCTTCCGCTCTGAGATTTGTAGCAGAAACTTTTGGGATCTATCTGGGAATGCTAAATATCTGCCTTATTTCTCTATCCACTGCAGCCTTGACTTGAGAAGATTCCCTGGGGCAATGAACCTGGTTTTATTCTTCATTCTCTTGGCTCCTCTTGTCAACATGGCAAGTGAATTAGTTCTTCCAGGGGAATCACTCTACTGTTGTGCACTTTCTTGTTGCCCTGATGGCCACATTGTTATTTTAAATTTTCCTGACAGAGGAAAAGGTCTGTTCAAAAATTGTTTATCTTGTCTGGAGAAAAAAAGATATAACCCAAACCCACAACCCTGCAACAGAAAAGAATTACTATCTTGTCTGACTAGGGTCTGCCATTATAAATTATTTTAAATGAAACATTTGAACTGAAATTACAGGGACCGTGGCACAGAAATACTTATGTCTTGCTCTTAACAGTTGGGACTACAATTTGCACTCTAATAAGAATAAAAAAAGCAAAACATCCCAAATCAGTTAAACTAATATTTCTGTGGCTTCCTAAACTCTTTATTAATAAAACATCCTCTACCAGATCATGACTTTGTGTTGTTATCAACCCAGTATTGATCTGGCTGTGAGAGCTGGATTGTGGAAGGACTTACTAACTGGCATTTCAAAAGCATATAATTATTGTGTAATATAATATGCATGTTGTACCCTTTTACTCTACTCTTCCTTCTTCTCTGCCTTCCTTTCACTTTTATTTATTCATTAGCTTTTCGATTGTAAAAGAGAAGTGCAGGTAGGTCCTGAACAAAAATTCTGCAGCAACTTTCATCTGTATTCAGGGAGAGTATCAGGAATTCTTATGCTTCAGGTTTATTGTAGTAGTGTTTTAGGGCTCACTAATTGATGAATAGTGGTTTACTAGTATTTTTCTTATTTGCAGTTAAGATGAGCAGCATGTATTTAAAGAGACCTTGTTTTTCTGATGGGTTTATTTGTGTATTTAAAGTACACCAAACCTGCACCTTAGCAGGAAACACCTGCCTGCTCCTACACACATTTCCTGCTAAAAAGGAGATGGTTACTAACATTAGATGTCCCTGTTTATAACAGCCTTTAGGAGGACTTCTCCAGGTTGAAACTTCAGGCACTTAGAGCTTTACATGCCCATGGGATGTGCATGGGGCAGGTACAGGAATCTACCAACAGTTTGGGAAATCAATCCCTTAAAATGAGACCAATGTTTATGAAATTCATTAGATCTAAAGCAAGTTGATAACAGATAATCTCAGTGAGTGTGCAATTATGAATTATCCAGGATAATACATAACAGAGGGCAGGAGTAATACTGAGCTGTGTCACTATTAGGAAGGCAGCATGTGGCAGCAGAGCAATGCAAAAAAACCCAGTGATTCATTTAAAACTAATAGGTTTGCATGGCATTTTAAGGCATTAGATGATTAGAGCACTGCTGTGCCACATGGAAACCCATTTGTATTGCCTCGTGAGGAGCACCAGTTCCCAGTAAATACAGGGTGGTGGCAGCAGTGGAGACTGGAGACAGGATGGCCGTGGGGACAGCAGGTTGCTGTCACGCCTCTGCTCACCTCAAATTGCACATCCCTGTGTTCATCCTGTTCTTGAGATTCTCTCTGAAGGTGTACAGTGTCCAGTTTGGGGACACCAAAATGATTCTAGCACTAATCAAAGAGACTTGCTTGAGTCTGTTCCCTGAAAGCATTATTGGGCTCTTTTCCATCCTCTCTGGCTGTAGTTGCTTTTCTTCCATTCTGGCAAACTAGTGGAGTTGCTGCTGTGATTTATTAGTATTTTGCAGAGCAGGAATAGAGTCATGATAACAAATATGTATGGGGAGAATGAACTGAAAGATTCTAAACAGAAATTTGAAGAACTAATCACAACTTGTGAATCTTCCCATTTCCACATGTTAGCTTTCTGTATTGTCCTGCTCTTTGTGCCAACATCTGTATTACCAGGGAGTAACCAGTGCCTTTTCCTTTTAAAAACCACCCTTCCTTCATCTTAAGAAGATGCACAGTTACAAAAAGCTGCATGAGTGAGGGAAAAAACAATTGAGATGCTTATATTTTTCCCTTCTGATCTATGAAGAAACAACTGCTCTGCTTCTTGGCAATGATTTTAAACTACCGCAGGACAGATTAAAAACATTTTAAAAAGTATTTCTTCACTGTGAGAGTGGTGAGAAACTGGAAGACGTTGGCCAGAGAGGTGGTGGAGGTCCCATCCCTGGAGACATTCAAGGCCAGGCTTGCTGAGGCTGTTCTAGTGTAGGATGTCCCTGCTCACTGCAGGGGGAATTGGACTAGAGGGCCTTTGAAGCTCCCTTTCCACTCTATACGTTCTATGATGATTATATATGTATGTGTATATATGTATATACACACACACCAGTGTATTCTAATACATGCACAATTTATAGCTTTCAGTTTAATGATGCTGCTAGGAGTTTAAAAGGCAGTAACTTAATTAAACACAAATGTACACAAAAATAAATTATATTTCAATGATTAAGTTAATGCTTTCCTGGATTGTAATAATATAAAAAAATTCCCTACTGCAAATTGTGACTTCAAGAAATGCAGCATTAAGTTTGATTCTTTTTGAAGCCACTTAAGGTATGAGTCTGTGAGTGTTAGATAACACTCTCTTAAAGGATACCACGCCATGGGGAATTTAATCTTTCTCATTCTTTAATCCAAAACTGTTTTATTGAACATGTAATATTTGGTCAGGATTTCATTCTTTAAAATTAACATGGTAAGACCTGCATGCTACCTGAGCATTGGTTTGGAGCTGATTTAGGACCTTTCTTGTTTAAAGATTTTTATCTGAGATCCTGAAATTGAATTATGGATGTGAAATTATGTAGCATCCAGGTTTAAGGCTTTGCTGTTTTAATCACTTGACAGCTTTTTGGATCAGTGAATTTGACCTCTCAGGTGTTGACACCACCTGGTGAATAATCATCTTGGGTACCTACGAATTAACCTCCATGACTCTTAAAAATGAGGCACCTGATAGTGGTAGAATGGTTCAGGGGCTTTTTGTGCTCTTTACTACACAGAAAGAGAATTAGACATGAAGGTTCATTACACTGTGAATGGAATTGGGAGGTTCAGAGCAGTGGGGGCCAACCCAAGGTATCTGAGGGAAGCCAACACCTAGAATCAGAATTATCAGCTTAATTGAATACTTTCCACACTCCTGAGCTGTGGAGTTAATGCACCTGCTGCAGATGAGGGTGTGATTTATTTCATATTGAATTTAGCCAGTAAAATAATTTGAGTGAATTGTACTTTAAAATGCTAATTTCTCAGTGTTTCTGGTGAGGTGATCTGCTAGCTGCCAAACTGAATGGTGGGTGGCTGCTGTGGGCATCTCATGTCTTCATGTCCACACCAGGAGTGGGGACACCAAGCTGTGTGGATGACACCAAGCTGTGTGGTGCAGTTGATTCACCTGAAGGAAGGTGCCATCCAGAGGGACCTTGACAGGCTTGAGAGGTGGGCCCAAACCAACCTCATGAAGTTCAACAAGGCCAAGTGCAAGGTCCTGCACCTGGGTCAAAGCAATCCCAAGCACAGACACAGGCTGGGTGGAGAGTGGCTTGAGTGCAGCTCTGAAGAGAAAGACTTGGGGGTGTCAGTGGATGACAAACTCAACATGAGCCAGCAGTGTGCACTCGCAGCCAAGAAGGCACCAACCAAATCCTGGGTTGCATCAAGAGGAGTGTGACCAGCAGGTCAAGAGAGGTGATTTTGCCCCATTACTTGGCACTGGTGAGACCACACCTGGAGTTACTGTGTCCTGTTCTGGAGCCCTCAAAACAAGAAGGACATTGAGCTGTTGGAGCGGGTCCAGAGGAGGCCATGAAGGTGGTCAAAGCACTGGAGCCCTATGAAGACAGACTGAAGGAGTCGGGGTTGTTCAGCCTGGAGAAGAGAAGGCTCAGAGGGGACCTCATAGTAACTTATCAGTACCTGAGGGGGTCCTACAGAAAGGCAGNACCAGGCTGGACATGACACTGAGCAGCCTGATGTAGTGGGAGGGGTCCCTGCCCATGGCAGGGGGGTTGGAACTAGATAATCTTTAAGGTCCCTTCCAACCCAAACTATTTTATGATTCCATGAGCGCCAGGAAGAGGGATGATGCTGATCTCAAGAGTCTCAAGGGATGCTGGATAGAGTACAAGGATGTTTAAAGCATTAATGAAGCTGGTCTTAAGCTGCTGACCTCTTCCCTGAGGATGTATCAGGAAGATAATCTGAAAATTTAGTCTGAAAAGCGAGAGGGTGGAACTGAAGCAGTTTGAGCCTCCAGAGCACTGAGACAGCTACTCAGTTTGAGCTTGTGTGACCTTACTGAGGAAAAAGGATGTGGAGGGTAAACCCTGTGGAAATTTTACAGAAAACTGAGAAGGAACCAGAGACAATATCTGAAGGACGTCTCAAAGTGGTGTCAGCAGTTTGGCAGGAGAAAGCTGAGACACAGGAGCCTCAGGAAGATGGGATCTCAGAGTGTTGGCTGACTGTTAAAAGGAAGCTGGCCAGTCAAGGAAGATTAGGATGGAGTATTGTATTTTAGCTTCAGCTAAATGGACGTTACTAGGGGTATTGGCTGTTGGATTAGATTACATTGCTAGCTCTGGCTGATTGCACTGAAATTGTTACAGAAGGTCATGGCCTTAGAGAGAAACCAAGAGACAGTGATAATGTACCTCTATTGAGAAGGGTTGGAGGTGAGGTTTGTTATCTCAGTGTGGCCACCTAGAAAAAAGCCAGGACAGTGCCCTCAGACTTCATTCTGGGGAAAAAACTCAGTGCTTTGCCCACATTAAATAGGATTTCTACACCTAGTTGTATTTACTTTACATACATATGTATGCATTTGGAAGAGTCTGGCAATAGAGGGATGAAACCTGGGAAACTACAAACACAGGGATAGCTACAGTCAGCACTCTTGATTTGTATATGAATGTAGAAACAGTAACAAAACCCAGCCAAAACTCTGAATTTGTTGGAAAGGTTGTGACAATCATTATGCAAATGTTTTGCTTTAAAAATGAAACATTTTGGAAGCATAAAAAGATAATATTTTTGTGATCTTTTTCCAAATGTAGCTGCCGGTGCAATCATAGTTTAGTGCTGTGAGAGCCAGTGACAGTATGTAGGTGTTAAATTCTTTGTCTTCTCAAAATTTCAAGTTGTTTTAAACTTATTCTGTAATGTTTCAATTGATGTAGCTTACTAAAAATGAATATTCCAATAATAACAATAACCCTATTATGTCTTGTAAAGCCAAAAAAACCTTTATAAGTAAGAGATGCCAAGAATAGTAATTCAGTGGCATTTCTGCTCAAATTTCTGAGAATTTTTATATTAACACAGCCAAGGAGAAATCAAAATGAAAGCTATTTGTGGTGCAGAAGTGTGCAGGCTGCTGTGATTTATAGTAGAGAACGTCAGGGGTGCTTAGTGGGTTGCTAAGCATGGAAAAATTGATGCTATTATATTGAAGGATGACACTTGGGTTGCTTTATTTTCCTACAGCTTGAGAAAATGACAACATTAGCATTTAATATCTAATTCACTGTAAAGTTTGTATCATTAAAAAGATGAGCTTTGTCCTCAAGGGTGAGCCTTTCCTTAAGGTGCTAAACCTGTCCTCCCCCTGCTATTCTTTCCCGGGCAAACTCCATATCTCACCCCTTCAGGGATCCTAATTCTCCTGATTATACTTTGCCCCAGGGAAAGTCCCTGGCTGTCCATACGACCTGTGGTTGTTCATCAGAGTGCCTAGGTTTAAGGTGCTAAACCTGTCCTCCCCCTGCTGCTCTTTCCCAGGCAAGCCCTATATCTCACCCTTTCAGGGATCCTAATTCTCCTGATTATACTTTGCCCCAGGGAAAGTCCCTGGCTGTCCATACGACCTGTGGTTGTTCATCAGAGTGCCTAGGTTTAAGGTGCTAAACCTGTCCTCCCCCTGCTGCTCTTTCCCAGGCAAGCCCTATATCTCACCCTTTCAGGGATCCTAATTCTCCTGATTATACTTTGCCCGAGGGAATGTCCCTGGTTGGTGATACGCCCTGTGTTTGTTCATCTGAGTGCCCAGGTTTTCCCCTGTAGCTGTGGCAGATAGTTTTCTCACCTTGTGGAGAAGTGAGATGCAAAAGTTTTTGGTGCTGATGACACTGAGACCCACTGAGGGATTTCTGTGGGAGAAGAAGGAAGCAGGAGCCTTTGTCTGGAGGTTGTAATGTAAAGGCTAGTGTCTATCCATTAGCTCTGGATATTATAGCTGAACTCTTCTTATATAAAATCAATTGCTTAGGCAGGAGAATTCCTGACTTCTCAGTTAAGCAATTCTGAAGGAAATTTCCCCCCCCTTCCTTTAGAGCATGAAACACTTAGCTTGAAAACCACATCAGTCTGTCTGCACGAGATCTAATGACATAGTCATTTCCCTTCGTATTTGCTGCAGAGATGAGCCGTGGCCATGAGTGTCATGTTAAAAAAATAGTTTTTATAGTTCCTTTTGTGTGATAACTGAGAACTGAAACCTGCCTCTGTTTTCCTTCATTTCATCTTAGGAGGGGAAGGGGCTTGAGACCTGGTGCCTCCTCCTTGAACCATTCATCTCCTTCTCAGCTCAAGAGTCTGTTGGCTGGACTTTCTGGCTGTGGTGGCTTTGCTGTGTCACTGTCTTTCTGTGCACCAGGCACATGTGGTTCTCTCTGTTTTCAACACTATGGGCTGTTTATGAGCTCACACAACCTGGCATCCTAAAATCTGACCGAGGCTGGTCCCACTGAACAGCAGGGAAGACTTTGGGTTTACTTCAGCTTTGTGGGTAAATCTTTGTAAGGAAGGACACTTTATTTTCTTCTTCAATCTCTTTGCCTGTTGTCAGTATAAATAAGTTAAGGCACATTCCAAGATTGCTATTGCAGCTCCTTAATGCTGAAAGGAGTCAAATCCCCAAAACTTTAATGTCTTCCCTTACATTTTACCCCCACCAGCAAATCCAGTGTGTGTGGCACTGGGCACTGAGACTGTTTATTCAAATGTCGTCCCAACCTTGCACCTCCATGAGGCTGGGAGGGAACTGCTGTGCTTCTGTGTTGGCCCCTTGTAGGACATACTAGTTTCTGCTGCTTATAGGAGTCATTTGCCCTCCCCTCCTGCTGATCCAAACCCATAAAAGCCTCATAGCAGTGGTGGAATGATTTAGTAGATTTTTTTCCAGCTGTAATTTATACAGACATCAATAACTACTTAGTTGACCTTTTTTTTTGTACAGGACATGTCTAATGTCTGGGGTTGAAATCTGGGAAATTGGAGTCTGGAGTAGGCTCTCAAGATCTGATACCTCTGATGGTAACAGTGGTCATCCAGAGAGAGATCCTGCTCCTGTGCTGAATTCCATAAACCTGTGCAAATAAGGCAGATTCTTTCAAATTACTATTTTAATTTCAGTGATGTGAGGAAACTTCCTTCTGACTTAGCATGTTGAACCAGCTCTACCAAAGGTCAGATGCTGGAGCTGTTGGCTTTCATCCCATTTGTGCTACAGGGCAAGGGGTTTGTGGCTTTGTGTTTCCATCTGGGTGTGAGAATGTGGAGGCTGTGGGGTGGGAGAATCATGAGCAAGTGAACAGCCAAGTATATATAAAAATTAAGTATATGCTGCCCATGACTATCTCTATGATAATTTTTGAGCTGTGAATTCCCCACAGTTGCCTTGGGTGAAATTTCAGTTCACACAAGTACTTTTTTGTGTGTATGGATTTGGTCTGGAGTTTGAAAAAGCTCAGTTTTATAATTCAACAGCTGTAATGTGTTGTCTGGGACCATTAGTGTCTCTGAAACTTGATTATGCAAATATTTGCATAGGGTAAACAGAAACTCAGTGAAAACAAATCCTTGAAATAATTATGGAAATATTGTTATTTTTCAGATTTAAAGTGTGTGCTCTTCTTTATATGTGTCCTGAACCTTTTGGATGCTTCTTTCCTCTTAGTGATTTATAGAAGTCTCTGGTGACACTAGTTATATCCTAAGTGAAGTCATATTTAGTGGAGAAACCCATCAAGCAGCCAATGCCATTTTAAGAGATGAGCTCTCTGGGAATATTTTATATCTTCAAGTAACTTTACCAGCATCATAAGAATAATGATTCTAAGCATTTTTCAGATCTATGAACTCTTAAAGAATAAAAAAAAATATTTTAGATGGCCTCTGAGTTTAGGTCCCTTGTTTACTGGTGAGCAGCTATGGCTCTCAACATCTAGTACTAAATACTGGTGGTTATGCTATGAAAGATATGTATTTCATGAATTATAACTGCAATAATTTCCCTCCCCCTCTCTCCTTCTGTAAGAATTTTGGATTTTTCAGTTGTTTCTTGTCATAAATATTCACTTGAAATTCTGTAACATCACTGTAGCAATCCTGGAGGAGACAGTGAAATTAGGATTAAGTTTCAGAGACATTGAGTGAAGCTGTTTGTCTACACCAAGCACCATCTAAAGTCCCAGGAGGGGTTGAAGTTGCATTTGTCTGACCCCAACAAACTTGCCAAGGTCAGGTGGTGAGTAACCATGTTGGGATTTAAGAAAAAGACATTGAATTCCTTCTTTGTTTTATGTGATAACTTTGTAAGTGAGAGTACCTGGCCTTGTGTTCCTACCACAAATCTAATTTTTGACCTGGATTGATGCTGCACACAATAGATATATTTGTAGTCTCCAGCAGTGTTCAGAAGGAGTGTTATGTATAAAATCTCTTGCTGAAGTAACTCTCCTGATGCCATGAGAGAGCTGGGCCAATACAGAATTTGGGTCACTGTATCTAGGGAGATTACTGTAATTAAAATGGCTTTTATAGATGATATTTACACTTTCACGTGGAATGCTGAAAAAGGTTTTAAATCACCTATCTCCTTTTTCCCTTAAAATGCATTTTAAAATCTCCAAATCTAAAGCTCCAAATCATCAATGCTGGACTTTCAAAGCCTTATTTTTCCAGTTGAGAAAGATTTATAAACACCTTTTTTTTTCTGCATGAGTTGCCCTCAGAGTACTTTATATACAAAGCCATACAAAATAAAGCTGGCATAGCACACATGATTTAAAAATAACAAAGAAGGAGTTTGAATGAAAAAACCCTATATTTGTGATCCAAGGTTTTTATGTTTTATTTTTAAACTGTAATCAAAAAAGCACTGTATGCTCTCATTCGATGAATGTTGCACACACTGCAGAAAAAATGCATTGTAAGACTTTGGAAAATGTGCCTGATACACTGGTTTTTGGATAGAATTTTTTTATGGTACATTATTTTTAAAAACATTCACAATTCTTAAGCTACCTTCTTGCTCAGCACAATTCTTTTTTGAAAAGCAATGCAACTTCCTCATTATTTCCCAGCATTTCTTCTGTGTTATTGTGGAGGAAGCAGACAACATGTATCATGTGAGTGAATCTGAACTGAAATCTCTTGCTGACCTCTCATACAGCAGTTCAGCTCAAGGTGCAGCTTCCCCCGAGAAACTATGCCCACTGGAGTGATCACTTACAGTTGTTTTTGGGAGTCTTGTTTGTGTTGAGAAATTTTGCCCCTGTACTTGGTTCTGGTGAGAACCCACCTGGAGTTACTGTGTGAGTTCTGGAGCCCTTAACATAAGTAGGACATTGAGATGTTGGAGCAGGTCCAGAGGAGGACATGAAGATGATCAAAGGGCTGGAGCAACTGCCTTCTGAGGACAGGCTGAAGGAGGTGGGGTTGTTGGAGAAGAGAAGGCTTGGAGGGACCTCAGAGTAGCTTCTCAAAACCTGAAGAGGGCTGCAGAAAGGATGGGGTAGGACTTTTTAACAGGGTACAGGATGGCAGGACTGGGAGTAATGAATGCAAATTGGAAGAGGGGAGATCTAGGCTGGAGATAAGAAAGAAGTTCTTTACTGTGAGGGTGGTGAGACACTGCCCAGAGAGTTTGTGGATGCCTCCTCCCTGGAGGTGTTTAAGGCCAGGCTGGACAAGGCATTTGAGCAACCTGGTCTAGTGGCAGAGTCCCTTCCAACCCAAACCATTTTATGATTCTACCTGAAACCTCACAGATCAGTCTTTAATGATATCTACTTTTAGAACAAAGGAATGAAATTAGCTATGTAAGTTTAGCAGTTTTGGGCTTCTATTTAGTAACTATTTCTAATGATGACCAGTGTGATCATACATGCTTCTACAATTAGCATTCATATTTTAACTTTTTAAATTAAAATGTTGAATGCCTACTGTCATAGAATACATAGATATATGTGATAATGTGGGAGTTCTACAGAACAGTACTATGAATGTTTGACAGAGTCTTATAATGTCAAGGTTTAAATTATTGAACAGCTAGAATTTTTCTGTGCAAAGTGGATTAATAGGCATTGAAAAAAAAAATATGTTCCAGATGAAGTAGCTGAGTAAATATATCATCTAAGTAATTGGTAAAATGGCTAAATTACTGTAAATAAGCAATAAAACAACTTAGAGGAAATATTTTAGAAAAATTGCATATTGAAAGAGTGAAAAGACAAATGTAAATTGTACAGATATAAAAGGAAAAGGCAGTTTTTCAGTGTAATATGTAGATGCTCTTTATCTGACAGGTAAAGTTGGTGCTCTTGAACAATCCCTCTGACATGGAGTAATGCAGAGCAGATGATAGTCAGGAGAAGGCGAGTACAATCTGCTGCTGCCATTAAAACTTACAATGTAAATATTTCTGGGCATTGTATAAGAAAATGTCCAGTAAAAATAAAGTGTTGAGCCTGTATACATCATGAATCAATTATGAGCCCTCTAAATGCATCATGGAGTGAGAAATCAGAATCTTTAGATTTATCAGGGGGACTAGTCCTGCAGAGTATTGATTCTCTGTGCACCACACAAATGGCTTTTTTCTTTATCATCAGATACATGGTTTTATGCCAAAGGTATTTGTGGAAGCATCAAAGTTCTTGTCTGCCCATGAGTGGCTAAATGCCATCAGCAGCAGAGAGGGCTGCAAGTTTTCAAGATGTGGCTAAATTATTTTACAGTTGTGTTGTAAAATAGTCTTAGTTCACAGAAAAAGGTGAAACTTAGAAGTGCTGGCAGTGGCAGGGGAGTTGTCAGTCATAGCCCCTCCCAGATAACTAGAGGCAGCCTGGAGAGGATGGAAGAATTTGTGTCTTGTGGGATTATACCTTACTCTCTGCTAACTTCTCTTTTTACTGTATTTTTCATCCTACTTCCAGCTGAGAACTCTCAAGCAGATCAAAAGGTAGTGGTAATAAGTTGAGCTGATGATGCTTTCAGAAGAAAAAGGGAGACAAAGAGATAAAACACTGTAAATTTTCAGTTAGGAGGTTTTCTTCAAAATAGCAAGTTTTTTGGTTCTCACTGTTTTCTCAAAGAGATGCTTAAAAAACCTGATAAAAAGCTTCCAAGAAAATGAGAATGGTAAGAAGTAATACAAAAATTGCACTTGTAACTCTTCTACATTCACTATTGTTTTATGAAACTAGTTTATGGAGGACATTGATGGCTATAAAAGCTAGAAAATAGATGAGTTCTATCTTTTTAATAAGATACCTAACGCCACAATCATTTTTAAACCAAAAGTTCTTCTTTTCAGAAGTTTTCTAGCATGTGCTTTCTGGAGCCAGGTCTGTGATATTTAATATTTTCTGTAAGTGACAATTTACATTTACAAAAAGCACATTAAGAAATTATAAAATCCTTACTACATGCCAACATGATGAATAATTAAATGTTATTAACTCACTTTTATGATGGGTGATGGGACAGAGGAAACTTCAATGTCTTGTGCAATGCCACTGAGGAATTCAAGATTATGAGACCTTGAAGATTTCTATCTCTTTTCACTATGCAGCTGAAATTCAGCAGCGTTCAAGGGGAAAATTACTGATACAAGAACTTGTAAAAACACTCAGAAAAAGAGAATAAGAAGACAGAAAGTCAGTAAAATGAAGAATTTTGAACTGTCCTTTCCACCAAGTGAAAACTCTGGTCAGCACTTACTCACCAGATGTCTCAGCTGGGTTTAGACCATTTTAATCCTAAGCATAATTGCTCATTCACGCTAGTTAGTTGTGTGTACCAGCTTCTGCTCTGTATATCTGGTATGTAGTGAAAGCTGCCTGATCAGTGTGATTCAGAGAAGGAATGATCTTTGTATTATCTATCTCTGAAACCCCAGACAAAGTGGCAAAATGCACATTGATTTTTAAGAAGACAGTCAGTTGATAGGTGAGTTCTGAATTCTTATATTAAAGTACAATGGTGTTACTTAAGTAAGGAAGCTGCCTCTAACATAAATCATACCTGAACATGGAAGGACCATTGGTAAACTAAGTGTATAAAAAGCCTCCAAAGACTGAACTTGGAAGGTCTCTGAATGGTTTGGGTTGGGAGGGACCTTAAGGATCATCTAGTTCCAACCCCCCTGCCATGGGCAGGGACACCTCCCACTAGACAAGTTGTTCAGTGCCCTCTCCAGCCTGGCCTCTTAAACACTTGAAGGGAGGGGGCATCCACAATCTCTCTGGGCAACCTGTTCCAGTGTCTCAACACCCTCACAGGAAAGAATTTCTTTCTTATCTCCAGCCTAAATCTCCCCTCTTCCAATTTGCATCCATCTAGATTTAATATCTGCTGCCAAATTTCCAGATAACCTAATAGAAATAGGTCAGTCTTAATGCTCTCAGACAAGATGGAGAATGATGCTCTTAATGCATTTCTCCTGTTCCTGAGCTGTGTCTCAGTGACAGTGGCACAGCAGCCAGGAGGAGAGAGTCACTCTTGGCCAGGTTTCCTCCTCCTTGCATCCTTTAGCAGGAGCAGAGAGAGCTCTGCTGGGACAGTGATGGAAGCACAGCACAGCCTTTGTGCCTGGAAGAAGCTGGAATGATATCCCTCTGGGATCCTATACTTTTCATTTACCTACTGAGTTGAGAACTGCTTATAAATGTTCCAATTTTGAATTACCACTTCCTTCTAATTTCCCATTTTAATTTATTTTTGGTCTTCATTGATATTGGTTTTGGCAATCCAGATTCTTTTCTCTTTATTTCCCTAGATACTTTTTATGGCTTCCATTTTAAAAAAAACAATATCCCGTTGAGTAATGCTTAGAATTTATGCCTGGTTTTCTTGAAGATGAACAAAAAAAAATACTATAGAAGTTCTGTGTTCAAAGTACTGCTTATTTTTTGTCTCTCATCCAGGATTTGTATTATTTCTATTTTATTATTTATTTTATTAGTATTCATCTTTGTTTAACAGCTAGAATGATTTAAAATTCTGTAAGTAAGGAATAATAGTATGAACTAGTAATGAAGTGATAGTTATGATCTCCATTGCTGTGTGAAGAGCAGAGAAGGGATTCAGAAGTGAAGCAAGACATCTGATGAAAATCTTCCCTGTCCAACCACATTTGATTGATTTCCTTGTCTTTCAGTGAAAAATGCCACAGAGCTGGAAAATCTGTCTAGCTCTGTCTTTGCTGAAGGAGTTTGAGTTATGTTTCTTAATAACAGCTTTATATTCAGTGGCAACTTACAAAGATTTTGCCCTTCTTCCCCTCAAGGCAAGGTATGATGCAAGTTGTCTGATCAAATGAAAGCAGTTGGTGTTAAGTGTAATGAGCATGTGTCAAATGATCTGATTAGGCATCTTGATAATATGACTTTTTGGAGGCTGATTCTAGGGCTTATTTGATACATCATTTCTCTGCAGAATCCTGAGCTAGCTGGAGGAATGCACACCATGTATAATGCATGTGGCAGTGCTGATGGAATGTGGATGGAATCAAATGGTAAAACTGGAGTAATTGTGAAAAACTCCTGCAGATGCTGAGGGTAATAGATAAATAACTACTTATAAGCAGAGCAGCAACCTTTGAAAAAGTTTGTTTTAAAGGGAAGTTCAAGCATCTCTGTTTTTTTCTTAGGTTTCAATAGCAGGGCTGTACTTGCTTTGCATGCTGGAAAGGTGCTGTGCACCAACTTCTTTGTGTGGTGGTGGTGAGCTCAGTTAATGAGAGCTGGGCAGGAAGGCAAAGCAGGTTGCACAGGGAGCTGATGAGTGATGACTCCATGAGCAGCTGGAAGGAGCTCACTGTGGGTTTGTACCCTTTGTTGGCTGCTTTTGAAAGCATGTCATTGTGCTGTTAATGTCTCCCAGCATGGTGGAAAGACTTCTTGATAGTTTAAGTACATTAAATTAACACAAAATAATGGGTGACTTTGTGATTTAGTGCAGTAATAGGTGACTCCCACCAATCAACTTCTTCATTCCATTTGAGTAGGTAGCACTTGGACAATTCAGAGGAGTAGCCTGCCAATGAATATGTCAGTTTTAATGGCAGCTCCTAGAATTAATTTAATTACTGTGAGGTTCACTTCAGGTTTCTGATCCACTGACTTATTAGTAATTAGTGACCCAATGGACATGCAATACTGCAGCAGTCACTTTGATGAAGGGTTTGTTGGTTGAAGGAAGATGATGTGCTTTTGCTGTGATTGAGAGTGTGAAAATGGAGGACCAGCATAGGCACTGGAAGAATGAAGATCTCATGTCTGTAGATGTGTGATCAAACTGCAACCAGATCAGCCAACCAGTAGGACAGGCAGCTAGCAAGGTCTTAAAGGAGAAGGGCTAAGTCCTATGAGCAAACACGACCTTCAGCCCATTAAAGAGGGTCTGATAAGATTTACCTGTCTGCTGTGAGGTCTCCTCTGGAGACATCCTAAGGCTGGAAAGGACACAAGAGGGCAACATTGCAACTAAAATTGCCAAAGGTGGTGTTTGTATGGGCAGGGAGTGATAAACCTGGAGTCCTCCATTGCCTCCTGGCCAGAATGTTTCTTTCACAACAAGAAGAGGCTCCCTTGAGCTGAAGGTATAGCCACAAGCTCTGAAAAGGAACCACTAGGTGTAGACATGAGCTCTGGGAAAGACTCAAATGCCTTGTGATGTGTTGCTGAAGTGGAAATGTGCATAAGACATCCTACAGCAAATGTTTCCATTAAATCCCCTCACATCTGTGAGAATTAAGAAGTTGCTCATTTCAGTGGGTAGTTTTGTTCCAAATAAATTCCTTGGGGAATAAAATTAAGGAGATTTCCCCATTTTTTAAAACCAGTTGGGTTAAATATTTATAAATAGAAGCTTCTGTGTTGTACTTTAAAGCCAGACTGTTTTTTAGATACGTGTTAGTGTCCAAATCTGTCACTATAACATTCTAAATCCTTGAATTAGCTTTGCCAGTTCATTAGCAGAGAAAAGATTCTACATCAGATGTTTCTTTGAGACACAGAAGGTTTTTTTTTTCCTTGATGCTTTGAATTATTTAAATTTTATGCAATGCATATTGTAGACATAGTCCTGTGGAAGGCTAAATTAGCTTGAAAAGTAGAGGTCATCTGAAAGCTGGGCTAGAGCTGAAGCTTTTGGGTTTTGGCTCTTTTCACAGAATCACAAAATATCAGGGTTTGGAAGGATTGAAAGGATTATCTAGTCCTATCCCCCTGCCAGAGCAGGAACACCTAGATCAGGTCACACAGGAACATGTCCAGACAGGCTTTGAATGTCTCCAGAGAAGGAGACTCCACACTCTCTCTGGGCAGCCTGTGCCAGTGCTCTGTCACCCTCACCATGAACAAATTTTTTCTTGTATTTCTGTGAAATCTCCTGCGTTCCAGCTTGCACCCATTGCCTGATGTCCTATCATTGTAAGTCACTGAGAAGAGCCTGGATCCATCCTCCTGACACTCTCCTTTGANCTTCCAATTTGTAACCATTACTCCTAGTCCTGCCTATTAAAAAGTCCCACCCCAGCCTTTCTGTAGCTCCCTTCAGGTATTGATAAGTCACTACGAGGTTCCCCCTGAGCCTTCTCTTCTCCAGGCTGAGCAACCCCAGCTCATTTAGCCTGTCCTCAGCAGGGAGGTGCTCCAGCCCTCTCATCATCTTCATGGCCCTCCTCTGGACCCGCTCCAACAGCTTTTTTTATTTATAAATATAGTAAGATCACCCCTCAGTCTCCTCTTCTCCAAGCTGAAGAGACCCAGCTCCCACAGCCTTTCCTCGTAAGAAAGATGCTCCAGTCCCTTAATCATCTTTATTGCTCTGTGCTGTGCCCTCTCCAGGAGTTCCCTGTTCTTCCTGAACTGAGGAGACCAGAACTGAACACAATATTTGTCTCACTAGAGCAGAGTAGAGAGGGAGGAAAAAACTCTCTCAATCTACTCACCACCCCCCTCCTAATACACCCTGGGAGTTTTGTTGTTTCTAAGTGAAAAATCTTCATAAAGGAAAACTCCTTCAGCTCAAGAGGTCATACAGTAGAAATTGCTGTGAGACTTCTCTTTTATCTAACCATCTAACCCTTCTTTTTAACATTTTCATCCTAATGTTACAATATAAAATTCCCTATAAATTAACAGAATAAGAGTATACTTAATTGATGTAGCTCTCTGTGTTTTCTGGAAGGAGCTGTAGCATTTTATAGGAAGATGATAATCTCAGTGGATGGAAAGCCTTTTTGGACTCTGGGTTTGTTGGCTGTGGCATGAAACAGCATAACTAATGTGATGAAACAGTCAGAGAGGCAGCATGAGGTGTGACTTCCCTCTCCTGACAGGGCATGTGCCAAAGAGATTAAAAATTTAAAAAATGATGCAAGTTTTTGCACTGTGTGTGAGCAAGTACTGTTTCACCATGAGTGGTGTTCCACAGAATGGTGTTTGAAGGAAAAATGCTGATTTCACTCATTCTGAGGGTCCTGAAGGCCCAAAGAATAAATAATATTTCTCAGCTTGTCTGAAGGTACATAAGGAGGAGAAGTTTAAGGTAGATTTTAATGAAAAATATTTTCAGTGCACTTGTGCTACATTTTGTGGTTAATCTTATATTTGCAGCTGTGAGTTTCCTGATATTTCTCTAGGATAGAAATGGAACTTTAAGAAGTACTCATACTTTTAGACAGCCATATATTCTCCTATTTTGCAAGCTTTGTGTGTTAAACTGAGGTAAAGTTTCACCTGCTGATAATAATAAATGTATTTAAGTGAAGACTTTAGAAAATATTATTATTTCAGAATAGTTCCAGCTCACATTTAAGATTTTTTTTTTACCCAACTCTTGGTGGAAAAAAAACAAACCCAACAAACAAAGAATAATTTGTTGTTAATACACAGGCATATACACAGGAATTAAATGCAACAGAATTTGTCTTGGGTCTAAAACACTTTACATGATTCAGCTAAAAGGTTTGATATTGCCTTCTCCTCCAGTCTTTTAGCTGATGTAAGCTCAGGGAAGACCAAGAAGCATTTACCTCATTAGTGATCCCCCCTTGAACTTCTTACTGCTAATTTTCAGAATAATGTCACTCCAAAAACTTTTGCTAATCTGGAAAATAAAGCATGAACTTCTGCTTGACCTGGAAGAAGGAATAAAATACAACCTAGATATAGCTATCTGGAGAAAAATAGCATTTATTTTGAGCATGTAAGGTAAGAGTAGTCTCTTAATTTTTGAAGACTTATGAGATTCAAATGCTGTAAAAGATTAAACTTGTTGCTCTATAAGAAATCTTAAAGATGGTTTTTAAATTCAAATTTAACAGTCTGTCCCCCCAACTTAAAGCAGTGGGAGACAGTGAAGTGTTTTAAGAACAAACACATAAATACACATTCTCTTTCTATCACCTTGATTTGTTAAAGTTTGTAGAATTTAAGTGGTTTTACAAGCTTTCCCACAAGAGGAGCAGAAGAGTTGGAGGCAAAAACTCCTTTGGAGTTTCAAAAATGCTGAGTACCTTTTAAAGACAAGACAGTCTTTAATTTAAGTTTATTTTATTGATAAGGGTGATAAAGCATCTGATGTACACTGTGTGGAGCAACTTGTTTTGACATTAAAGATTCCAAAAGAAGTTCAAAATACCATAAAATAATAGTACTTTACAAAGCACTAAGAGACTGACATTTTCTTCCTTCTGTTTGGGGCTGTCAGAAGTCTCTGAATGTGATTTCTAAAACTCTTGTTGCTGCCTTACAGCAGTGTTCCCAAGCACAGTCACCTCATGGGAGCCTCTGAGGATTTTTATTTGAGATAAAAATTATGTGTTCTTTAGATTCAATCCTCTGTCAGCCCTGAAGATATTTTCAGTTAGTTTCTCATCAGAAACTGGAAACTTAAAAAGCTGGGAACAACACTTCACATTTCTTTTCTAAAAACGATGCAATTCCCAGGTTCCAGTGAGAAATTAACATCAGCAGTGGATGAATTAGGTGTAATCTTTTCCCTCAGCTGGCTTCTCACAATGGCCAAAGCAGTTGCTGGTGCTCCCTCCTGCTTTATCTGCTTCAGTCAACTCACAACCCTGTGCAGCCACATGTTGTCCCTGTTAATTGTTATGTCAATTGAAGAGCTCTAGTCTAATTCTTGGTGTGCAACAAACTCATTAGTTAATTTGAGGTGTAAGTAAAGAAAAAAAATTGAAAAGAAAAAAAATGAGCACCTGTGCATTGGTCTGGATGCTGCTTTTCTGTGATAAGAAAATGTGTGGAGGTTAGTTGTGGAAAAGAAAGACCCCCCTGCAAGTCTATGTAGTGAAAGGCAGATGATTGGAATATTCCATCAGTAGAAAAAATGTTCAACAACAACAGAATTTCTGTAGGAGCAGCTAATGGCAGCCATGGCTCACATTTAAGAGATTTTGAGCATGTTACTACTGAGTACCTGTCTGGGCAGGCAAAACTGAAGATGCATTTCTTAAGCTGATTAATAATTACATATGTATAATCGCTAATAAGCTATTAATTAGAAAGGTGCTTGCATTTACAGCCTGGTATAAAACTGTGCTCTGGAATGTCTGCTTCTGCCTGAGCAGCAGAGACAGGTTGATGTGGAGGCAGACAGGAACTGTGGGCACACAAATCTCCCAGCATTTGAATAGATGCAAATAATGGAGTAGTGTTCCACAAGGAATTTGTGGTGGAATTAGCATCCACGTAATCAAATTGTGGGGGTTATTGTCCCAGTCTGATCCACTCAAGAAGAGTGGTGGCTCCCACCATTGCCCATCTCCATGCTGCTCTGTGCAAGGCTGTCATCAGTGATTACAACTTTCATGTCTTTAATTACTCACATACTTTAATTCAATCTGATATAAAATGAACCTAAGGCCCTGTGGATTGTTCTTGTCCTTCTTTTGAAATATGATTTCATAACATAGCAGCCTGAAATTTAGTTCACTCTGAACTTTCGAGAACCTGACAACTGTTAGTGATGTTGGATGCGGTTTTGACCAAAACCATTTGGAACTTTCTTGGAAACCCCATGAAAATCTGAGTGCTTGGAGGAGTTTCCTCATACTTGATATTTCATGTCAGAAGGGAAATCCAAGGATATTAATTTTTCCCAGGTTACTGTTATTTTTGTTGTCCAAGCCAATGATTACTCTGTGTACAAGAGCTCTCCAAAACAGAGAATCTGTATCTTCATGCTACAATGAAAAAAATGGCACTCTCCAACCCCCCCAAGAGCATATAATATGACCTAACAGACATATTGAAGCATTTGGCTTACTCCAGGGATGTCCTGTATGTACACTGTGAAAGTAGCATTTGCAAGAAACAGCCATCATTGAAGTATGGAAGTAGACTCACTGTTGTCAAAGTTCTTCTAGGTCTCACTATGGGGTAAAGTTTTAAAGAACAATGTGTGCTTCAAACATAGTTTTGTACAAGCTCAAGCTTTAGGGAGCTATCTGGCAAGGGAGATGCTACTAATTCATGTGAAGAGTTGTAATGGGTATAAGCAAGAAGATTTTCCTAAATGCAGTTGAATGGTATTATCGTGTAGGCCAACTAATGCAAAATAACAATCTGATTATCTTCCTTTTGTCTTGTGGTGTTCAGTATTGATCTAACTTTAAAGTAAGAGCCAGATGAAGAACAGCACTGACTTAAGTGACTGGTATAACTCATCCTCTCTGTTAAGCATTTCAAGACAGAGGAAAGTTCCTTATCTGGAGTCAAAGCTGCAACTGTGTTGCAAATGGAATGCTCTTGGTGCAATCCTTAGAAGCAGGTAGTTAATGTGACCTGAAGGATGGGTGGTTAGCTTTGAAATGTAAAGAATGTGTCTTAGCATAAAAGTAATTTTAGAGCAACACAATTAAAAGTACCCAGTTATTCTTCATTTTGCTGGGGTCAGTAGTGATAGTGTACTCAGCATCCCTATTGCACCTGCCAGGCAAGTGGAGAAACAGTGATGGATGGGCTTGCTGGAAAGTGTCAAGAAATGAATGTATAAATTACCTAAGGTATTTTCAGGGCTGCCCTTTGAAGGTCTTCCTTCTGGAAGGAAATCTGTGCTTCCTAAGATGCTCTAGAAGAGTGAAAAATTGAAATTATTTATGGAGTGAGGGACTACCTATGGCTTGTGGATGCAGCGTATTAAGAAGAATGGATTTTTTTCCTCCACTTTTGCCATCCCTTCAGAGCTTGTAGGAAGAAGCATTCCATTGCCACCCAGAGACCTGAAACTTCTGAGCATCAAGCAGACTAGACTTTTTTTCTCTGAGATTTAAAGAGGTAAAAACTTATGGCTTAATTTTGCAGGGAATGGAATCCTACTTTGTGAGTGGTATGTCATACTGGGTGTTTCACCATGAGCACCATTCCCTATGCTGTGGGATCCCTGACCACTGCTGAGCTCCACTTTGCATCTCAAACTGCTCTGTCTCTTTGAGCATTGATCTGGTCCCAGTTCAACCATTGTCTTCCCTTCTGCATGCTGCCACACTTGCCAAAGTTGAAGCCCAAAGACAACACAAACATGTGATACATATGGAGAGTCCTTTAATTATTGTGTGTCACCAAAGAAGCCCAAAGACAACACAGATGTCATGCATATGAGGAACCCTTTGATTATTTGGTTTATTTACTTGATTTATTTTATTATTTACTTTGAATAACTAGGACCATCATGATCATCAATATTTTTTATACTCCACAGTTATATGTTAGAACCATATAGGAATCAGTACAATGTTTTCTGAAAGTAGAACATAAGAAAGCTGCCTGGCACTGCACATTTTTGCTCCTGTAAGCAGCAACAGGAGAAAATGCAAGAGAGCATGAAAAATGCAGTTTGTGAGCCTTTTGAGGAGAGATGAAGTGGGAGAAACCTCAGTTGTAGATAAGGTATTTCTGCAATGGTCAGCTGACAGTCTGGCAGCACAAAGTATTATAAATCATTCCTGCCTAGAAGGTAGCTACTGTTTAAGCTCCCTCTGGTGAGAGTAAGAAGAGCAGGTTACCATTTGCAAACTGGTAACAATTTTTTCTGCAGAAATCAATGTTTTCATTGGTTTCATTCTGCAATGGAGGAACAACGTAGTGCAATACAGATTTCTATTTTAAATAATTTACTTTGCTTTGATATTATTCCAGAATCTACTGGAAAAGGAACTATAAACCTCTATATGCTAGCACATAGTCAAATAGGATTTCTGAATATGTAAATTGTAAATCTTGATGGAACTGCAGGTTCAGTTAAAGGTTGTTTTCAAGAAAGCTTTAACAGACTCTAAACACTAATTTTATCACCAAGTTGCACTTGCTACATATATGTGTGAAATTTAGGAAGGCTGAATAACAGGAGTGTGTCTTCTGCACTGAAAAAGAGGAGAGGGACTGGATAATCTATTGCTATTGCTGCTTACAAGGCAGAGGAGAAGAGAACCTCAGTACAGTCAATTAAAATCACCCTTTTGAGGCAGGATATCAGGTTGGCCAGTCTCTCCTTGTTACAAAGCCTTTTCCATATGGATATTTCTGTTTCTTACTGGAACAGCTGGGCACTAATGGTACTGGAAGGGTAATTTCTTGCCTCTCTGATCTGTTGCATCTATTTTTGTATTCCAAGAGGGGATGAGAAAAATGGTGCAACTTAATGTTCTTCAATCTTCATTATTTTATCTATCTTATTCAAAACCAAATGTGAATGTTATTCTGATTCTTCATTATGTGATGTCATAAATTTCATGCTTGGAGGCTCATTGAGTCTCACCTCCTATAGATGGCTGGCTTTTAAATCGTAGAATCATAGAATAGTTTGGTTTGGAAGGGACCTTAAAGATCATCGAGTTCCAACCCCCCTGCCATAGGCAGGGACACCTCCCACTAGATCAGGCTGCTCAGTGCCTTGTCCAGCCTGGCCTTAAACACCTCCAGAGAGGGGGCATCCACAACCTCTCTGGGCAACCTGTTGCAGTGTTTCACCACCCTCACTGTAAAGAATTTCTTTCTTATGTCAAGTCTGAATCTACCCCCTTTCAATTTACATCCATTGTTTCTGGTCCTCCCATCTAATATCTTATTAAAATGTGTTTAATTACTTTTGTGTACATCAGTGCAAAGAGTCCTCAATGTCCTTGCCTCTCCAGCCTCACATTCATCAATTTTTGATCTGCTTTAGCCCAGGTGCTTCACCCATTCAACATCTGACCACTCCTGCTGTGTTAGAAGCAGATGCATGTGGTGAAAAACATGGGGAGGCAAAGGAGTGTAGAGGAGCAGGCTGTCAGTTGGGAGATATAAATAGCATCTTTACTTCATGCCATCAAAAATGGAACTGTTGAATATTCTTGAACCAAGATGTTTAATTTTATCCCAGCTGTACAGTAATCTGTGCCCTCCATGACAAGTTAATACCCCATGAAATCTTTAATTTGATGACACCGGAGTTCTCTCCTGTGGGCTTGGTTCCCAGGCTGTGCTATAAGGAAAAAGAGAAGGAGAGAGAGATTGAAAATACTTGTTTCAGGACTGCTATCCTGTGAAACTTAAAGCTGCAATCTTAAGTCATGAATATTTTGCACAGAAAATGTCAGAAAAACATCACAGAATGTTCTGTGTCTTTCTCCTACTGCATGATCCTGAGTGTATGTGCAAGTGTTAAGAACTGAGTATTTTAAAAGAGAAATTGGCAACAGAACATCTAGCATTTTCAAGAGAAAATGTGTATTTCTTTTGATGTTTTAGCAAGGAGAGATAATCAAAAAGGATCAGATTCACTAAAATCATATATTATTTTATAAGTAACTTTCATCAGATGTGATGAATTTAATACGCTTTGTCATTACCTGTTGCTGCTTTGGGATATGCTTCCAGTAATACTTTCAGGTCCTTAATATTTGTTCTATTACTCTCTACTTTGGTAATGTTAAATCTTTCCAGATTGTTCCAAAAATTCTCCCAAATTTTGTATTCTCATAGTCATGCTGTTCCTGGTTTTGCACAGTTTATTTAAAGCACATATATAATGATATGTTAAACCATAAAGCATGTGTTAAAAATTGTGCCTGTAATCATGTCTGGTACTTCTAACATGGATGCCCTGTCTAGCAGGTATGTGACCAGACTAAGGATATAAAAGCCTCTTGTCTAACTTCAAAAGTCAGCTGGGCAAAACACTTAGCAGAGAGCGCAACCCATTGTACAGGTGAGTGCTCCATAAAAGCACTCCCTCTATGTAAGCTGAGACACTAAAGAAACACTCAAGAAAAATTTGAATTATTTATTTCTATGTGTTATTCTTTAAAAGCACTTTAAGATCACTCCAAAATAGTCCTGTCAGCACACTGTAGTCTCAGAAAAAGGAGATGAAAGACTTTGGAGAGAGACTTTGGAGAATGAAGTGCAGTTAGCTATCATTTCAATGGGCCAGCACCATCTTTCTCTGGTTCTTCAGACAGTGTGATAGCACTGGGAGATTTATTTTAATTTTACCAATATCCAATATTCTTCAATATCCTCACAATGTGACACTGCCCAGCTTTGAACTTGTCCACCCTCAGCAAGAGGCTGAGCTGTGCAGTAAACCTCAAACCTTTCTTGCTGGTGGGATGAGCTAAGTGACAGTGGGTGTCCATGCCCCAAATGGATGTCAAAGAGCATGGATCTTCACCCATTTTCTTCCAAGAGAGACAGGACAGACCCTGTAATGACAGTTTTTCAGTCCCTAGTACAGAGCTGTGGCACAGGTAGCCCCTCATTCTCTTGTGCCATTTTCAGTTTGGCTTCTTTACTCTGTAACTTAAAAACGTGATCTGAAAACTGTGAAAAGAAACCTTCCATTTTACTGCCCTGTAACTGTCTGATGGGGCCATGCAATATCCTCTCTGGGTCTGGCAGTCAGGCTCAAAAGGTAATGTCAGAGATGATACTGAAGGGTCATTCTGGCAGTTTAATGTGTTGGTGGTCAAGATTTGTGGCAGAATTTATTGGTGTAGGTACAGAATCCCTTACCTTGCTTTGGTGCTGCCAGCATGTGAGGGTAGTTCCAGTCCCTGAAGTTCTCTTCATGGCTTCTTCATTCCTTTCCATCTCTTTGTGGTAAAGTCTATTTTCTTCCTTAAAAAGGTAAAAGGAATATATCAGGCAATTTATTTCCCCACCATAAATTCAGATTTCTTCTGCCTGTCATTTTAGATTAAAAAAAAAAAAGGAAATGAAGAGGATGATGTTCTGGGAGAGTAAGTTGGGTGCAAATGTTTTCTGATAACCAGTGTGAAATTCTATAATTCTAATTGAAAGTGATATATTAAACCCAAGGTTATGCTATTATAAATTGCCTTTCTTGTAGTGCAGAGAGACTGCTGTCAAAACAATTATTTGCATGGAGTTTCAAATCTTGTAGATGTGATTTACACCCTACTGAAAATCAGTGGGGTATTTTTAAATTACTGTTGTGCTTTTTGAAATGCCACTGAGGATGTGGGCTTCCAAGTATGCCAAGTACTTATTCAGCTACTTTGAACTATAACATGGTCTTGAGCTGAAAATCTTGTTTTCTCTATGGGGGGAAGAAACACATGGATTTGTTTTTGAGAATCCCCTCCGCAGATCTGAAGGCAGGGCTGAGACTGCTGGTTACTCTTCTGTCTGTCTGTTGTGCAAATGGAGCCTGTGGCTGTTCAGCTTCTTCAAGAGAAGTGTGATCAGCAAGTCAAGAGAGGTGATTTTTGCCCCTCTGCTTGGCTCTGGTGAAGCCCCACCAGGACTGTCATGTTCGGTTCTGCAGCCCTCAATGTAAGAAGGACTTTGAGCTGTTGGAGCAGGTCCAGAGGAGGCCACAAAGGGCTGGAGCAACTGCCTTCATAGGACAGGCTGAAGGAGTTGGAGTTGTTCAGCCTGGGGAAGAGAAGGCTCAGGGGGAACCTCATAGAAGCTTCTCAATACCTGAAGGGAGCAACAGAAACGCTGGGGTAGGATATGTGATGGCAGGACTAGGAATAAAGGATGTGAATTGGAAGAGAGGAGATTCAGGCTGGATATAAGAATGAAATTCTTTACAGTGAGGGTGGTGAAACACTGGAAGAGGTTGTCCAGAGAGGCTGGGGATGCCCCCTCCCCGGAGGGGTTTAAGGCCAGGCTGGATGAGGCACTGAACAATCTGGTCTAGTGGGAGGTGTCCCTGCCTATGGCATGGGGTTTGGAACTGGATGATGATTNGGATGCCCCCTCCCCGGAGGTGTTTAAGGCCAGGCTGGATGAGGCACTGAACAATCTGGTCTAGTGGGAGGTGTCCCTGCCTATGGCATGGGGTTTGGAACTGGATGATGATTAAGGTCCACTCCAACCCAAACTATTCTGTGATTCTATGATTAGAGCATGGAGAAAAAAAAATCTTCCTTACCTATCCCAGACTCTCCTCTTCAAAGGAGGGTTTTTCAGTTAGTAGGTTATATCTGAAAGAACAAGAGTTTGTCATCTTACAATATGCAGAAACCTAAAGCCTTGTGATGAAAACAAGAACAGAACATGGATTTCCCAGAAATGCTGTTGGGCTAAAAAAAGTAATTCTCCCATCATCCCCCCACCATGTCTCTCACATCCCTGAATCTCAGTGCACTGTGGCTTTTTAGAGATGACCTTACAAGGATTTAATTTCCCCTGCTTCTCTGGTAACCTCCGTTCATAGGTTAAATGAGCTTCTCCCTTCTGTAATGGAAATATCTGGAAGACAAACTTGTGATATTTATTGCACTTTACTGTTGCTTTTCTGAAAAGGAGGAGGAGCTGAAATTATTGCACGTGGGTGGGTTAAGAGATTATAGAAGATAAATTGTGTGGATGGCTCTGTCTCCATTTAGGTAAACATATTTTCATTTGAAGGGAAAGCTTTACAAGTAGGTAATTAAAATAGAATGCAATTTGCTTTAGTTTCATCTTTGATTTTTGAGATGTACTATACATTGTTTTTACAAAACCTAACATTTTACTGGGTGGGAAGGTTTTAAATATGTTTAACATTTAAAAGTTATAGTAATAGGCCTGGCAGTTGTGCATTTGTCTGATGAGAAAATAAACTATCACTGTCCTTACCTGCTCTGATGTAACCTTTTGATGTTTTGGGAATTACTCATAGTAAGAGTGCAACTCTTAGGTTTTGGATATTTTTTGGTACGTAGATTGGTATCACAAATAATAAAAGTCTTTGTCTATCAGTATCATCTTCTCTACATGTTTCTGATTAAATTTTAACTCCTCTTTAAGTAAAAATAGCATTCAGTAAGCAGTAGGAAAAAAGCTAAAGAAGTGCTTCTACTCTTCTTTTGGAAGTTGGGGCCCTTGAGCTCAGGGAAGTGCTCCCTGATTTAACTAGATGAAAATTAGACTCACTCATGTTTTATCTTGAATTCCATCTGTCACATTCACCAATATTTTTATGGTTTTCTGGAAAAACAAAACTTTGTATTTCTTGCAGCTTAGGAGATGGTCATTCTGTTTAAATCCAGTGGACAGAAAATGCCTTGAAGTGGAAAAATGTCAGAGTGAACTCAGGCCTCATTAAACAACACTGAGACCCTGAGGAGGAAATTTTTTGGCTGTGATGGAAGAGAGCATGAATGGCCTTCATTCCACTGGAACCAATAGGAAAGAAACTTTGAAAACCTTGTTCATCAGTTTTGCTGCTCATAGAGCTACTTTAATGCCTACAAAATCATCTGATTGAAGCATATTATGAATATCTATAAATATATTCACTTGATTTTGGGGCCAGGGAGGGACCTGTGTTCTTTTGATACTCTTCAACTCTTCACAATTACTCTCTGACAGGCTGCTGTGTATTTATCCCTAATCTATATGTTACAGCTCTGAAAAGGAGGGCCAACATAATATCCCATGATGTGGTTGCTACCATCATCTGGTGGTGTTATAGAATCATAGAATCATAGAATAGTTCAGGTTGGAAGGGGCCTTAAAGATCATCTAGTTCCAACTCCCCTGCCATAGGCAAGGACACCTCTCACTAGACCAGGTTCCTCAGTGCTTTGTCCAGCCTGGCCTTAAACACCTCCAGAGAGGGGGCATCCACAGCCTCTCTGGGTAACCTGTTCCAGTGTCTCACCATTCTTATTCATTTATTCATTCTTATTCACCATATCTTATTAAAGAGTCCTACTCAGTCCCCTCAGGTACTGATAAGTTACTCTGAGGTCCCCTCTGAGCCTTCTCTTCTCCAGGCTGAACAACCCCAACTTCTTCAGCCTGTCTTCATAGGGCAGTTGCTCCAGCCCTTTGACCATCTTCGTGGCCTCCTCTGGACCCGCTCCAATAGCTCAATGACCTTCTTATATTGAGGGCTTGTGTTATAATGAAGCTCAAAGATTAACCTTAGTTCAAGACATTTTTACTGTAACCTGTCCTTTTCTCTCTAGAAAGTTCATCTGAAATTGAGTAATTTGCATAGTTTCAGTACAGGAATGATCAAAGAAGCACTGGGCACTACCATGTGCCTTAACAGAGACAAATGATAATGATAATGTGTGTGTCTTGTGCAGGCAGGTAGGTGCCTCTTTCATGTTTGGCTAATTCCAGCTTTATGGTACTGTATTTGGAAGGTGAAAAAGCTAAAGTTAAGTTATGTTGAAAAAAACCCCACCATCTTGCCCTCAAAACTTGCTGGGGAAAAAAAAAAGGGTGTAATTAAAAATAGATCTCTATAAACTCAATTTATACCTGCTTCTGAAGGTAATTTTGTCAAGACACAGGAGAGCAAAATAACAGTTGCCATCATTATTTACAGAACCAGCAGTCTTGTTTTTCAATGTGTTAAAACACTTTTAGTCACATTAGATGCTATCTAATTTGATACCAAATCTTCCTTTGCATCTTGCAGCATATGTAATGAATGCAAATTGAATTTACTTTAAAAAGTGCAGTTTTCAGTATAAAACAAAATGCTAAGTAGTCTACTGAAAGAGATGAGGATAGATGCATTCTTGGGAACTCTGTCTGAATTTTGTTTAGGAATAGGATTAATGAGTCAAGTAAAAATCCAGGAATTATCTGTAGGCTAAAGGATTCTAGTCTCCAAAATAAATTTCTCCTGAATTCCCCTGTTCTAGAAAAAATTACTTTAGAATAGGCCTTTCTAGGTTTTGATTTGATTTAAAGCCAGCATAATGCAAAAAGACAGAGCTCTGAATTCAATTTCTTCCTCTTCTAATATATAATAATATAATCCCTTGCAGGGATTGAAAATGCTGATTTTGTCCAGGTTTTCATGATGCCTCTTTTAAGCTGGTTAAAGCCATTTGGCCTCATGGTTAATGGCTGATACTGAAAGTCTGGCATGTCAGCATGTTTTCTTGCCATTCTCAGGCTCAAACTCTGTGAGTAGGCCAAAATTAATTTTAAAGAGATACAAGGATATTCTAGTATAAATTATTTGCTTTATTAATCCGTAGATCATCCATTAGACCCAAACTGGTTGATGACAGTTCCCAGCTTGCAAATGCTGTGGAGATTTTTGATGAAGAAAATTAAGATAAAGTATAGATGAAGTTGTTTTTTTTAATGAAAATCTACAACATTTTCTACAAGAAAAGGTGAGTTGTTTGCCATATGTCAGTCATGTAGAGTCAAGTCTTCTAGGACTGGCAGCTGTGGAACACTGTGGGAGACACGTGGCATTTTGCTGTCCCCTCTGGGAAGGCACCAACAATGAAATTCAAATGCTCAGTATTTCTTGAGAAGAGCAACAGGCTCTGCTTGTATCTCAGCAAGCCAGACATTGCTTAGTTGGCTTCTCCAAAAGCAATTTTTGTCCTTATATAAAAGTCTGTAAATCTTTAATGGCAGCTCTTCTCCTTTGCTTCTGCTGCCCAACTATTTTTTGTGTATTTGGGTGTGCCCCTTGGTTCTGTGAGGTGATTTACACATGTTAACTTAGGAAATAACACTTGAAAAGGAAACTTTTGCTCTGTTAGCTGAAGCATTTCTTTCTTCCCTGACAGGACACCATTTGCTGCTTTATGGATGTGTCTGTCTGTAGTTCATTTGCTTGGAAAAAAATAAGGAGCAGGGGAGGCCATTTAATAGTCTTACCTCTTGCTCACGCACCTTTGAACACACGTCAAAGAAGCAGTTCAATGGGGGCATAAATTACTATTTTATTTGTGTAGAGTAAGTTTGTAAGGACAACTTAGTCCTCTGGTTACTGTGGCAACGAGAATACATTTGCTATTTGCTTTCATGTAGAGTGAAAAAAATCAAGTAATTTATTCTAATGAAACTTATTTTTTCTCTGTTGACAAAATTATGGAAACTATACAAACAGATCTAGAGCTACTAAAATGCTTTAATGCACTCTACCACGTCATAACTAGTACCTTCCTGTATTTTCTTAAGAGATAATAGTTCGGGAAATTTATTGAAAAACTAAAATATAAATTTAAAATCTTTTTCTTTGCACTGTGTAATTGAGTATTTATTTTCATGGATTACTCTTTAAGCTGCTAAAGCATTTCTACCTGGAAATTTGGAAGGATGCCCTAATTAACTTTTACTGGAATACTCTAAAGGGTGAAATAGTAACACTGCCCTTTTATGCTAGACTGAATAAATATGAAAGATTGAGGTCAAAACAATTAACCTAAGTCTGCCAGAACAAGCTTGGTAAATTTGGTTGGTTTATTTGGGTTAATTTTCAGTGAAGAGCACAGGCTTTGATTTAAGCAGTTAAAAAGAATCTGATGCTACAGATTATAGTTCAAATCCATGTATAGCCAAGTGATAAAAATAATACTAGTAGCTAAATGTCCATTGGTGTGGCTGTAAGTTTTGTCTTTGTTAATTTTTTGGTCAAACCTTTCATTCATGACTTAAGTGTGACTTAACAACACTCAAGGACTTGACTGTGTTTTGAAAAATGCATTAATTTGTCAAATGGCAGGGACTAAGAAGTGACTGAAAGAATACTTTTGATCCTCAGGGAATCCCCATGTACCCCCTTCATGCCAACAAACTTTATCTTCCACCCTGTTTGAGTATCAGTAAAATAATGGTTCACTTCTGACGTCTTCACTTCTGAAGTCTTTACTGCTTATAGCTGTTTAGGCGGAAATTAGTGTGACAGCAGGGGCAAAAAGTTGAGTTCTAATATTGCTGTTCCTGAGCCAGAAAACTTCCTTGGAGATCTTCTGATGATCCTTGCTGCCTGTTTGCAAGTGATATTCTAAGGTACAGAACAAAAATATATAGGAAGCAATGTGGTTTTAGTATTATATTATTCTCTACTGCAGCTTAACTGAAAAAGTAAAAGTATTTGTTTCATGGCATTGTTTGTAGGAGCAGTTTCACATTGTTTTTACTCTCTTCATTATTTTTTGTTTGTGTTCAAGCAGAAGACTCTGCTAAGTGCAGCCATGGCAATAGAGTGTTTCTGGTGAGATCTGTGAAGTTGGTGAGACACTGGAACAGGATAATCAGAGAGGCTGTGGATGCCCCCTCAATCCCTGGAGGTGTTTAAGGCCAGGCTGAATGAAGAATTGAGCAACCTGATCTAGTGGGAGGTGTCCCTGCCCACGGCAGGGGGGTTGGAACTAGATAGTCTTTAAGGTCCCTTCCAACCCAAACTATTCTATGCTTCTATGATACTGTCTTTTCTAGCATGGACCTGCTTGAGGAAAGTGTTGCTGTAGTGCAGAGCAGAGCAGGCAGGAAACTGTAATGGTGCTTGGGTCTTGTTTGCTTGATGATTCTCATCTTTTGATACTGTCCTAGAAAGGGGATAAAAGTAAATTATTTAAATGCAGCTATCCAAATATTAACTTTTAGTGTATATGTGTGAAGGCAGCTGGTGGAGACTGAGCGTTGTTTAAGTATGTTGTGAAGGTGAATATAGTTTCTGGTAGCCAAACCAAACTTCTTTAATATTGATGTATTTAACAATATAATTTCGCATGAAACCTTAGAGTGGTCTGTGATAAGGAATATAAAGAGAGGAAGTATGGAATTGATGCTTACTGTTCAGAAAAAGAAAATCCTTGTAAAAAGTTTAACCTCTTGTTGAAGAGAAATAGTGTCTTATTTTTGGTCATATGTGAGCCACATAAAAAGTTAACAGCGCTGTATGTAAGGGCTACTAAAAAGTCTGACCTTTCACTATTGGAGGTGAAAACTCATATTTCTGTTTTCTTTCTCTGCACAATGTAAACTTTAACCTATAATAAAGTGTCAATTCTACTCTAAAGTAAGGGAAAATTCAGAATGAAATGTAAAAAAATCTCAAAATAGGAAGATAATGTTTTAATCTTTCTGCAACTGTGTGTGTGATTGCTTTTAAAGTGAGAGGTAATCTGTGAATTAAAATGTCTATTGTTTTTCTGGTCTGGAATATAATCTAAAAATCAAATATTTTTCTGTAGCTCAGAGCTGTAATGCAAAATCAAGACAACATATCTGTCCAAGGCTTGGATATTTATTTTGCTAGTTTGGTTAAACTTGCTTTATCTAGATGTTTCAATGTATGCACATGATCCACCTTTTAAGCTTATAAAGTAGGATTTTGATAATGAAGAATTAATGCCTGTTGTGTTTTTAATAGTTTTAATGATAACTGTTAGTTGTGGGGCTTACTTGAGATTGGGAGGGGAAAGAGAGATGAATTAAGGAGAAAAAACTGATCATTTGTATACTTATTTATACAAGCTGCAGATTAAGATGACTTGCTTGAATATATGTTCTACCCTTCCTCCAAGATCAGAGGATTCCTATAAGGGCTCCTGGCAAGCTTTGAAGCTTCACTTTAGTACTCTTGTCCAAAACCTTTCACATGCATAAGCACATGGGCAGCATCACAACATCCAGGTAGCCCGAGGGTGCAGGATTTAACTCTCTGCTGAGGGCTCATTGCTTAAGGAAATGGCCACTGTCTCCCCCATGGTCTCTAAGTGCTTGCTGGTGCCTGCAGTGGCCCCTTCCCCACCACACCTTGGTGCCACAAGACTGTTCTTCACACTTTTTCTCCTTGGGCAGTGTTTGTCCCTTCTTAAATACCTTTTCCCCACTGTGAGTGGGCCCATGGTGAGGGAGGTCCCACAGCCTCTTCTCCCTGCTTGCTGTCACATGAAAAATTGGGGAAAACAATTGGGAGAAGCTGAGATTTGTACCTTGTTCTGCTTCATGGCAAACCAGCAGAGGAGACAAAAGATGTTCTCTGACTTGGGAAAAGCCTGTCCTTCCCTAACCTTTGAGGTGGGAAATGGTTAAAGAGGAAGGTGTGGAGCTATACCTTGTCAGGGAAAAGCTGGTCCCTTCGGTATTATAGGAAGGGAAAAGACAAATGCAAGTCCAGCTTGCATTTAATGGAAAAACTTATGAAACAGGGATATATCTGAAGTTGCAATGATCTGCACAGTGTTAGTGGTGTGAAATATGTTGAGAAGCCCTCCCATCCCTCATCAGTGGAGCTCCCCTGGCTGTGTGGTGAGCTGACTTGATGGCCCAATCCAGCTGATAAGGTTGGGATTTTTCGTCAGAACAGGGAAGGGTGTAATGATTTTAGACTACTGGAATAATGCAGATTTAAATTGGGTACAGGGATTCTGTCCCAGGTTGCAGAGAGAATCTATGGCTGCCCCATCCCTGGAAGTGTTCATGGACAAGTTGGAATAACTAGGAATAACTCATGTAAATTGGAAGAGAAGAGGTTCAGGCTGGGTATAAAAAAGAAATTCTTCACTGTGAGGGTGGTGAGACACTGGAACAGGTTGCCCAGAGAGGTTGTGGATTCACCCTTTCTGGAGGTTTTCCAAGGCCAAGCTGGACAAGGCACTGAGCAACCTGATCTAGTAGGAGTTGTCCCTGCCTATGGCAGGGGGATTGGAACTAGATGATCTTCAAGGTCCCTTCCAACCCAAACTATTCTATGATTCTATGATTTGAGCAGCCTGGTCTCTAGTGGAAGGTGTCCCAGCCCACAGTAGGTGAGCTGCACTAAATGGTCTTTGAGGCCCCTTCCAACAGAAGCATTCTATGATAGAGTGTATCAAAAAAAAATTGGAGTAATTGTTTTGGTCTTAGTTAATATATTCATTAATGACCTTGACATAAATATTACAGTGCACTTACAAAATCTGCTGAGGATGCAAACCCAAGAAGCTCTAGAGGCATAAATCTACTGGCCCAGGAGACCTTGCTCAGTTTGGGATGACCTGAAATTAATTTTTTATCTTCTCTGGTTATTGAACCTGAAACTTTTTTCATGCTCTTATAGTAATAATACTATGTATTTGCAATGTGATTTCCTGCCTTTAATAAAGTGGCACTGTCAGGAGCAGAAAAGAAAGGTGAACACAAATGTTTGCCTGTTTCTGGAAGGAAGTGTAAGACTAAAATATACAAATGGAGCAAAAGCCATAGGTAGGAACCAGCTGAGCAGATGTGATTCTGGACCAGATTCCCTGCTGGAGCCTTTGTGAAGGTTGCTCACGTCCACAGGCCCTTGTCATCAGTCCCACCTTCCTCAGGCTGGTGGAGGTGGGAAGATCTGGGTTTGGGCTGTGCCATTCCTTGCTCCCAGGTCTGCCACCAGAAAGTGCAGGGAACTTGCAGTGGTCCCTTCTCTGATCAACCTCCCCCCCAAATCAGAACAGGGCTTTAAAAGGAGCAACAAAACAACCAGTTGTAGAAGACCCACATGAATTTTTCCATTCTTGCTTTGTACTTGTTCCTTGTTTGATTCCTGAGAGCTGACTTTAGATACCAAGGGGAGCAGCACTGTTCATGCATCTGACATGGGTCTCACTCTTCACACTATTCCATATGGGCTCTTGGCACTTTCCCAAGCCCATGGCAGGGGTTTGGAACTAGATGATCTTTAAGGTTCCTTCCAACCCAAACCATTCTATGATATCCCAAAGGAGGGGGTAGAGAGAAGAGGGAAAGGACAGGGAGATTCAGAAGTTACCTCTGAAATCAGTTCATATTTATGCTGAAATGGTGATTTTTTTTCTTTTGGTGAAAGATCTTACTGGTATGGTCTGGGCATGGTCTTTGCATAGCTGGGATTGCAGTGTATTTGATGACTCTGTGCTTAGGTTTCATCATAGTTTGGGCTCTACAATCACCTGAGCTGGGAGGCAGGATAAATCTTGCTGGGCTGCTCTAGGATGAGCAGAGGTGACCCATGTTGGCTGCCATGATAAGCATTGCTTAGGGAGCAGAATCAGATACTATTATACCCTTTATGGAGCTTACACTTAAAAAAAAAAAGGAATCTCAGCAAGGGAAAGCTTCAGTGCAACAGATGTGCTTTACTAAGTGTGGGAGTGAATTTGGTGGCTTTCAAGGTCATTTTTCTTTATTGTACATTTATAGAAACTGTGTAACAATTATTGAATAATGGATATCTGCTTTCTCTGGAGTATGTGGAATTGATTTTTTTGGTGAATTACTGATTGAATTGATTTTTACTTAAGACAGCATTGGACAATTAAGTGGCTATGTTACTTTGGTCTCTCTCATATACTTTGATCTGCTGTGGCAAACTAAAGCTTTAGGGATATTTATCATGAGAATTGCTGAATTTAGAAATGAAAAAGGCCTCTTATTTCTGTCCAGTCAGGAGGACTGGAGGAGCTGTTTCTACTATTTACTACTAGCTTCTTCCTTTTCCCCTCAGGACTAGTTTTATCTTTTCGAGGAATGTGGGTTTTTTTCTTCTCTGAGTGGGGTTTTTCTACAAGACAATGTTAAGTGGGCTAAATTAAGCACTAAGGTGAAAATTTCTCACTGAAACTTACCTGGTCATGGTGTTTTATATTGTTGATAACACCCTAAAATCCAGCTATTTTTCAGCCCTCAATGTACCCTTCATCTCTGGTATTCATGTACCACTACAGCAATATCCAAACACCTCAAAGTCTTTATTGCTTTTTCCAATTCCCACACGAAATAAGCAAATGCAGTTTTTCTCACTTGAGAAGTGCAAGACTGAGGCACTTGGAAATGAAAGGCTCCTAAATGTGTAAAGTGACTAATGTGATTTTCTAAAACATTCAAATACATTAAGCATCTAACTCCTGCTGACTGGGATGGAAGTTAAGTACCTAACTCATCTGGATGTTGTTGAAAACCAGGGATGGCTGCCAATCTGGCTCTCTTCATTTTTATTTAGATAAGTATTTGAAAATGCAAGTCTAGATAACTTGCTCTGTGCTACACAGGGAGACCCCCAACTGGTAGCCTATTACATTAACATCTTTTCTTCAGCTTTTCTGTTTTATAGCAATTGGTTATTTTACTTATAAGATGGTTTGTAATACTTTATCCTGAAATGTTATAAATGTAGTACTTTAGCTATCAAGTTCCCTTGCAATTCTGCAACAGTATCACACTTAGATTGAATCATGTTTAGATTACATCGTTCCTAAACCAGCTATTTCCTTAATGGCATTTATCAAAGCATTTTTGAAGCTGTTATGTGTAAGTGCAGAGTATACTTATTCTGTTAGTAGTTGAGTGGGTAGGAGGAGATTGTGTACTGACACTTAAGTTTTCTGGATAGAAGCTACGTTTTCTATTTCTGCTTTTAAAATCTTAATGATATTCAATAATGTGGTAAAATAGAAGAGTTACATTTTGCACTCCTGGATTAAAGCATTTAAATCTGGGAGACTGCATTATTGCATCTTTATAGCAAGGTTTCTGCAAGACTACAGAGGGTCACAACTGCAACATGTATCTGAAGGTTGCGTGAAAGTGCTTGAAGACCCTCCCTGCACTCCAGCAGCTGCTCCATGTGTTTCAAACATACTCTGTAAAGGGCTATTCCTTATTTTGTCATTGCCTGCTTGCCTCAGGGCAGAGCAGGATCAAGAAGAGGAGTCAGACCCTCAGCAAGTCTGCTCTCTGATGTGCTTTGATGCATTCCACTGTGTGCATTCAACCTCCAAAATTCATGGCTGCAACGAATGGTTTGCCCAGTACTGGCCTCCTGCCATCTTTTCCATGGTCAATGGCCTCTGTTTTAGACAAAGATCATTCATGGATCTTAAAAATCAAATTGATTGCCCCCCAAAGCAATTAAAAAGCTCCTGGCAAAGACCAGCTTGACTTTTGGCTGTGGCTGAGTTACCCTGAAGTGCTGCATTTAGCTGATTTTGAGTCATGGCTGGGCTGTCTGAGACAGAGGTGAGGGCTCTGGGCAAAAAATGTGACAGGGTCAGCAAATGGGAATGACACTTCCTTTCTACAAATTTTCCCCAAGAAACTGCTGGAGTGGGTTTCTTGGTGCTATTTATAAAAGATTAACTCCATCATTATTAGAGGTTTTTAGTTGTGAGGGCCTCACCTTTAGGTTGTTAAGGGGCTAAAAAGCAGTTACAGTTGTTACATCAGTACCACTTAGTGGTGATTTGACTTTGGATTGGACTCCATCTGTATCAGACAGCTTCAGTTGTCTCCTTTGCTGTGGATAATGGCCTGTATGCACCCAGTGGGCTTGTTTGGAACTGGCTTTCTGACCTACTACAAAGAAAATGTCATTAAGTTGCATGTATATGTTGAATATTGTAGCTTACTCTTGTAAAAAACACTGTTCTTTTAAGGATTTAAGATTTGTGGTGCTCATTGATTCTGAAACATTCTAGATATTTTTTTTCTCCTCTGTGTCATACCATGGAAAGGATTTGCATTGAAATATTAATATTAGAAGGGCTGTAGCTTGCTGAAAAAAGCACTGAGTCACCTTATCAAGCAATAATTTGATTTACAAGTGGCTAAACCATGATTGAAGTAAAAATAATTTCTATCTGCAGTCAACACTTCTGCAATTGAATTCAGGTCTATTTATAGCCCACAGCATTAAAATTGCAATTAAAGCCCCCATGCTTCAATTAAATAATTATTCATCTGCTACTTTCAAATTAATAGCCTATAGTTGTATATTTTACTGAGGAAATATCTTTCTGCACTTCTGGAAGTAGTTAATACTGCACTTGAGTATAAAAATTTATAAGAAAAATTAAGAAAGCACATCTTAAGAGTTTTTGTGGGCAGCTCCTTGATACTGAAGTCACACTTCAACTTGAAATAGCTAAAAGCTACTGTGGTAGTGGATTGCTTTTATGTGGATAGGATTTAGCGATTTTTTAAGGTGATTGAATAACTTTTTTCAAGTCTCCTGCTGCCTGAACAAAACTGAGTGTGCCTTTTAAACAAATTCTTAACACAGGCTATTTCTGAAATAAATAAAAAAAGAAAAATCTAAGCTGTTAAAACTTGACTGTGCCTCCCGGTGGCAGTACAGTGCACTTCAGCTTCTGTCCCTGCTGCAAGGAATTTGATTATAAATCAAGTGAGTAATAGATCATGGAGAGTACATTTTGCTGCACGAAACAATTTTTTTTTCCAACTCTGAAAGCAGTCAGCAACTCTTCCAAGAGATAAACTCCACATCTTTTTCATTTTGCATGTGGCATTTATACTTGAGTATAAAGATTATAAATTTATTCTTTTGTCTTTTAAAATTCAAGTATATTTATTCTAAAATATGGCATGTGTATGTGAGATAATAATATATTAATATTAAATGTGTCTTGGCTCTTCATATGCTGAGAATCAATTCCTATGAATCTGAAAGTAGATGGCTACAAATATTTAGCTGTAGTTTTTACTCTGACATAGCCCAGAACAATCCCATACCCATGCCAGAGGAGGCATAGTCTGGTCATCTGGTAAGCCCAGGATATGGTTTGGCAAAAGACTTAATCTTTCAAAAAAACCACTGGATTTAGAAAGGAAAGGGGGGAGAGATTCATTGGCAGCAGTGGCAGACATCTGTGATGAAAGGATGATGCCTCTGGCCATGACATGGACCCAATGAGCACCATGGTAATGGGCATGGATGCTTCTTGCTTTTTAGAGCAAGTTTTCAGTAATGTTTCAATAGTCCCCATTTGAAAAGTGATGCCTTCTATATCTGCACTATATGGTGCTCTGGTGATGGGAAATACTTTCTACTCATCAATAGAACTCTGTTATATTGTAGATTTGTAGACTTACCATGGTTGTTCAGCTGTGTCTCTTGTAATTGTCTTGAAAAGGGGAAAATTAAAAGTTATTTTTAGTTTTCTTGTAAGTGCACCACTGAGTTTCTCAGTGTGGCAGCTACTCCAGACAGTATGATGGTTGTCATGTGGAGAAATGGTTCAATGCATTCTGATGGGAGGTGTTGGAGTAGGTTTGGCAATTAACTGCTATTAAAGAACTTTTTTGGCTAGCCCTGAAAGAGTGCAGGGTCTCCTGATGGATGAGGAAATAAAGAGGTGCAAAGTTCCCCATTGCTGGTGGTCCTCACTTGTCTTAGTTTCATGTTTTTAGCAGATTCCAAGTGGATTTTTTTTCTTAACTTGATTTATAGAAGTTAAATTCTGAGTGCCACTGTAAGCAAAAAAGCATCCAGGAACTACTGTTTTAAGACATATACACATGTCTTATTCTGTGATAGCACTTTTGTCATAAGCAGAACTACCAGATCTGACTGAACTGCCCAGAGGGGGGAAAAGTTGCAGGGTGATTGCAAATGCATCATCCTGGAAAGGCTGTTGGAATGTCCTGTCCTGTGGGAGATCCTGTCTCGTCATGTAGTGCAGGGTGGGGAGGTAAAGCATGGAAAGAGAAAAAGCAAAAACATTTCATGTAAATGTGTTGGAGAGTCTTTGTGTTCCCTTAAATTGAGAGGACAACAGATTTGTCCTGGTATTTTCGTAAATGAAAAGCAGCCAGCTCTTTACATTTCTTTAGCAGATTCGTCCTGCTATGTAGCACAAAGGGGTTTTAAGTGGTGCTGCTATGTGGTGTGAAAATTGCTGTCACTTCTGTCTCTTTTGAAGAGTGTGAAGACTAACACTTCTGGAGCTCAGCAAAGTAACTTGAAGGATGTAGAAATCTCAGATTTGGGCATACTCTTAGCACTCTTGGAGGAAGAGGTAGTGAGTGGCATATATTCCCAAACATTCGTGTTTCACTGTTGTGAGTGTGGTTAGATTGGGAGGCAACCTGAATACTTGTAGCTCTACTTAACAGTGAGAGCATCAGACAATTAGGGTAGGAAAATTTCTATGTGTACCAGTAATGATGTCTCATTGCAAAAAATGTGATGGAGGTTTTAGCTTTGACAAAGCTCTTAATTTATCAGTAACTGAGGGGGTCCTACAGGAAGGCAGGGGTAGGACTTTTTAATATAATATCGGATGGGAGGACCAGAAACAATGGATGTAAATTGGAAGGGGGTAGATTTAGACTTGACATAAGAAATTCTTTACAGTGAAGGTGGTGAAACACGGGAAGAGGTTGCCCAGAGAGGTTGTGGATGCCCCCTCTCTGGAGGTGTTTAAGACCAGGCTGGACATGGCTGGACATGGCCTGATGTAGTGGGAGGTGTCCCTGCCTATGGCAGGGGGGTTGGAACTCGATGATCTTTAAGGTCCCTTCCAACCCAAACTATTCTATGATTCTGTGTTTCAATGGAATGGCTGGTTTTGTCATGTCTTTTCATTTATATTGCTACATTGTATTTTGGGTGAGAGAACCAGGTCTTCTTCTAGTTAAAAGTGTACTCCTATTGAATGATTGTAAGTAATCCCAGCCTACTCTGTGTATCTAATGCTGAAGTTTTAAATATCATATTGGGTCTTTCCCTGTAATGCCTACAGTTAGATTTGTACTTCAGTGGCAATAAATCAGGCTGTCTATATATAGCCTGAGCTTATGAAGCATCTATCAAAGCTTCTTTTCTGTTTTGCAAAACCTTTTTGCTTTTCAAATATCTTTTCTCAATGTACTTTTTCTGCTCCTGCTGGTTACATCTTACCAGCTCTCCATCAGCTGTCCTCATGCATGCTTTTCATCACTTATCCTCATCATATGAGCTGTCATCTTGTTGTCACTTGAAGTATTTTATCTGCTGCATTCATCTACTACTTAAATTCTTCTGAAGTTTGAAGGACTATACATCCCTCACTTCACTTCTACAATGACATCCCTTTGGCCAAACTTCTAGATGAGTTTTGTCTGCCTGAGAGTGGATGGAGAGCTACTCCTTCCCCACAGAAAACCCTTTTTTGAGTTTTTATTTAATGCCTCCAAAGACAGTTACTCATTCCTTCCTGTAGTTTTCACAGATAAATTACAGATAAATTACGTATAGAAATTAAAGCTGTGATTGCAGTTAAAATCACTCAGTGTTACCAGCACACTGCATTTATGCAGTAGAGAAAAATGACAGTTTTCTAGTGACCAGAATCATAAAATAGCATTCCTGGTGGCAAGTAGTTGAGAAAGCCTCCTTTGAACCACAGAGTTTTATTGTCCCACTAGGAATAGACCAGAATTTGTGGAGAGTAGCTGAAGGTCATTGCTGTGAGAAATAATGATAATAAAAAAAACAACTGGGTATTTTGTTATGATTTTTGGAATTAGATTTGAGGGACCTTTATCAAAACTACAAAATACTGAGGTAACTGTAATACATTATGAAGCTGATCCATGTAGAACATCTCAAACTTGAAGGTGCTGTTCCATAGTTTTGCCCTTCTGTCTCCATGCTGATATGTCTTGTGCAATTTTTTAGGAGAGGTGATGCTGCTGTTGCTGTTCTTTCTTCTTTTGGCAATCTTTGCCCTATGGAGATCCTTTTCTTCCACTTCTGTTTATGTTCCCTCATTTAATCTTTTTGCTCTTTTCTGCCTCTTACTTTCTCGGTCACTTTCTAATGCTCTCTTATCACTTCTGGCAGGTGATACATCCTACAAGGTGATGTCCTTGTGCATCCCCTCTCTGGAGGTGTTTACTGAGTTTTCCCCCAGCTTCCCTGCAGCACTATCAGCAAGATACTTGTGGAAACCTATTTCAAACTTCTTAATAATCTTTGAAAAACTTAACATCAACAAGAAAGCAGAAGGCACAACAAGAGCATGGTCATTTAAATGGAAATTCTGAACAAGTAGTGAGTTAGTGAAATGAGCTTTAAAGTGCTGCAATTAATTTGAATTCCTCTTTACCTTGATGTACAAAAATATATTTAGAAGCAACTGTTTGAAGATGCATGTAATATTTAATGATATGCATTTAGTCCTTGTGGAAGTTAATTATCAGAGCAGCTATTATAGCCAAGAACAACATATGTTTCCTCTGGAGTGCCTTTCTGAACTCATTTAAACATTTTTATTCTTAGAAAGTCATGCTGGAAAGTCTGTCTAGTGTGTGATGTCTCCCGAGAGCTGTGGGCTAAATCTCCGTTGCTCAGAAGGGCACCCACTGCTCTTGGGTGTGCATTATTAGGGTTTGTCACCTTCATCTCTATGGGGCCACTTTACTCATCCTTTTTCAATTTGGTCACAGGGTAAGGGGTTCTAGTAATTGACTTTTCTAGCATATGAAGTCCTATCTGACTTTCAGTTATTGCTGTTTTGCCAATCCTTTACTTTCTGATGTACGTTGAGCTGTCTCAGATAAAATCAAAATAAACCAATTGTTCTCAAGGAAGGGAGTCCAATGGCTGCATTAGTCCATGCTGTCACTTAGTGGTGCTCAAGACTGGGGTGCATCTACTTTGTGGCACTCACAAGTGCTTCCTTGTTACAGAAGCACGAGGTGAAGTTTCTAGGAGGAATTTCCTGAACAAAAATAAAATTGCCCCAAATCAAGCACAATTATTTTGCAGTGGGGAATGGATGCTAAGCATTTAGGTTATAATTATGGCTTTTCTGGGAAGAGGAAGTGTGCAGTGAAATAGATTACATTCCCTTTTCTGTGGGATCGTAGTCCTCTGTGGAGATTTGGTAGGCCTGCAATTTGCTGATGAACTCTTTAGGTAACATAGCTCTTTCTAATGAGCTTTTCATTATTTGTCTAGAGTCTCATTAGTTTCATTGTTACTGAAATCTAGAGGGATTTTTCCACACAAGTGACCCTCTGAGATGATTATGGATATATCTAGGCTGGAAATAAGAAAGTTCTTTACTGTGAGGGTGGTGAGACACTGGAAGAGGTTGCCCAGAGAGGTTGTGGATGCCCCCTCAATCCCTGGAGGTGTTTAAGGCCAGGCTGGATGAGTGTCCTGGTTTTGGGCCAAAATTAATAAATTAGCCCCCCCCAGAGACAGATGGCCCTCCCTCCTCTCTCTGAAGAGAGGAGAGGAAGGAAGGAGGAGATTTAAGAGTTCGGAAGAATTCCAAACTACTTTAATAGATAATGAAACAATAGACAAAATCAAAAGGAAAAGATAAAAAGGTGTACAATATTTACAAGACCGAATCCAGATGATAATCACGACCCCACGTGAGCAGGCCAAGGAGAATCCAGCTCCCGGGATGATGATCACGTTTCCACGTGGGCAGGCCGAGGAGAGAGGGCCTGTGGAGAGGAGGGTCTGAAGAGCGCAGAGCCGGGGAGGGAACGGCCGACGAGGGAAGAGCCGAGGAGGAAGAGAGAGACTGACCCTTTGATCCCTCCTTTTATATTGAGCATGAGGGCAGATGGGATGGAATACTCCATTGGTTACATGTTACATCCATCAATGTAGAACCCTCCCCTTGCGGTTTCTCTTTCCGGTACAGTCGACCGCGAGTTCCTTGTCGGCACCTCCCCCAGGCCACGTGGCTAGGCTCCAACCTGGCGAGGTCTGCCTGAGGACTCGATCGCTCTCCTTTGTCTTCCTATTGAAAACTTGATGGCCGTCGTTAACAGCCTAGCCGGTTTCCATCCCCCACCAATTCCTCCGTTTTTCTTTAAACATTATACAACGGTAAGCAATCTTACACACAATAATAACAAGTAAAAATATTAGTACAAACACAAACCAGAAAATTTACCCCATTCTACCTCAAACCAGGACAATGAGGCACTGAGCAACCTGGTCTGGTGAGAAGTGTCCCTGCCCATGGCAGAGGGGGTGGCACTAGATGATCTTTAAGGTCTCTTCCAAGCCAAACCATTCTATGATTCTATGATAACTAAACCATCAATGTAGTTTTGTAGGGAAAAAAAAAATCCAGTCTTTACTTGCAATGACAGAACTATAAATTCACTGTTTAAGTATAGTTTTCTTCAGGAACTAATTTCTTGAGAAACTCTGTTTCCAGTTCTTTTATCCAGACTTTTAACAGTGGCTATTTTTAACTTCTGAGTGAGAATCTGTCTGTAAATGAAATTTGAGTGCCAGTTCTGAGAGCAGTGTGTTCCTGTTGGAATGTTTACTGCAAAGTTATGCACTTCAAGCAGCCTCTGCAGTTACTTTCACCAGTCTAATTTAATGAGATGTTCTGAATTTAATTTGCTCAAATATTTGTTTTGAAAATAATGTTTAAAATCAGTAAGTAAATGAAGCTTCCATAAGCACGCACTGGTGAGGGATGTTGTGTTATTTATTCAGTTTATAAATCAACCCCGTTTTGTGCTACTGAATGTGATCCAAACATTGGCAAAGAAAAATAATGATAACATACATCATTGCTGCATAATTTTAAGGCATTTTATAGTCTGGAAAATGTGGTGGATTCTAGAAAAGTGACAAATGACACAACACTGTAATAAATAGCCAGAGTTTCTGCAGTGTGAATTGAAGTTTAGATTCGAGTAGAAATGCTATTTCAGTAGTTTTGATATGAATTCAGTCTCACAACCTCACCACATCAATTATTTTGTTTTTCATATATTTTTCTGTATTTTAACCAGCAATGTTATGCATATTCTATTTAATATACAGTAAAATTAATTTCTAAAATGTATATGAAATCAGTTACTATGAATATAATAAATTGAAATGTATTGTACACTCATATCTCCAACAATAGGACAAAGTCAACAAGATCCAAATGTTCCAAATGTGCAATGAATTAAAGCCATTACAAATTAAGTCAAGACAGTTTGTTCTACTCCTTGAGATAGGTATCTAAGTGAATGATTTAGGTACATACTGTATCTTTATCATGGCAATTAAATCCATCTGGGTGGAAAAAATATGTATTTCCACTTTCACTTACCATAAATATTTACAAGAATAAAATAGTTTGACACTTTTAAACTTATTAAAATGAAGGATGACTCTTTTGGAAAACAGTGATAGTGGACCAGCAGATCACAGCTGGAGTATTTGTGGTTCATTTTTTTCTCCTTATTAAATGAAAATCATGGTGAGTATTATCTGCAACAGATTGTTAGGAAGTCTAAAACTGTCAACCAATGGGACTTGATACCTCATGGCTAATTAAGCCATGTAATAAGTAATCATAAGGCTCAACTAAACTCCATAGGCTTTCCTATTCTTTGAATAGCTTGACTTACAAAATATCACCTAATTATAGTTTGAATGGAATATTCTCATGACTGCCTCCCAAATGAAAAGTAAACTTTGGCTGCAATTATCTTTATGTTTACCAGACCAGAACAGTTTCTACTCTGCTTTGAGCAAAATTAACTTTAAATGGTGCATTGCAATCAGGATCCGAATTTCCCCACTGTGGCCGAATGAGGTTGATTTGGTGTTAAAGTAAAAGTTGGCATAAAAGTCTTTCAGGCTGTCTGTGTTTCAGTGGAGTATGTCAAGCCCACATGATGCTGATGTGCTCTGTGACAGAAAGATGGACAATCATCAGTTACATTGGTATGACATCAGATTGTGGGACTGTATTGTGTAACATATTTGAAAATGAAATAACATGCACTGGGGAATGTTTTGCTTAGAAATTGTCATGTGAGCTTGGGGTGTGCCAGATCTAATTGGGTGTTCTGTTGATGCCTTAGCAGTGCTTCAAGTCAATAGAAACATACAAATAATCCTGTTGCAGGAATTGGAAACTTCCCTTTGGAAAACTTTTCCCATCATCCAGAGATTACCCTAAACGATAAAGTATTTTGCAAACCTGAAAGTTATTCAGTCTTTTTTTGTAATTCTGCATGTTACAGTAACTTGCTACTGCTCTAAAAAAAAAAAACCCAAAAAGGACTTAAATATCTTGTATTCTTCATATTACTGGAAGAAAATAACCTAAAGCAACACATCCTGAATGCTCAACTACTATTTTTTGTGCTAGGTTCACTGTAGATGCTTAAGTTTTTGAAGACTTATTGCAAAATAAATTTGTTAGCTAAGTGTTAAAGATGTGTGCAGCTGTGCAGTTGGTGATATGAAAGTTCAGTTGTAGTGTACTTTGAAGGCTACTTTTTTTCCCCTCTATGAGATATACTGAGTGTAAGCCATTTTACACTGTAAGTCTCTGGTTGTTTAATAAGTATGAAAAAAGAGCATCTTCAGTGTTGACATTACAGGGTTCTTTTGAAGACGAGGGAAATTCACTCTGCTGCTCTCTTGCTTATACACTTATTTGTCCTGAATAAATGATCAAATATATTTAAATATTTAATGAATTATTTTGCTTTAAGAAAAGCATCCACAACCTCTCTGGGCAACCTCTTCCAGTGTTTCACCACCCTCACTGTAAAGAATTTCTTTCTTATGTCAAGTCTGAATCTATCCCCTTCCATTTACATTCATTATTTCTAGTCCTCCCATCACATATCTTATCAAAAAGTCCTTCCCCTGCCTTTCTGTAGGATCCCTTCAGGTATTGATAAGTTACCCCCCTGAGCCTTCTCTTCTCCAGGCTGAACAACCCCAACTCCTTCAGTCTGTTGAAGATGTTGAAGCTGGAGCTGTTTTTCAGAGAACAAGAGGTGAAATTTCTGTTCTCTTTAACTTTGTAAATCTTGCTGCTCTTCTAGGTGTCAATGCCACAGTGAAGTAGCACATGATGAGACAACACATGTGCTGCTGAAACTCAAAAGCATCCATGTAACTGACAGTACGTGTCCTGCCTTGCATCTGAAGGACTTGTTGGTGAAGGCTGAGTGGGAGAGGAGATTTAATGCATAGCAAACAAGGAGGACAACCAACAATTGAAAGGAAGGGCAAAGAGGAGGACTTAGGTTATAAAGAAAAGGCCTGTGGGAAATGGGATAGTGTGTTGAACTGCTTTAATTTTGTTGCTACATTCCTGGCAGTAATAGACTTATCCCCAGTGCATTCTCTGGGGAGACAGGTACAAGGCACAGATCTTGTTCTGTTTTCTAAAGTAGCTTTTTTTTTGTGGCTGGACAATAAATTTAACAGTGGAGTTTAGGAGAAGATTAGAAATTGTGAAGTCAAGATGCAGTTCAAGATGAGCTGTGGAAAGGAGGAGTAGGGCAGGTTCTGGTGTAGCTAATGCTGGTGGCACTGGTACCCTGCCAGGGGAGGAATGCAGCTGCACAGTGGTAGGTCTTTATAGAGAGAATGGGGTGGAACTGGCATCCACATGGACACCTTGAGTGACCTCCCATCAGCAGCCTGATGAATGTCTTTGGGGTGGTTTGGAAGTGTGCCAGCCTGCTTGATTGGTCATGTAACACCAGCTTGGTGAGCTGGATGGGGAGCAATGGAATTCCCTCAAAAATGCATTCTCAGCCCAAACCGGGAGTCTGTGTTAGTGTGGAACAACCCAGCAGTTGTGACATGAAAGGTTTACCATTCTGACTTCCTTGTTTGTGCTTCCCACCCACCACCCCCTGGCCCTTGCTTCCTTTATGGGATGCCTTAGCAGTAGGTCTAGCAAACCAGGATAAGGAAATGTTTTTCTTTCACTACTTTGTGGATCCCTTTACTTCTGTGTAATCACTCAGTTGATTACTCAATTGACTAATGGCTTGCTGATGTATACAAACACAATTTGTGTATGTATGGAACATAAATATATTTGGAAAATGAATTAAAAATTTTTACTGCAGCAAATATTTACCAAAATATCTCCTTTATTGAAATATTAATATCATCAACTATATTATTGGAATGCGTAATCAGTACTTTTGAGATGAATCGCTATAAAAATATACATTTTAATAATTTTTTAAATTCTTGGAAAGTAAATTAACTAAAAAGGCCTTGAGCAAAAATAAAGATGATTGCTGAGGTCTTGTCATTAAATTTTAATCATACAAAAAATTAGTATCTGTCATGTACTGTATTATGCTTAGGGGTTAGAGCTGTAGAACAAAATTTTGGAAGTAAAGGAATTTGATATCAGTTTTGGGTAAAGTCCTGCACAAGTACTTCTAATGAATTTCTTATAATTAATTCTGCTTAAACTCTTTGCACTCAGTAAATAAGAGTTTGAAATGAAACTGTACAGTGGGTTGTGTACTGTACTTCATGGGCAAACTGTGTTTCAGGTCATAACAAGCCAGAATTTTCATGTCCTGAGGAAGAAAAGCCATAGGAAGATACATGTTTTAATTGAAAGAACTAATGTCAGAAAATCTGGATTTTCTATTCTAGTGTCTTTTATGTAGTTTCAGATGTCAGCATCCTCCCTACAGTAAGTCTGCTTCCTAGTATAGAACCACTAATGGGCTACCTGGGGAAAGGAGCTTGGTCTATACTTTTAAAAAAAAAAAATTAATCCATTTAGTAGCTTGCTTATTAAGCTAATAAAAGTGCTAGATCAAAGACTGTCATTAGCAGTGAATATATATCTGAAGGGAAAGAAGAGGTCAAATTAATAAGACCTGAGTCTCAGTGGACAAAGATTAATAAATGTCCGATGGACCTGAAGAGATTCCCCTCCTCCACAGTGAGAAGAGGGCAGGGAGATTCATCCCTGATGTTTGAGAGAGGTGGTGGATCTCCAGTCTGTCTTGCTGTGTGGTATAGTCATCCACCACTGATGTTTGGGTACACCTATTCTTTCTCAGTGAACTTTCTTGAAGTATATAAACCAAAGTAGACACATACTAGATTTTTGGCAAGCTTGATGATTTTGGGATAAGCCCCTCTTCATGTGAGAACTGCACAATCACAGGCAGCAGTGAAGGAACATAGAAACAAAAATTACTTCATATCTAGTAATAAGAATAAAAAATAGCTACTGTTTACCATGGTATGCAATGTCTTGACCATTGAGATTCTTTTTATTCCATCACTTGTCTGATGTTGGATACTTAATGCTCCAAAGTAAATGGTTATCTAAAAATAATGTAGAAACAGGCTGTTAATTGTGGTTCTTCACTGATACAAGTTCATTGGACTGAACTTGTATTGGTGAAGTCAATATGGCTGACCCATAAAACTTTTCCTAATTTCCTCAGCTTGCTATAAATCAGGATAGGATTTGGCAACATGTACCTCTTTGCTCCAAACTTTAATGTCTTATGTCAGAGAGAGATGAGCTTTGGTAGTTTCTGCATCCTGTGACATAACAATGAAGGGTGCTGGGCAGAGGCATCTGTGTCTGCACTTTGGCAATATTCCCAGTCCCTTTGCAGTGATGGGAAAGGATGGGATGATGATGGTGCTGACAGGAGAGGAACAGGAGCAATTTTACCAGTGTGAACTCTTTGTGGTAGGTAGCAATGGGGGTCAGAGCAGACGTGACAAATATTCCTCTAATTTTCTCCTGCATTTCCTCAGCAGAAATTCAATTCTGTGAAGACAAAACTGCTCCACAGACCATTATTTCAGATAGTCTAGGTGGCTCAATCTTGTACTCAGTGTGTTTATCCAGATGATTGAAGTTTTTTCCTTATATGCAAAACAGTCTCGTGAGAGAATCGTGTCTTGTTAAAAAATGGCATCTTTATGCACAATTTGGATTGTATGACTTCAGTGATGCTAGCCCAAAAGTGACTAATCTACTAAAGCATTTATGAAGATTTTATGTTGAGGAGATGCTGAAGGGTTGATACTGCTGAAGGAAATATACACAACTATATTTTCAGCTAATAGGGTCAGATTAGATGGATTTGTTTGTGGACTGCAAGATTTTCCTTTTTAAATGTTATTTCAACTAAATTGCTTATGGTAGTGTGGGAATGAGAAATCATATTTGTTACCCACACTTAGGAGTCAGATAACATTTCATGATTTTAAATTGCTGATAAATTTATACTGGGTTGAATTATAAGGATATGAGATGAAAATAATTTGCCATAATGAAATAAGATTCTTAAATATTTATGGGGTTTCAATCATTCTGCCACATGAGGAAAGTGCATTTTATCCATTTGATTTTTTTTCCTGAGCTCTGATGTGATGGAGTTTAGTTTTGCTGATTCATTTTGGTTCTCATGTTTCACATGAAGGAGAGAATTACCATGATAAATTGATGTATTACAGGTTTGATGAATGGTTACTTCCTATTCCATGTAATTATCAGGCAATAGTTTCAATGAAAGATGCTGGGAAATGAAACTTTTCACTTCAGATAGCCATCCACCCTGTCTGGCAAGAAAAATGGATCTCTCTTTTTGACATATTACTGTGGATCAAGGCCAATAGAGGGAGGACAACTGTTTATGAGTTGTGAAGGATAGGATGGAGTTGAAAAAGTGTTTCGTGGTTTAACCCCAGCTGGCAACTAGAACCTCACAGCTGCTTCTTCACTCCCCCCTGGATGGGGGGGAAGAATCAGAAGAGTAAACTGAGAAAACTCACACATCAAGTTAAAAACAGTTTAGTAGGTAAAGCAAAAACTGCACCCACAAGCAAAGCAAGGAGTTCACTTACTGCTTCCCACCAGTAGGAAGGTGTCAGCATCTCCAGGGAAGCAGGACTCCCCATGTAACAGTTGAGAAAACAAATTACATACTTTAAATATTGTCCATTTCATCCATCCATCCATCCATCCATCCATCCATCCATCCATCCATCCATCTCTCTATTTCCTCTTCCTCCAGCTTTCAATACTGAGTGTGATGTCATATGGCATGGAATGTCTCTCTGATCAGTTTGGGTGAGCTCTCCTGGCTGTATCCCCTCCCAGTTTTGTGGTCTCCCAATCTGTTCACTGGCCCGAGGAGCAGAAAATGCCTTGATGGCTTCACAACAACTGCAAACATTAGTGGATTCTCATCCCACATTCAAAGCATAGCACTGTGCCAGCTGCTAGTAAGAAAGTCAAGTATACCCCAGGTCAAACCATGTCAAGTGCCTGTCTAAATGAAATAGTGAAAGAAATTCTGATGAAAAATACATGTATTTGCAGTGTTGAGAAACTAGCTTGTTTAAGGATGCTGGTTTTAATTCACATCTGACAGAGAAAGGATTAACCCTCTCCAAACATATAGTAATAGCTGTTGTGTTTTATCTACACAGTCAAAAATGTATCTCCTACATGAAGAAGTGGGTGGGCTCTCAGAGAGATGCAAAAGGGAATATTCAGAGGGGCAATTTACAGCCTGTGGCTCTCGTCAATAAAGGCATAATCAGTGAAATCTCACAGTGCTCACAGAACTTGCTCTGATGGTAATTTTTGGGTTGTTGATCCAGAATGTGCAGATGGTATGCCTGGAAGAGCACACATGTTGTTTTTCCAGGTTTTGAAAGATGATTGTGGGGAAACATGGTGCAAATGGAGCAAACAGCAAAAACAGGCTTCAGTCTTCTGGCTGTGAATGGAAGTCAGCCACTACTGTTGTGTGTGTTTGGATCTGTCAGATTTGCAAGTGGTTAGAAATAAATGGAAGTGCTTTGGAGAACCTGACTGCTCTTGGACATTTTGATCTTACTGCTCTAGAAGGTAGTATGTGACTAGTGGACATTGTAATAGCACATAAATTGAGATTCCTGTAAACCAAAATAACACAGAAGGTTCCACAGAAATCTGAGAAAGAACTTTTTCACTGTAAGGGTGACAGAACACTGAAACCAGCTGCCCAGAGAGGTTGTGGAGTCTCCTTCTATGGAGACATTCAAAAGCTGTCTGGATGCCTTCCTGTGTGACCTGGTCTAGGTGTTCCTGCTCCAGCAGGGGATTGGACTAGATGATCTCTTGAGGTCCCTTCCCACCCCTGATATTCTGTGATTCTGTGAAAAGACTTGTGTTCAGATGAAACCTGCAACACCATTAAGATGTGTGTTTGTAATGTGAAAAGCTTGACTTGGTGAAAAGCTGTGTTTCCCTATTTTCAGGGAGGAAAAAACCCATAAAGTGTTAAATGTTCATGAGGGTTAACTAACGAAGAATAAAATTAATATTTGGTCCTAGATTATTTGTTTGTTTGCAGCAGCTGAAAGTAAGTTTGTTTCACAAAAAAACCAAGGGCAATTGTCTGTTACATTATATTAAAAACAGGAGGAATAGTGACCTAGGTAATGCCTTTGCCAGTGTTTATTTCAACTCTTTTTATAAAGCCAGTTAAAATTCTGAGTAGTTTTTTGCCATGTTTTATTGGCAGAATTGTGCCAGAGCATGTAAGATTTGATTTTCACCTTTCACCTTTCCTGTGTTAAGAACCATTACAAAAGATGGATAAAATATTTAATTTGTATCAAATTATTTCTTTTCAAATGCTATCATAGGCCTTAAGATATGGCAATTTTCTATACTATAAAAATAATTTCTGGGGAATGTGTTAATCTATCAGTTTGTGAGGACTGAGTTCTGCGAGTTCCATCAGTTGAGCTGCTGTGAAGGGGAACAAGCTCTGCCTTTTCAGCATCAACTAGTAGTTTCTCCATTTGTCTTTATTTTTAAAGTATCTCTAGATTTTATTAGAACTTAAGAAATAATAAATTTTCCCCTTATTCTTTCAAAGCATATTTAGAGCAAATCCAATGGAACAAACCCCACTTTTTAATTTTTATTTAGACTTATAAGAGTAACCATGATATTTAAAAATTTTTTTTTTACATTGTATGATTTATATCATACTCTCATGCTCTCAATGTTCTGAGTATTCATAGAACAACAGCTTATTCTGTAGGGTTTCTTCAGAAGACTGCACCGGCTACCTTTCTCCACTAGGGTGTACAAACAGCCCGCACAACTCCAGACAGTGGGATAAACATCATCTTAATTCTGCATAAATTTCAATAATAACAAGCCAGCCCAAATTAATAATTTTTCTCTAAAGCAGATGGAAAGATGTTGACTTCTGAAGCACAAATTACTTCAAGGAAATCTAGAAAACATTGCATTTCAGAATAAATGGAATGCATGTATTTTAGTCTCTACAGCCCCTGGGGACTGAACATGCTGTTAATGTTCCCATGCATTTCAAGTCTCTTGAAAGCTGACATCTATTACAGAGAGATGAAAGGACCCAGAGAATCATCTGAGAAAATAGCATATAAATCTATTTTGAGTGGATCCCTCAAACATGTTGAGTGAGATACTTGAAAGGTAGATGTCTATCTGTACATGTAGGAGCATCTTGATACCTCTGCTGGAGTTAACATGAATATTTTAAAGATAGATATGAAAAGAACCACAGCTGAAATGTGTAAAGGCAAAGATCTCATAAGTAAGTACTGATTTGATGTCTTGAATTTTTTTCCCTATCTTAAGTTACCTTCAAAGGCTTATCTTCCAGAGCATCCTTGTTTGCATTTTGATTCTAACCACTGTCTGCTTTAGCATCTACAAGTAAAATCATAACTAACTGCACACTGTGTTCTTCTATACTTCATTCAGGGATGCTGTGACTTCTAGTTGTCTTCATGGTATACTGGTGTGCTCTGGTTGACTGGAGTGGGGGTCTGTAAGCAGTCTGCTGGAAAAATTGACTTGCTGTTTCCATTTAGTGCCCAAATCCTGTCTGTTATGTGCTGTATCTGAAGTGCCTGTATCTGCCTTAGGCAGAGCAATTGTGGTGTTTACTATGAGATCCAGGCTGGAGGAAGCATTGAGCAATCTAGTCTAGTGGGAGGTGTCTGCCCATGGCATGGGGGTTGGAACTAGATGATGCTTAAGGTCCAACTCAAAGTGTTCGGTTTCTATATTCAGAAGAAGGGAGGAATGTGTAGCCTGAGCTGATGGGAAAGTGTTCTGCTGGAGAAAGAGAAAAGTGAACGGAAGTGCAATTTAATGTTGGTCAGTTCAGCCTTCTCAGACCACTTGCTACTTCAATTGAGAAGATGATTTTTGTGCAAAAAATTTTGCATTTTCTTTTTCCTGTGCCTAGACACTACTTTGTAGGGTTCCCTCTTCTTCTGTCTCCTCATGATTTAGTTTTTGATGCAGAGAACTTTTGATTGAGAACTTAAATAAACTAGGAATCTCTGTCTTTCCTGTTGCATGGCCTAATTCAACATCAGCATGTGGCCCAAACATTTGAATTCTATTTAGGAATGAGAATACTGAAACACAATTCATCTGTTTTTCTGTTAGAAAAGCTGTAATTAGTCAGAGAGAAACACTTGAACATTAAGGTCAGTCTGCAGGAGGAGAAGTTCAGAGTGCAGAGTATGGGTTGTGCTTGCACATGTTTTGGAATTCATTATCATCTCCTTTTAAGCCCAGAAGTCATCTTTCAGATGAAAAATAGACTGAAATGTCCACATTATCAGTGCAACCTTCTGCATTGCTCAGCCTCACTAAGACAGCATTTCCTCTTCAGGAGTAAGAATGTGTTATAGGAATGTGTTTTCAGATATCAAAGACAAGTTAAATAGCAATGCATATTTTAATTCATGTGATGTTGAATGATTATGGGTTCAGTTTTCCACCTTTGAATCCTGGCCCACAATGTCATGAGTCCTTTCTAGCTCTCCTTGTCCTTGCTGGGGAGAGGTAGCCATGGAGGACTGGTGTTGAGGACAGGGCATGGCTGGCTGCTGAACCTCTGCTAAAGGCACGAGTAATAGCTGTTATTCTGGAAAGCATTCAGAGTGTTGTAGAGAATGGAGGCAATAAAACTCCTGAGAAACATGCAGCATGAGTTTTTCAGCTAAATAAAATATTGTTTTTCCAAGGGAAAAATTAACTATATATGCTCAAAGCATTAATATTTGTAGTTTAACTCTTCATGTAAAAAGCTCTGATGCAGTGTTATAGAAGTAGCGAACATATTAAAATATCTAGAGTTCTTTATGCTAAAATGTTTAAATCAATAGTCTAATTTTTGCTATGGATCACAGCAAATAGTTACAGAGTCTTACAGTTTATATGGAATATAGATGAGTTTGAGACAAACAGCTAGTTTGCTTGTGTGTGGATCCATGTTAGTGTCAGTAAGGGGAAGTAAATGACTTGTAATACCAACATGGTTTTCACAGCCTTTTCTAATCCATTCTGGTGACTTTAGGTCCTTCTGTGCTTTTAGAGTGCCTTAAAGAAATGAAAAAAGACAGTCCTGGTTAAATTTGAGATGAGATCAAAGCCTCTTTTTTTTTTTTTTTTTTTTTTTCTTCAGCAATACTTTTTCAGCAGTACTACAGCAAGGATACTGAGAGGTTCAGTGCTGGATTCTTCATCCTTCTTGAAGATGCCACTGGCATCTTCAAAACTCTGACTGCTTTTTCTGGGAGTTGGATGAGTAAGTATGTAATTTGTTGTACTTGGGGCTGCAGCTAACCTTGGCACAACTTGATATAAAAGTAAAGGAGACACATGAAAACAAAATTTTAAAGCCCATTAAAAAGTTCTGGATACATAAGGCTCACAGTCTGAGGCTTTTTTTAATTCTGTACTATAAAGACTATGTATGTGATGGTAACAATACACTGATTTCTATTTTTAAAAAAATATTTCAATTACTACAAAATAGAGAAGACTTGCAACTCAGTCCACAGTAAATGTTGCAGAGTGATCTGGTAAGGTTTCCTGGATGAAGTAAAAGTCTGTTTTAAAGTTATTAAAGTTCTATAATGAGCTAGCTTTCTAAGCTCACTGATAAAAGTATAATATTCTGTGGCTCAGGATAATAATTCAGTGAAATTAACCAAGTAAGTGGTCAATGAAGCAAATGATTAAAAAAGCAGAGGATTGAAAAATGAAGATTAATAAGGGATAAATCTCCTTTTTCCTGTTGTACATTTTGTAGGTCATAATTAAAGCCCACTGCATAAAAAGTGTAACCAACCCTTCAAGTGTGCAAATGTACGTAAAGGGTGCTTAGGTCTTTGCCCACTGTATCCAACAATTTATGTGCTGCCAGATTTATGCAGTGTATAAAATAGGACTTAACAATTTTGTATTCATCTCTGCTTTCATTGCTACAAAATAGGTGTTCATCATTGCTACAAAATAGATGTAAAGTGGATTACAAGGTTTAAAACATTTGCAAGAGAACCTGCAAACCAGGAAAAAAGTGAATTGAGTAGTGAAATGGTGTTAAACAGCTGTTCCAACTTTTTTCCCTTTCTACTGCTTTTGTGTTGGCTGTCCTTAGCTGGATTAAACAGGCACCGTGGGTTACAAGAATGAGCAATATATTGAAGGACAGAATGTTTTTTTTTTTCCCATTGGTCAGAAGAATATATAGGAAAATTATATTGTATTGTTATTGGATTTATTTACTGACTCACTAACAGATCTTTCTTATTCAGAGCTGTGGGATGTTCATTGTAAAAATACTTACCTGTCTGGGGAAATGTGTGGCGTATTTTGTGTGGTGGGACAGGGTTGCCTTGTAATCAGGAGGCTGCAGAAAAGAAGTGGCTGAAGCTGTCTCTAATCTTTACATGTCCCGTGTCAAGCATTATTTCAGGAACCATGTCAGTGCTACCTTGTGGATGCACTCCAGGTGTGCACCTGGAGACTTGAAGGTTTCCACAATTCAGGTAGACATTGTGGGGCACATTTCAATAAATATTAAGTCATAGTATGGTTAGACTTGGAAGGGACCTTAAAGATCTTCTAGTTCCAACCCCTCTATGCTGGGTAGGGACAGCTCCTACTAGACCAGATTGCTCAAAGTCCCATCCCCCCTGGTCTTGAGCACTTCCAGGGATGGGGCAGCCACAGAGTCTCGTCACCCTCAGTCAAAAAGTTTAGATTCTTCTGGGTATATTAAAAGCTTCTTTAACATTAACACCTCTTTTAATGCATTGTGATCTGTGTGCAGCTGATTTAACATTGGCTATATGGGCTTTTTTCCTGATGTTATTACACCTGCATGTATTCCCAGTCCTCTTGAGCTTTGAGTCTGAAAACAGCATCTGCATGTTTCTTCCAAAGTCATCATAGAAAATCTGTCAATGAGCTTTGCACTGAGCACTTCCTTTGGTGATTGCAGCAGAAGCACTCAGACAGTAGAGAGAACTTGTTGAGATCAGGTTTTATTTGGTAGACTTCCACCTGTGGGAATGCTAATTCATTGTCTTGCTAATTAAATATTTACAATTAGGCTCACAGACTATATTAAGATGTTTTAAGGCCATGTTTGGCCCTGATATTTGTTGCAAAGACAGGCATTTGAAGAAACTTTGGGGACACAGAGATCTCCCACCAGAGGAGATATCAGTAAAGATATATTTGGAAGTCAGCAGGATCTATAACTTGGCAGCCCTGGCTGCTTTTTTTTAAGAACTAGCTGCTTTTAAATGTCATTAATTGTCACTAAGAAAGTTCCTTTTGACTTCTCAATGCTGGTGGTGATAAGCAGCAGCTTGGAGACGCTCACATTGCTGTTATTTCATGGCTGGCTGTTGTGGCTGATATCGTGCAAAGGCATTGGTCTAATCTTTCTTTACCTAAGCTTTGGAAATTGCCTCCTTCCACTGAGATCTATACCTATTACTTTCACCCTATGGCTGGAATATTTTGAACTTTGTATATTTGAGGACAAGAGTAATTTTCATCTCTGTGCATAAATGAATGGCCTGGATTTTATCAGTGTTGGATTCCAGTTCCTACTGGTGTCAGTGGAAATCATTTCAGCTTAATGTTGCTGAATTTCAAGCCATTAAGTTTAAATATGTAAACAATTGTCCTCAAGCAATTAGGTGTAAATGTAATGGCTAGTACTATAACCAATTAAGGACTACTACTTGATGATTCTGGCCTTATTAATTTCTTTTAACTAATATTTACTAATGTTTCAACACTGTAGATGTTACAGAAGAATCTTTGAAAGTCTGAATGTATTAAGTTTTCATAATTAAGTATGATTTTTGCTGTTACCTTTAATATCCCAGCTTGGGGACCTCAATTGAATCTAATTATGTTTCAATTGAAAATAAGATATTCCACAGACTGAAGCTGTAGATCAGGGCTCATTACTAAAGCAGCTCATTATTTTTAATGAGCAACTTCATTATATCTGATTCTGCAGAGAGCAAGACATAATTCTGTCAATGCAGAGAAGCCTGTTAAACCTGGGTAGCTGGCAGCATATGCCTAACAGCCTGAACTGGGCAACAAAGATTAGTAGAGTTAAAGAAACTACCTCACAGTGTTCTAGCCTGTCCCCACTGAGTGAGTTAAAAGTCTCAGTCTGCAAAATAATTCTATTACTTTCCTGTTGCTGTGACTTTGTTAGGCTGGGGTCGTTGCATATTTCCTTTGAAGTGGTATGCAATAGAAAAGGAATTGAAAGGAAAATTCCCAATGAAATGTAATTTTCAGGGAAGATTTAGTCTGAATAAGATGGTAATGAAGTCTTCCTGTCAATCCAAGTGCCTTCTAGGAGTGTTAGGATATGTGTACTCTTCCCTGATGCAGTATTTTGTGTTTGGTCTCCAAATTGGCTTATACATGTGGAGAATCATGTTACCTAACAAATATCTGGGGAAGGGTACAAATTAGCCAAGTATCCTAAGTAAACATGCTGTCAGTGCAGTATAATGCAGGTATTTATGTTTCCTGGCAGGGAGCTCCGTGCTGTTCTGCTGCACAGACTCTGCTGAAGACCCACAGTGGAGACACAGAAGCCTTGTCCTCTGTGCTGCAAACATCACAGCTCTGCTCTGCAGATCTGCTCCTAGATTTCCATCAATGCATTGTTAAAAAAGAATTATTTAGTAGTAATTTAGTAGTGAGGATGTACCCAGAAGATGGGCTTATGTATGATTCTGATCAACCATTTTGTCACCTAGGACAAAAATTATTAGGTGAAAACCACAAAATTTAAATCAAATTTATTAGACCATTTGTTAGTTTCCAGGGTCATGAAAATGCTGGTGGTCAAGGTCTGATTAGTAAATGGAAAACCTTCTTCATGTCTGGGTAGAAGTTCTTTTATGCTTTTCTGTTAAACAGACACAGAGGTTTGGTCCTCCCACTTCTCTCTTCTTTTTGTTTGATCTTAAGTTACTACAGTCAGGAACTGAAACAAAACTGGAAAACAGAGGCCTTTCTTACTGCTGGGAGTGGACTAAAATATCTGACTTCTTCTCCTGCTTATATGGGCAATATTGTACTTGAAATGCTTTGTATTTTGCTTTGTGTTTTGTATTCAGTTTTTCCCATTTTGAGAATATTTCCAATTTTAAGGACTTTTCTATTGCAAGGTTTTTAATGCAGCATGCATAAGCAGAAAAAAAAAAGAAAGTTAATCACATAGTACACATAATTACAACTTGAAAATTCTTGAGTTGCAACTTACACAAAGGTCAGTGTAGCATTTGTCTGAGGTCATGAGTGCTCCTAAGACATTGAGTTTAGGTCCCACTTAATCTAGCAAAATCCTGCTTTGGTGTCACTGAATTTGATACAATTATCTTTATAATCATTATTTTTCCTTCCCATCTGGAACTTCAGACATCAGTTTAGACTGAAGTGGTTTGGGATCTAATTGATTTTAGCAACAACAGAATCAGACTCTGATTATCTTGGCTGCTCTGTCTGTTTTAGCTTTGTGACTTGGTTTCTGTGACCACTGGTAAGACCCAGTTTGTATTTTGTATGCATGAAATTTAATATGCAAGTCACTAAAAGCAGGTAGCAATCAACAGGAAAACTACAGGAGCATGTCTTTTAACTAAGAAGATAAAGGATTTATTTCCTACTAGATAGATATACTTTCCCATTCTTTTAACTTCAAGCATGTCCCTTAATCTTATGGTAAAACATTCCTTCTTGTGAATCTCTTCTGTTTATTAATTACTTTCCTAATGATACAACTGGTGATTTCTACAACACAATCCTCTATATAAGTAACTTCTCACCCCAAACCTGACTGAACACAATTTCCATTTTGTTGGAAAGATTCAAACTGTTTTCCAAAACAGAAACTAGTCAGAACTAGAACTGATCAGAATTGATGTTGTCTGTTCAAGTCAGGAGCAATTATTAGTAGACTGAAAAGATAATATCCTCAGAACAAAGGCAGCTGATAATGAAGCTGAAATTGCATTTAAATGTGTACTTCATGCCCTGTTTCCATATGCACTAAGGTGCAGTGAAGGCACACACCAGCTTTATAACAACCATGGTAATGTAAAATATCTGATATCTAGAATTCTCATTATTTTGGTTACACTGCTTAAAACTTGACCTGTAACCTTGAAAAAGCTGACTCTGGAAATGAGTAGAACAATGCAGAAATCTGCATAATACAGGTGCTTCTTCAGATGTGATAAAGCAGAAATCAAGTTTAGTAAAAGCTACTGTTTTCTGTCTGTATTTGTTGTGTCTATTTAGTATGGAAATAGAAGTTGTGTGAATCCTGAGGGATGCTATGAAGCTGTGTAAGAAAAATTCTCAAGTTAGTTGGGAAAGAAAATGTGGACAGTAATATTCCACTGCTCCAAATCTGGAGCTGCTTCTTCCTTCATCTAACTATAACATGGTCTGTAGTAGGGTTGTTTTAGTCTTCAGCTATAACATGTTACTCTATTTTTGATTTCTTCAATTGGTTCTATTATTTGAGTACTCAATCATCAGTTTGATAAGCTTATATTTCAACATATACACTATGTTGAAGTATTTACTGCTAGAAGTTTTCATGGAGAACATGCATTTCAGAATTTATTCTCAGGTTTTAAGAAGCTGAGTAAATAAATCTGTATATTCCACTGTGCTCTGATGATGCCAGTTACTACTGGTATTTCCATGCTGGCCTTCAACCTCAGGATGGATGTTGCTATAGGAAAGAGATCAGATTTGGAGACCCGGGGAGCTGGAAATTTTTGTGTATGAATTTAGAGGAAAAATAATTAGGTTCTCTCCTGATCTTTGTCTGATTTAGTGTAGGAGCCACAACTACACATACATATATGGAAATGGGACATGCAGTTTGAGTAAGAATGACTGTTTTAACTCAAGACAGGTCAGTGGAGCTATATTTGGCTCTAATTAGCATTCTCCTTAGCTGTCTGTGTTTTGATTAGGATGGCAATCAAATAATTGAGGCATTGAATGAAAGTAAAGCTCAGTCTCATCCTCGTAAGCTGCAGCCTTTCCTGTCCTCAACAAATACCCACACCCACCTCAACTTTATTTGGAACATAGAAGTGAAATGATCATACTATTTAGAGCCAGGTATGATATAATGCATGTAATATGTAATAAAAGCTTAGTTCTCAATTTATATTCTGCATGGGGTGAAAAAAGTATCAGAGTATTTTGTTTACAATACTTATTTGGAAAGGTGGTGCTTTATTTATAGCACACTCTAAATATAGACTGTACACACAAGTATTTGCAAGAACATTCACAACATTTGTACTTACTTGGTTGCTAACTGTTGCATGACAGATGGGTAGCGCTTGGAATGTTTAACTTGAAGGGTTTTAATATCCCTTTCTGTCTGAATATGTAATGATTTTTACATTTGTTTTCAGATATAAATAGGCACTTTATCATTATATAATAATACAAACAGATGTTAGTTTATAAATGCAGTGGGACAGGGGATAGATTGAGATGATCATGAAGTATCTAGCTACTGAAAGTGTATGAAAAATTGGTGTCTGTGTAGTCTACAGATACCTTTGCTTTGTTTTGAATGGCCCTGTTCCAGATATTCCAAACATTTATAGTGGTGTTAGTTGAATTTTCAGAGTTAGAGTGGGTGGAAATGTGGGTTTCTGTTTAATAAAATAAATTGGTTCCTGTTGAATAGTAGCAGAAGGCTCCTCTTCTAATTTATTCCAAATAACCTATAACATTTTTGAAAATGGAATTGATTATAAATAAAAGGATTGGCATTTGATTTCCAAGTGCATAGTCCATTGAACTATCAAATGAATATCATGTAAAATTAAGCTTCGTAATTTGAAAATGCTTCTGGAAACTAGAATTATGTTGCCATGACCTAAAATGAAATGAGTGATTTCTGTTAAATGCAGGTGTGTGATGAATTATCACTAGTAAACCTCAGTGGCAATGTTACACATAAGGCACCTAATCCATTTGAAAATCTACTTGTAAAAATGACCTGAAATGTATAGAATGGTTACTAGATTTTATTTCATCATTATATTTTTTAAAAAGATGCATTCTAATTTTAAGAGCCAAGTTCTGATTTTCTGACTCAGGCTTTCTGACTTCAGGCTAACACTTTAAGTATTTTTAAAGAGATCAGAAATGGATTAAATCTAGGGGAGATAATTCTAGTTGAGTAATCTTTTCAGGCTTATTTTGCCCTGTTTTCATGTGTCTGTGATTTATGTTGTTCAGTGATAACACAACCACTAACATGAATCTAAGTGAGCAGCAAAAAGAGAGCTTTGACCCAATGTATCTCCCACTGTGTCCACAAGTTTGTATCTTCAGGGGACTAGGAACTCTGACTAATTATTTTGATTCCTGCAAAAGCAGGTAGTTCTGGACTAACTTTGGAGAAATCATATTTGAAATATTCTTTTACTCTTCTTGTAAGACTGGCTTGTCAGAATTCCTACTGGTAATCCTGCAGGTGTCTTGTTTGGAACAAGAGTTTGTCCTTGACACCTGGCTAGTTACACAGTTTGTCTTGCATTTATTGACATCTTTAGGATGATGTTTCAGTGCTGTTTACAACTGTTTGAAGTGTTTCTTCCAGTTTTCCTTTTTGTAGCAATAAGTAAGTGCTGCATAATGTCAAAAAAGGAAGATCTGTGTACTCTGTATATGTATATTAAGTATGAATGATGAAATGTTGTTTGCAATGACAATGAAGTAGAAAATTCCTAAGCACCTTGTAGAATATTAGTGCTCAGTAAATGCAAGGTTATGTACTGTTATGCTCTAAATAGAACTCAATGGGTGTTAAGTCAATGGTGTACCTGAGGTGATAAGAGACAGGAGAAAATAAACACACAAACAAATAGTGTGAATTTCTGAGGAAGACAGCTGCATCATTGTAAAGAATAAAAGAAAGGTTTTGGCCAGGACTACTGTAAAAAAGCAGTTTTTCTGGTGTTCTGGTTGGTGCTCCTCAAGAAAAAAGAAAATAATTATACTAGTTAAGTAGTAAGAGATGTTTTCCTTAAGTCTGTTAGCTACCAATCTAGTAATCAATTGAAAGAAATGTAAGGGAAACAAGAACAGGTGAATGCAAAGATTTTACTCAAAGCAGATCAAATCTCAAGTAGAGATTTTTCTCCAAAAAGAAGTGCTGCTGTACCACAGGTGTTATGCTGAACCTCAACAAGGTGGCTTGTAGTGCAAAAACCTGAATTCTAGAGGTAGGTCATGGCTGGCAGTGGAAAAACTTCATGAAAAAAAAGTAAAAATTTGTGTTTAACTTGGTAGTGACCTTACAGTAGGCTGTGCCAAGATGGATGGCAAACTGAAACAGAGGGAATGTAGGAGCTTTTACAGACAGAAACAATTATTAAAATAGGTGCCCAAGTGGCTTCTGGCCATGGAGATCCAGAGGAAAAAGGGAGCTAATCATTATCGGATTAGAGTTACTTAATGTAGTCTATGGATTACTGCAGCTGTAAATATTCTTTGTGAAAGAGCTGTGCTGCCAGGGTCTCAGTGATGAATAGCTGCCCTTGGAGCTCTCCTCCAGGGAGTATTTAGAAACTGTGAAGGTAGGAATAGCATAAATAGAGCACAGTCCCTTTTCAATAACTTATCTTGCCTTCACGTTGTGAGTTTTTTATTGTTTCCTGTTTTTTCAGCAGGGTTGTCCAAGCAACCTTGCAATATCCTATATTTACAGCTTAGTTTGAACTCAAGTCTGATGAAGGGTTTGGAGAAGGATGCCTCTGGGTCAAGGAACATTGTAGTTTTGGTGGTTTCTTCACTAGAGTGACTCTGAGAACAGTTGCAGTGGGAATGCATGTATAGCCAGAAAGTTGCATTGTGTTACACCTCTAATTTAATAAATATATTATAGCCTGCCAGCTATAATAACTCAGTTGTCTTCTTCTCTTGTCCAACTGGTTCATCACATTAATGTGACTTGAATTCCTACTTCCTTTCTGCAGCATCTACAGCCTCTTTAGCCACCCCAGGTTTGGTGGTCATGATGGTTTTTCTCTTATACATGCTTTACTGTTCTATTATACTCATATTTGTGTTCTCCAGCACAAATATCACAGAATGACAGAATGTTAGGGACTGGAAGGGACCTTGAGAGATCATCTAATCCAATCTCCTTGCCAGAGCAGGAACAGCTAGATCAAGTCACACAAGTCTGTCTCTGTTTCCCATTTTAAGTGTATTTTCAAATGATATCTTCAGTACAGAAACATTGTGTGCATTGAAATTTGATAATAAGGATTGCTTTTGAAAGTGAAAATATTCTAAAAAAAATTTAAAGCATCAAACTATTGTATTTATTCTAAAATTTCCAAAATAGATGTACCACAGCCCTTCAGCCTAGTGCTCTGACACAGGAGAGAGAGAGAGCGGGCAGCCAGGCTGGGCTCATTTTGCTGCCCTCAGCAATCCAGTCCCAGGCATCTGCCTACTTCATGCAAAGAGACAACTTTGCAAGTGATTTACTACCAAAAAACACTCTAACAAGAACAAAAAAACCACTTTAACAAGACCAAAAAACATTCTAACAAGAAGACCAAAAAGAATTGCATGAAGCCTGTATTTCAAATTGCAAGGTTTTTAGGAATCCTTAGTAAGTAGAGAGATATTATCAAGGTGTTCTTGGGCTGCGGGACCTCCTGGGGGATCGGCTCCTCCTGCAGGAGGACACTTGGCGCCGAGGAGCTCGGCGTGTCCTCGACGCTGAGGAGCTTCCCCGCCTCGCACTGGATCTTTCGGCCTTTCCCTTGGGCATGGCCGCTCAGGGACGGTTTCCTCTCCTTGTGCGCTGCCGGGACAAACTGAGCTCTCAGCAGCAGGAAGGCAAGGAGAGGACAGAGCTGCTGCTGCTGTTGGGAGCACGCTCCACCATCCACTGCTGGCCAGGCTGGGGTGGCCTCTGCTTTATAGGGACCCCTGTGCTGAGGTCACAGCTCGGTGCCTGGTGACACCTGTGATGTCACAGCCCTGTCACCCCACATCACTGGGACCATGGCGATGGCCAAGGCGGGCAGGGCTGGGGGTGTGTGGGGTGTGCTGTGTCATCACTTCCAAATCCAACAAAGTTAAAAATCTGAGTTGGGGGCTTCATTTTGCTGTCTTTGTCCTGTTCCCAGGGACTTTTTAATAGGGTCCAGGATGGCAGGACTAGGAGTAATTGATGCAAATGGGAAGAGGTGAGATTTAGGTTGCCCAGAGAGGTTGTGGACGCCCCCTCTCTGGAGGTGTTCAAGACCAGGCTGGACCTGGCACTGAGCAGCCTGATCTAGTGGGAGGTGTCCATGCCTATGGCAGGGGGGTTGGAACTTGATGATCTTTAAGGTCCCTTCCAACCCAAACTATTCTATGATTCTATGATTCTATATTCTTTAGTAGAGAAGCCTTTTATTTCATGCTTCTAAATAATAAACTGCAAACATGGGCAGCACCACCCACCTCCCCAGCCCTTTCTGAGACTGTAGCTGCAGTAATTGATGTTGTTGCATTTGTAGCCTGACAGTAACATCCTGGCTGTTTAATATTCTCTGTAATAGGCAATGGGCATTCCATTTGGATTATAAAGCATCATGATGCATGAATGGAGAGTATCGATTGAATTTCTGTACAAGTCAGTAATCATTTTGTTTCTTAAGCTTTTATGCCCTTGGAGTAGGAATTTAAAAATGGCTTAATTAGGATGAGGGGAAGTATCCTCTTTGTTCAGCATCTGCTAACAATAAAGATAAAGGCCTTAAAGCAGTAAGGGCTAATGACTCGTCGAAAGAAGTTATGAAAGACAGTAGTATTTGTTTCTTTATCAGACTTTAAAAATAATCTCTTTTACTTGTTCCTTATTTGATTATAATATAATCTATTTAACCAACTTACTGTTTTTCAATAACTGGCTCTTTTTTTTTTCTTTTGAAGATGTATAATTGCATTGTTAGTATTTCAGCTTGACAAAATTTGGAATATCTAGAAATAGTGAATTGAGGAAATCTGTTAAAAATATTTTTAAATGAATAATCTCTACCACCAACCTTTTATCCATAGTTCCTGTTCCTTGTGCAAGTTAAAAATCAAACCAAGCACACCTGAATCCTTTAGAAGTTGTCCATAGTGGTGTGTCCTTTCTAGTGCTTTTTCATCAAGCTGGCTTTACTGTAGATCTGTTGACTACCAAAATCTTGTTTTATTAAGCTTATTTCTAACAGTCTGTTCATTTTAGAACTGAAGTAATTTGATGGTGTCAGTTTTGTGTGGCCTCATGATTTTCTATGTCCTGGCAAACAAGAAATGCCTTCTACTGTGCTGTTAATACTATGCATGTGGGAGGTCATTGGATTTGTCCTATACACAGTCATATATTTCTGCAGCACCTGCCATTCAAATTCAAGAGAAATTTGAAGCTTTTATTTTGGAATCAGCATATTTTACAATACATTAGCTTGTGGCTGGTGGAGGTATCAGCAAGGACATTAAGTCTCCTGTGGGAAACCTAACCTTCTGTGCCATCCCATTTGAAGATCTCTTTTTAGAGGTGAAAGTCATTCTAACCATAGAAGGAAGATTTGTATGAAATATAGTAGAATTTTTGGTGTGGAGGGTCACAAAAAGGAATGGTGGGTTGTTTTGCTTTTCTTTGTAATAGATTTCAGAAAAAGCTATTTAATACCCCCATTCTGCTATTGTTGGAATGACACTGGATTTCTGTGCTTTGAATTCAGTCTGATCTGTGATAGCACTGGTGACTTTTCTTTTAAAAAAAAATTACCCAACACAAAAACTCCCAGAAAAATACCCACTCTCAAACTGGATTGTAAGTGATTTCACAAACACCAATAAATTTAGGAGTTATATGGCTGAAGTATGTTTTTCTCAAGGTTATAAGCTAGCTGAGGAGAATTGGTGGGAATTAAGACTCAGTGCTGAGAATGAGGGGGACTGAGGTTCAGGGGATGGTGGCCAGAGGTTATTTTGTGTTGTGCATTTTGGGACCAACTCCTGTAGCTCCCAGGAGCTCTCAGTGCTGTTGGCACTGCAGCAAGGCTAACGAGGCAGGGCTGCAGCTCTGGGTACAGGGAGAGGAGGAAACCAGCAAGATTTTCAGTAAGATTAAATCAAGAAATTTAGTTCAGTTTTACACTAGAATGATAGTTGCTCTTCTGGATGCTGGGGGGATATCTGAAAAGAGAAGGCCATGTGCTCAAATGTTGAAATTTAAGATGAAGCAGTAGTGAATTTTGGTAGGCTTTGCTGAACACCCTGGGACAGGGATGGCAGAGTATGTTACCTAGCAACTGCTGGGAGGTGATTAACTCCTTGGTGCCCATCCTCTGTGCCTCTGATAAACTGAGTGTAGAAAAACTGAATTTCTACAGCAAAAAGATTGAGGAGATTTCTGCTGTTTGCAGTGTAATGTTTTCTACAGGCTGTAATGAAAATGTTAGTAAATGAAATGAAATAGCCCTGAAATGTTGTAGTTTGTTTTTAAACTACCATAACTGTTTCAGGGTTTATCAGTAGGTTATTTAGAAAGAACCATGACTGATACATCCATCAGCACCTGTGACACTCCTGCATTTCTGTGGTGTGAATTTCTGTGAGATGTAACAAGCATCTGATGCTGATTTTCTACTGACCTTCTACAAATGTAAAGAGTTTATTGCTTCAAATGAAATGTATAGAATACAGCCTTTCTATGTTGTAGATCAGACTGCCAGCAGAGTCAGGATTCTCCAGTCAGGAGCAATGGTGGTTGTTTCAGTTAAAGCAGTTAAATACAATTAAATCAAAGTTCCTAAACCAGGAGAGGATGTGACTTGTAACGTGGCATTACTAGGCAACAGAGTTTGATGAAAGCTCCTTTTAGATGCCATGGTTTTAACAGGTTAAGTAGGATTCTCCAAAACCCAATGTTTTCTAGCACAGACACTCTAAAATAGTGGGGAAAATCCTTTGAATAAGATTATCCTGAGGAGCAGTGGATGGCACTGTTGATTTGCAGCTATGAATCTCTGAAAGTGAAACAGGAAGGGGTAACTTTCAAGAAAAAAACCAACTCCACAAAACAAATAACGATGAAACAACTCTTCCTCACCTGAAAAATACCTAAAACCAAACTAAACCTTAAAGGACTATCCTCTTAAAAATTATGTAGTAATTCCCACTTGATGTCAGTGCTCAGAAATTCTTGGAGTGATGAAGAAAAATGTCAGATTTGTAAATTCTGTATATGAAACTTAGTACTGAATTGAGTAATTTCTGTCTGTCAGCTTGGGACTGGGGTTTTGTCACAGGAGTGAAAAGGCCCTACTGGCTGAGGTAATAGTGGTAAATCCATTCAGCAAAAGCACTGGAAGAGCAGTTTTCCCCCTCACTCAAGGCAAGACTGTTAGAATCTGTGGTGTTTTGGGGCTTATTACAGCAGAATCCATGCCTCTGCGCAGGAGCAAAGGGAATGAGTTCAGTCATTTGGAAAATACTTAGAGATGTGGTCTAGTCTACAAGTTGTAGTTTTCAAGTCAGATTATTCTCTGTGTGGACTTGGATCTTTTAAAGTAGACAGTCTGGGTTTTAAGACCCTGACCAAAAGCACAATGAGGGGCTTGTTCTGAAGTAACAGCTTTTAACTTGAAGTAATGCAAAATATTGATTCCTCAGCTATTTAATTTGCACCCTGTAATCCCTGTGAAAGACATTTTTTACTTACCTAAATACATTGATTCTAATAATACATTGCCATTAGGAACTGCTAATGAAATTATACTCTAATAGTGTCCATTTTCCTTGTCTGAATTTCCTACAACATCTCTCTAGTGTTTGTGCCAGTTACAAAATTGCCACATAGCTCATTTTGGAGCATGTAGAGAGTGACAAGAGGCACATATGCTTTACCTGTCAAGGTGACAGTGCCACTTTTGCATACTCAGGCCATGCAGTAGTCAGTTCAGCCTCCTGCTGATCATTTAAATGGGACCTTATTCTTTGTCTAATAATAAGACTTTAGTGTTGTTCTAATTACCTTTTCCAGCCTCTATGCAAAGGGAATAGAACACTTTGCACCAGCATAATTGAGGGTTAGGTGCTTTGGGACATTGTAGCAGCTGATGCTGGTTTTTCTACCTGGCTAACTATTAGGAAAAAAAACTCAGGAAAAAAAAGATTATATTTGGACTTTGTATTGCATAGGGTCTTTGACTAAAATGTTGCCTTTAGTTTTCCTTTATCTTTGTTTTCCCACTACACAAAACCCAAGGTGTTTTCTAGCTCTCAGACTAAAGACTTTTATTATCAGTGACATGTCTTTAGATTAGAATCCTTTGAGGTGATGAATATGGTTGACAGTTAAAAGACTGAGAGAAAACAAAACAATTTAGTCATGGAGGAGTATAAGAAAAGCACTGTGGTGCAATTCAAAGAAAGGAGTAAAAGAAGAAAGATAGTGATGAAATAGGTAGTTGAAACTAACTTCAAAATTTAGGAGCGCTGATCCAGGCCCTTATTCTGCTCAAACTCTCAGAGAGGAAATTGAATGCAGCCCTCTGTAATGCTCTGGGATATAGGCTGTGGTAATAGAAAAACCTCAACATGGATATCAGCCAGCAGTAAAGTAGAAAAATATGGGCTTGTGCCAACAAATAAGGCTGGAGATATGGAGTAAAAATGCAACTTGAGTGTTCCACTTGTCTAGTTTGCAGATCCTGATGTATCTTGATTCTAAATATGGGGGGGGGGAAGGAGGAGGAATTTGCCCAATGTACACATAGGCTCTGATTTATGTTGTTTATTATTTAGTTTTTTAAAAGCTTAGTACCTTCAGGAATGGTTATGATAAAAGTAAAAATGTGGAAAAAGTCTGGTTAGACTATGAAGTGGCATTACACAACTTACTGATTCCAGATTATTAAATCCACAGAGTTCTCACTTCAGAGTTGGTATAAGCAAATAAGGATTTCCAGGAGGAGATATCACTGACAGGATAAAATGGTCAAGTAGTGCTTCCAGAGCTGATAGTCCTTTTTGCTTTCTGTGTGCTATGTTGAAGGGTCTGTTTCTCCTAAAAATAACAGTAATTTTGAGGAAAAAAGGAAAAAAGAAGAGCAGGATTTATACAAGTCTTGAGAAAAGATGCAAGAACTGCTAATTGTGCCCTACTGGCAATATGAACTAAACGTTCAAATGCTTTTACAAATCTAGTTCCTGCCTTCACTCTGTGGATTTCACCAAACTTTCATTGATGAGACATTATAAGCAAAATCAGATTTAAAATCTGTTAGATCTGTGGACTCTATATTGTGGTTGGCGAGTACATGAGGGTCCATAAACATGTGACCCTGAAGGCTTAGTGTATTATCTGATATGGTAAGCACTAATTATGGTCTTGAATCAGATGAGTAGCTGTGATGAAAACTACAGGACTAGTTGTGCAATTAAATTTTTGGAACACTACGAGATCTGTGCAAGCCAAGAAAGGAAGGTAAATATTGGTGCCTTTCACTGGGGACAATGTTTCTTACTGTTAATGGTCTTTTCATCCCTTTTTTTCCCTGAAGTGCGTTAAGAGTCCTGGGATGATGTCACTTACTGTTGTGGCTGCTAGACAGGGAGGTGTGGTTCAGTGGTATAATATTGTCCTGTGTGTAATGCTTTCATAGCCAGTATTTACTTTTCCTGGTTCAGAGCTATGTATCTATGAAAACTGGTTGGAAATTTTACAATTTAATGCTTCTTGGAATGTATCAGTTTGTTATATTTTTTTTTTTTTAGGAGGTATTGTACTTTCTAATTTTGTTAAGAAAGATCTATTTTCTTGAGAGGGGCTAGGTTAGTCTTCCTGCTTAAACTGTAAGATTCACCCATAATAACCAACCACTTGACAGGTCAGATGGGTAGGAGATTGGTAGAGCCTCAAATCTCTCCTACAGGAGCTGTACCTCTTGCTGCAACTCTGTTCTTCTTGAAGCTATGACCTGAATCCTAGCTATGCTTGCCACATACTTAATCACTGAAAAGTCTCTTATGTCTTTTTGTTCTCTTTTCTTTCCTGTGTATATAATTTACTTGACAAGCTGGAAGAGAAACTGCAAAATAGACACAGTGAATTAGGACTTTGATTCTGTGATTGGAGCTCCCACTGGGAAGCTCTTGTGACCTTTAAGATTCCATCCCCAAATAGCTTCTTCCTGATAATCTCCTTTTTCTTTTGAAAAACTGGGAAGTTTTATACTCAAAATGGAGCATTTCTAATACTTTGAAACCTAAGGGAATACTGTTAATATCTACGTGATATTTCTGGGGCCAAAGGTATCATGTTTTAAATTGACCTCAGCCAAAGGATTGGTGTCAGTGGTAAAGTGACCCGTTATGTCATTTAGATGACATTGGTGATACTGATAGGAGAGGTAGGGGATGGGAAGGAATTAGTCCATAAAGAAAGAAAATCTTGAAGTTACAGGAATAATTTTAACATCCGAGAGAAATATATTTCATAATGCTAACAGAAATGACTGAGTCATTGAACAGTAAGTTCTAGAGAGATTCAGCAACACTTCTGCAACATGTAAGGAAGTATTTTGATGTATACTGCTGAACATCAGGAGATGGCAGTAGAGCTCGATGAATTGCAAAACAAGAATAAAGGTGAGGAGCCTTAGAAGTGAAAAAAATCCATTTTGTAAGTCTGCCAAAGCAGATAATGGTATTCTAATTTATTAGCTCTGTATACACTCATCCTATTTGCAAATTTTATTGACTATTTGATATGCTTATTATAGACTTTTTTTGTTTAAAAGCATTGAAAACTGCCATGTATGCTTATCAATAAAGTAATATTAGAATCCCTAAAGACTTTGTAGAACAAATTTATCATTTGCCTCTTGAAGGTTAAAACATCATTCCTATTCAGGATAGCAGCTTTTAGCAGGTACCACATAAAATTGTAGTTGCTGCTTCCTAGACACAAAAGTGCATTATATACAGTCACTTAATTTTACTGAGTATTCTTATGACTCAGAAATATGTATTTCTTCTCATTCTATCAAATAATCAAAGAGAAATCTGCTCTTTTTTATGCAGAATTTCCACGTGCAATCTTTGTATTGTAAAGTATCTTTGGCTTCCTTCAGCATGTATCTGCTACTTAAAATTTATTTTGGAGGCTAATTGTAAATGTTTTGAAATTATCCAAAGAGATAATTTTTAAGTTAAAGGAAGCAAATTTCAGAGGAAGTGACATTTTTTTAATTAGTGAAATGTTGTTCAACAATAAATGTTGTACAGCACATAATGAGAATCTAATGGATAAATGAGACTATGAGGGTGTTTTGCAGTTATGGAGTAGAAAATACTGAAATGCAGGAGCCTCAACTATTTTGACTTTGGTAAAAATTACCTTTGCTCATTCTTCTTAGAATATCAACTTTATCCTTAAGGTAAAGAACTATCTTGGAATTTTAACGAAAAGCATATCAACATGTTAAAAAGTTGCCATTATTAAATAAGTCTCTAAAAAAATGCAACTTGATATTCCTTAGGAGAAGGATAGGATGCTGAAGAAGCCTTTTGGTGAACTACATGTAGCAGTCCAGTGTGGAGCCACCAGCAGAAGTTGTTGTTCAAGCTGCCACATGATCAGATCAAACCTGTCTCTGTTTGATCTCATGCCCAAAACACTGGAAACAGGTTGCCCAGAGTGATTGTGGATGCCCCCTCTCTGGAGGTGTTCAGGACCAGGCTGGACAAAGCACTGAGCAACCTGGTCTAGTGGGAGGTGTCCCTGCCCATGGCAGGGGGTTGGAACTAGAATATCTTTAAGGACCCTTTTAACCCAAACTATTCTATGATTTCAGTTGTGCTGATTTACCTATTGAGAGACCCTACTTCAAACTGTAATATGCAAGTTCATAGGTTGGAAAGGAATATCAGAAAAAAAAGCAGTCAAAACATAAAATATCAATTAACTGTTAGCAGGCTGCAATGCACAGGCTTCCTAAACTTGGAGGAAGTTGCATTCAGCCTTTTCTGTGTAATGACCTTTGAATCTGTGTAATCTGTTTTGTGAATCCATCTTCATTGTTGGCTGAGGCAATCAATCAGATGATTTGCTTACATGTATGTGAAAAATGGTGGGGTTTTTTTTCTGTTGCAAACATGCTGTCTGAAGAATTAATTTGTTGTCCATTGAATTTATGAGATGTAGTGGCTAATCATTCCCTATTCATCCTTTTTCACTTGTCATTTTCCTCAGCTGAGGAGCCTGACTCTGTTTCAACTCTCCTTGTATAGAAGCCTTTTAATATCTCTGATCCTTGTTGCTCTTCTCTTTCATCATGTCCTTCCTAAGATGGATCAGTCAGAAACACACGTGCTGTTCAGGATGCAGGAACCAAATGAATATCTGTAGTGGAATAATTATATTATTTTTGTCCTTGTCTGTATCCCTCTACTAAGAATTCCTGTCATTCTGGCTGTCATCTTGCTGGCTTTTGAATGATGTGCTGATGTTTCAGGGAATTATACATGAGAAACTCTTCCTGAGTGGTATGGGCTAAGTACTGTGTGGTTAGAGTATGGTTACTTTTTTCCCTGCTAACAGTGTTTCATATTTGTCAGCACTAAATTTCATTAGGCATTCTATTATTTTCTAAATATTACACAATGCTCTTCCAATTCTTGGTAGTCTATTTTAGGTTTTATTACCCTGAATAGTTTTGTGTCATCATTGGATATTACCACCTCTGTATTCATCCTCTTCAAAAAGCACTTAATGTATCTCAAATACCATGTGTCCCTCTACAGAGCTGTGGATGTTATCTCCATGCTTTGAACCATCCAGTTTATCCCTTTCAGATTTTTGGGGAGGACAATGAAGTAGGAAAAGGGCTTCTAAAGTCATAGCTGTTAAAGGAATTTGTTTGCTCTGCCTGGTGTGTTTTGGTTCAGAATATTTTAGGGGTTTTGGGTACTTTTGACTTCAACAGCAAGTAATATTTTCAACCAGCATCCACTAATTATGAATTTGGTGCTATAAAGAGGTCTGTGGTACTGCCAAGATGTCACCTGTGTACACTGTAAATGTGTGCAGCAATGTTACCAATCTGTCAGTGGGTAGAACTTTTTTTTTTTTTTACTGCCTTTTTGTAGAGGTAGTTTCCTTGGAATGAACAGTTGTTAGTCACTAACTAGAAAAAACTAAAACTGTTAATTGGTGCTTTGAATAATGTCAAATATTATCTTGTTTGTGATTTTCCTTTAGGGAACACCTGAAAAAAAAATCATGGCAATTTTTATACAGAATTCTGGTTTTCTAAAGTCTTCTCAATTTTACTCTAGTTCTTGTTTGTGACAAGATTTGGGTCTGTCTAAGCACTGAATTGCTCAAGAATCTTCTCAAGGCAATGACAGATGATGCTAGATATTCCTGCTGAGTAGTATTATTGGAGGTGTTCTGCAAGAAGCAAACATACTGCTCTCCTAAACTAATTATAGTGCTGCCTTAATGTGGAGAGCTATTTACACAAGTTTAATTAATGGCTCTGCAACTAAGCTACAGTCCAGTAAAGTGAATATTGGAAAACTATTTTCACTGAACTATTGGGATGCCCTTAGAACCTGATTAAAAATTGAGGTTTTTTTTTTTTTTTTAATTTTAAGAATGTGTACTTCTCAAACGTGCTAATCTTAAGCCTGATGTTCTGAGCTGTGAGGGATGTTTGACTGCATGCTCTCATCCCCAGTGCTTACTTTGTTACCTTTTCTCTTAGCTCTTTAAGCCATTTTAAGCCTGTTTAAGAAGGGAGGTCAAATGACAGATTGATCAGACTGACTGATGCTTTCACATCATGGTAGCAATACTGTGCTATTGCTCCAGATCTTACTTGCATCAGCATTAATTCCCTTAAACAATGCAGATAGTCATGGCAACACATTTTCTTAGCAGGTGTCATAGTGAGTAGTGAGGGCTTCATTTATGTACTCAGACAAATCAGACTCTGCATAATGTCTGTTAGTGCCAAGTGCTTTTGGAGTGATTTTGCTGCCTTGACCTGATTAGGAGAGTTTTGCTCAAAGAAAAGATGAATCCATTTGTATGGTCCATAAGAACACTTGTGCTGATACATAAAGGAGCACTGTCTTGGCAAGAAGAGAAATGTTTAATGTTTCAATGTGACACTGTAGTCAGGTAAGGAAAAATGACATCAGTAGTAATAGCTTAATGAATGAAGACTGCCAAATGCTTTCTCATGTATCCTTTTCCATACAAGCACTTAATTCGTGTTCAGCTGTGATTGAATGAAACCTTTAAATATCTAACACATTTCTCACAGCATTTTCATGAATACGAGAATGAGGAATGCATTTCAAATGCTGAATGATAGTCAAACTATTAGGAATAATGGTGTGCTGCATTGTATGTGCAGGGACATTGTCAAGGTGAACAAAATGTGTTTTAGTACATTTACTTGATTGGTGAGTAACCATGGTTTCTGCCTTCCTCCTGCTCTCCATTCACACACTTTCATTACTGGGTAAATACCCTGTATTACAGCAAAGAAATTGTTTTTACACTTTGAGTCATGAAAATTAAAATAAAACATTCACAGAAGCTGAATGGTTAAGTGAATCATGCAAGAGGTGCAAAAAAATACTGTATAATTATTCTGAGGTGTTTTTATCTCAGCTGATTGGAGTGACATTACTAGTGACAAGACTGGCAAGCATGTAGTCATTCATCATTAAAATGGTGCCAGAAAGCTAAAGATTTAAAGCTTAAACTTGGACATCAGGGCAGCCATCAAGGGCTAGGTATATGACCCAGAAGCTGCTGCTATTCAAAATTCCTTTTTATTCTCTTGTTGAATTATGGCTAGTGAAAAGAGAAGTTTCAGTTCTTATTTGTAAGATAGACCACAACATATACAATTATGTGAGTAGGAAATCTCTCAGTAGTGTGTTAAGGGTCTTTCCTACTTTAAGTAAGGGGTTTTTTTAAACCTTAGTGCTGGTTTTCTTTTTTTTTTGGTAAATGAACTATAGCTAAAAATCTGATTAGTTCTGCTTTTTGCTGAGAACAAATATCCTGCTTTAAACTAAATCTCTGAAGTATGCACAGTTCTCAGAACCAAACCAAATCAAATTTGAAGCCTGTGATAAACAACCATTTGGCTTTGACATGATTACATCTTATCAGTTACATCTTAAAATTCCACTAGTAGATTTTGAAGATAATATATTTTGGCTAATTTTTTCGAGTCCTCTCTACTGGTTTTCTGATTTTTTAAACTTTGCTAATTTCTTCTTACTCCTTTGTCATCACAGTTATCAATATGGGAGAAGTGTAGTAGCAGTCTCAGTAGCAAAGATAAACTTCTCCATCAGTAATTAAAATTGATATTATTAACATTTGCTTTAATTTCAGATCTTCATAATAGAAGTAATGGTCTGTGTTTAATACTTTTTGTAGATATTAGCCTTTGAGGTATCAGTTGAAGTAATCTAAACATTCAGAGCTTTAAAGCTGATTCTTTCAGCAGGATAAAGCATCAAGAAAGAGCAATTTATTTGGGATGGGCTGAGCTTCATCTCCCTCAGACCTCTTGGAAATGTTAATTAGCACCAAATAAAGTACAACGAAAAATGTCTGCAATCTTCCTTGGAGACTGAGATTTGGGACAAGTAATTTTGCACGTGAGTTGAATGTACAAATGTAAAGAGATTTAAATATCTGATTTTAATAGGTTTCATCCCAATGGGAGAGACACTTTTGATTATCTATGACCTATACCAATTATTGTGATTCTCCCCTTGGCTAGCTGTAATTTTAATAACTAATCAAACTAAGCCTGAAGGTTCTGAAAAATGCCAAATATGTACTTGCACTCTTGCTAGTTACAGAGCCCATTCTTGCTACCTGACCTTGTTTCAATTTTTTATACTTGTTACTTTGAAGTAGGATTTTTTGGGAAGAAAAATAAACTGATAACTGGTAGTCACTGATTTGTCTTCAGATCAAGTGTAGTCCTAAAATGCTGTTTAGACTCTCAGAAATGAAAGTTGGCTTGATAGTTACTGACCATTCTGCATCCTGCTACATATGAAAACAGCAGCACCAGATTGTCCTGTGACAGTTCACTTGGTACCAAAAATCATGGTAACTCTAGTCAGGGAATGCAAACCTTGGAAAGAAGTTTAACTTCATAACAATAAACCTATCAAATGCTTGTGCATGCTTTAAACAAAGCTGAGTTTCAGACTTTGACTGAATTTCATGTCTCCCCTTTAATGGGAATAAACATCCACAAATAAATTTGGCTATACCAGCACATTCTATTGGGCTCCTGCTATTTGATTTTTCTTTGCCATAAGTCAGTCAAAAAATTTGTCTGACAAAAATTATTTCATCTCTCCATTGATAATTTATGAGCATAAATGCACTCAGATTTTACGAACAGGATTGTTGGATTATTAAATCATTTGGCCAGAGCTCGAAGTCCTCATTGCTTCCTGAATTATGATCTCAGCATTTGATCCATTGATTGGCATATTTAATAATTTAACTGTCAAAGAACAGGAACAATTTAAAAAATAAAGTACAGTAGAGGTTTAAATTATCACTTTGCCTACATTAATGTGCATCGGTTTTCAAAATAAGTCACTAATTCACCACATTTCCCACAAGATGCATAATGAGAAAGAGGGTGACCCTTAGTATTCCAGTATATTCAGGGCAATTTAGGCTGAATGGGACAAATCCATTTTGGATCTTATTGGATTGGAGAGTCCCAAAGGAGCTGCTAAGTAAGAAGCTTGTTTACTTTGTTAGCAGTTAAAACTGATGCTTTGTCCTTGAATTTGTGGTTATTTTAAAATACTGGCTGAATAACTGCGAAACTCTTTGTTGAGAATGAGAGTATTATTTTAGTTTATTTAGTTTATTTTTAATACCTATTTTTTAAATACATGTAGGATCACATGAAGCTAGAGAGAATCTGTGAATTAGCACATGGTTGTATATTCTGTCCGTATAGTTATTTGAGAGTGGAGAGACTCTGAAGACCATCTAGTTCCAGTCCCCTTGCCATGGGTTTGTATGTCCCTCATTGGAACAAGGTGAACTGTCATTTAATGATAAATAAGTAAAATATAAGTAATGTATAAGTAGTAAGTGTCATATAAAAATGAAAATTTATTGAAGTTGGCTTTGGGGATTAAACAGTTATGGCTTCATCATCTCTAGTAGTTGAGAAAAGGCTACCAAGAATATTTATGAAGGCAAGCATGCATTGAGGTTATGTTTTGATGGAAACTTTGAGCAGGAAAAGACGTAGGATCTTTCTAAGATTACCATGCTTTGAAGCAAAATGGGTATTCTGAAGGCACACAGAAGACTGGCTTACTGGAATGCTTTATTATTTGTGAAGGGGGTTGTTAAATATGTGGTTCTCTGCAGAACTTTCCCCTTCTGTATTCAACAGGAATTGTAGAGAGTGAGAGTAGTATCTCATTAATGCCCCAAATGGCCCAGAATGTATGTACATAGTCATAGCTTACAGCAGGGATTTGAACTCCATGGCTTTTGAAAGCCCTGTGATTATATGATACTTACCTATCAACTATAATTCTATGATACTTACCTATGTTTTTTTAGTAAAAATCTGTGTTGAAAATGGCTGAAAAATATGTGTTGAGTATGGCTGAAAAATATGTGATTTCTACAGCCTACAGTTCTGATGTTTTTACCAGGGAAGACTGTATAAAATATGCGTTTCCTTAAATTCCTTCAGCTCTCCCCAGGATTGAGTAAGGTCTCTGTGCAAATTTCCCTCAGTAAAATTTACATCTTCTCTGTTGTACTTAACAGGCTTTATCCTCAAAATAGTAATACAATGAAATGTTGATCACTGCTTGGTGCTGCTGCAAGAGAGAATAAAAAATGATTCTTATTCCTCAGCCTTGCATCATGACTCCTTTCAGCAGTAATCCATAGTTAGGATATAAAATGAAAATACATGATTGCAGAGGGAAGTTTTTATAGCATTTCAAGTTTACTAAATTGCCCAGATAAGAGAATCATAATGTGCATTTTAGCCCAAATGCTTGCTGAACATACTATAGTTGTGGTTAGGAAATGTCATTTTCCAGTTCCTTTCAGTTAGAAAAATTAGAATTAGAAAGGCAATGAGGATTACTGAGCTGTACTTACTTGCATAAAAAGATTGAGTGTGTGTGCAGTGAATATAAACAATCGATCACTGGAAATTTGGAATACCTTTGTTATGTCAGCTAAGGTGATAATAGCATATGAAAAATATGAACAGTTCTGATAGGCTGATTGATTTATGCTTTATTCAGCTGCTGTTCATCAGTTGCTCCTGGCATGTAGATGGAGGCTTGTCTCTGGGGATTTCTGTGGCAGAGAAAGATGTTTGACTACAGCTTATTGTTTTGCTCATCAGGTCTCTCTCACTGCCTTCAAATTCACTTGCAGGAATCCTCTCAGGATGGCCCATCCCCATATAATGACAATTGACTTTATAAGGCTGACTATTTGTAGCTTCTTTCTGTACTGCAAGACAAGTTTGAAAATTTAAGAACTTATTCAGAAAGGTGAAAAAGCACTGCAATACATTCTGTGTGATGTCACCTGTACCTCTGTGTATACAAACATATGACATCAATTAAGATGTAATAAAATCTTACTTGTTTTGCTAAAGTGTTATGGCAGCACCAATACCAAAAGTCCTCTTTTTACTACCATCTTTCAGAGTTAAATATAATGGAGTTAACTCACTCTTGTTGGCCTCATTAATTGCTTAAAACCCATAAAATACTCTGCAGATTGAAGTATTTTTAGATGTAAATACAGATTAGTTATTTACTACTTCAGTAGGCACTGATTATCAAGGCTAGTATATTCCCAAGGAGACTTGCTCAAAGTTGTGACACTGAGCTCTCAGGTGTCATTGACTTTCAGGACTCCTAAGAGTCAAGAGTCAACCTAACACTAAGACTTGCAAAGGTCTGGAAGCTTGGTAAGAAACCAGCAAATAATTAATCATTGACTCTTCTCTTGTAATGTGGAGGTTTATCTTCACTGGAGCTACTTAAGGAATTTCTGCTCAGGTTCACTTTCTGATTGCTTTGCTTGTGCAAAGAAAAAGCCAGAGGAGGATTATCTTAAATGGAGCCAACTGAAATGCTCACAGTAATGATAGAATTTTGAGTGAAATAGTTCAGTCTATGCTACCTCAAACACACAGAGGTGGGATCTGTTGTTTTTCTCAGTACCAAAGGGTTCTTGTTTTATAACAACAATGTGGAGTACTTCAGACTCACTGCTGAAACAGAATGTACATGGAAAATTGAAGAATTTTAGCTTAAAATGTCTCGCTCTTACTTCTTCCACTAAGAACCTTGAAGATCAGCTTAATTGCTTGAATTGCAGTAACCTCAAATATTCTGAAAATTAGAATTAATTTCTTCTACATCCCCTGGATATCTGAAGACAGTTCTCAGGTCAGTTTTAGCAAAAGAAATGGAATTTGATTACCATTAAATGACATAGTAGCAATGCTGCAATGATATGTGAAAAACTCTGCTACATAACAGTCTTGAGGAGATAATGAGTGATATTCATTAAATAGCTTTGGTGCTGCACTGCCTCTGATGAAGGAACTGAACAATGAAATAGGTGCACACAAAGTTGGAGTCTCAGATTTTGGAGTAGAGTAGATAAAGTTGCTACATGAAAAACCTAAAGATGCTAAATACTATCCATGCCTCTTGTAGCTCTGCTGTATGTTAATATCTAAGCATACATAGACCTGAACGTCCTTTTGGCATTGGTTATCAAATGAGAGTAGTCTTTCTTCTCTAAGTCAGAAGAGATTGAATGCACAGGTTTAGATTTAGGAAGATCTGTTTGCCGTCAAACTAAATACAGTTTGTCTGTGTAGTGTGTTGTACTGGCAGGATTTTAGTAGCTGGGGGCTGCAGGGGGCATTTGTGCGAGAAGCTGCTGGAGGCTTCCTCGGTGTCTGTTTGAGTCAATGCCAGTTGGCTTTAACGTGGATCCACCATTGGTCAAGCTGAGCCTATTAGCAATGGAGTTAATGTCTCTGCCATAACATATTTAAGAATTGGGGGGAAAACCCCCCAACAACAGGGCAATGATAGCTACCAAAAGTGAGAAGAGTGAGAGAGCAACAAATCTGCAGACACCAAGGTCAATGGAAGAGGAAGGGGAGGTGTTCAGAATGCCAGAGTGGGGAATCTGTCTTTGTATGTGACAAGATTAATAGAATTCACCAAAAGATTATAGAGTGGTTTTATTGTCTTTTAAGGCCTATTGTCACATAAGATCCAACTTTTCTCTGTATTGGCAAGATCCCAAAGAAAGCACAGCATGTCCCTTCTTCCTGACAGCATTTCATCTCTTGGAGACCTAAATTAAACATTATGGTCTTTAGTCATGGTACAGCTTCTCAAGTCTTAAACTAATCATAATCAGTGATTTGCACTGAATACTTTAGAGGTCTCCATTGCTGTTTTGTGATATATTTTTAAATAATACAGTACATGTAATTACTTGTCTTCTTTTTGTATTATTACTCTTAAATCTGGCTTTTCTATTCTTTCTGCCCTTCTGTGCAGCAGTGCACACATCAGCTCTAGTGGTAGAATAGAAATTATGATGCCACCACATGCTTCCCAGGAGCTTTGGTGTCGTTAATGCTGCAAGGTCATCCTTTCTTTTACTGGTAAAAGATGTTATTGGCTGCTTTTTTCCTGGCATATTAGCTAGGAAATATGACACATCTCAGCTTGTGGATTTCCCAGTAATAAACTATACATTTGCAGTACTTCCTAAGCAAAGAAGATGGCAATGTCTTTGAATGAAAGACAATATGAATAGAGAGGCCTTTCCCTGAGGACATATGGATCAAACCTTTAAAATGGAATAGGAAAAGACAGCAGGGTCCCATCTGAAGCATTTTATGATGAGCACAGTAATGAACACAGTTTACTTCTCTAAAGAACATCGCTAAAGCTTGTGTTGTTATGACATCAAATTGTGAAGTACCAGCAGGGCAGTTTTCCACATCATACCTCTTTTTAGTTCAGTTGCCTTATTTATTTTCCATCAAAGCTCTAATTTGCCAGAAAGAGAAGGCAGATATTGTGACTGTTACATTGGTGCAGTGTAGTGCTGGTTTAAAGAATGTAAATAATAGTGGCAGAGATGACAGAAGGAAGTTTGCTGCTGTTTGTTAGAAATAAAAAGTAGAGAAACCAGTTGACTGCATGAACATTGTAGTTCTTACTACAAGATTGGGCCAGTAAGAAAATTTCTAACTTTATTAGGCATCTTTAAGAGCAAGTGTAAAAAGCCATGTGATCTCTACGCTTTCATTTCTTCAGTACTTCATGACTGATAGTTTCTGTATCACCACCCTGCAGGCAGAGGTGTGAGTTTTCTAATCTCCTGAAGCCTGGAGTGAGACTCCCTGAGCTGCAGAAATAAAAACCATAAAATTCTGATGCAGACTTGCTCTTTCATTAGAATGTATTTTGGATTAAGTCTTGGTAGCTCGTAAAGCATTTTTTACCTATGTTATTATACTTCAAAATTCATATTCTGTGGGGCAGTGTTTTGTAATTGTGAGATTTTAGCCAACATCACCACTTGCTTAGGAGAATGTGGGAAAATACATCACAGGACCATGTGTAATTTTGAGTTTATTGATGGGATCATCTGGAGGAGCATAGCTGCCCTGAAGTAAAAGCTCTGACTGCCAGTGTTTTTACTGTTTCAGACAGTGTTTTTTACTACTGTCTATCTGAATATACATGCACAATTTGATGAATCTGTTGACTTGTAAATTTGGCAGGCTGATATTTTAATTTAATTTTATTTTAGAATGAGATATTTGATGATGTGAGCTCTTAGAGCATTGCTTTATCAATATCTCCAATATCTCATTATGTAATTGCCACTAAACATGCTAATCAAGCTCTACCCTCTTTCACAGTATAACAGAGAATATGGACTCCAACCAGCATCTTTAACTGGTTAAGGTGACTCTTGAGGTTGTTTTACCATCTGTAAAAAAACCCATGAAGATCTGTAAGAGAACATAACAGGGATCTTAAGATTGTAGCCTAATTTTTGACTGAAAATGTGAAGTTCTTGGTATTACCTATGCATATTTCATTTAGGTCCTCAACATCTGCATCTGCCTTTGGAGTTAGGCCTGCTGTGAGGAGCAGGTTAAGGCTAAATGACCTCCAATCTAAATTTTCATGTAATTTTGTGGGGTTTATATTTAAACTGTTTTTAGATTATTCTCTAATTAATTTCTTTGGTGCTCTGACCTGAGTTACTGCAGTGTGCTATACACCTAATACTAATAACTGGGGAAACAAGAGCAGAACAAATTACTTTGATTTGATCATTTTATAATCAAGACTCCAAGTCTCTCTTGCATGTTCTACATAAGCAAGAAGGTTTAAAATGTTGAAAATTTGTAAAATGCCTAGAAAGTTCTATTAAAACCTAGCCTGAAAATATAATTATGTGGTCCTACAGTAGCATATCCTTTTAAAGGCCAAGTTTCAGTTCGGTGCTTAGCAGAGTGTACTTTTGAAACTGCCCGCCTGAACATTTGAGCTGTAGTGCAGGCTTGTTTGGCTCTGAAGTACAAAAAAGGATGACAAGAGACAAGAGCAAATAAATCTCAGTCACGGGCTAAGCAGAAAGTCTGGAGCAAGAAATCCTGCCTCTGAGATTTGGCTCCAAAACACAGAGATAAATGTTTCACCTGCTGTGGCTTTGTAGACAGGAAAGGAATGATAAAGCTGGCACGTTACATCATCAAACACGATGTTCCTCCATGGTTATACTGGTGACTTGTTCCCTATAGGAAAGTTTTCCTGATGCTAGGGCATGAACTCAAATCACCTGGAAACTATTTTCTGTATGTACAAACTGACCTTTAATCACCAAAGATAATGGAATATAAAATCTACATTTGTATTAGGGTTGTCACACTGGCAGGAAAGAGGAGTCCTTTTGTAGCTTATGTCCTTTCTGACTTAAAATTTTATAACCAGCTTTAATGCTACTGCTGTGTCAAAGATGAAGGTATGTGGTTTAATGCTAATGAAAAGATGGACTTCAGGTATTCCCTGGTTGACTATTCTGAGGATTCAAAGTGTATTAAAAGTCAAATTATTTCTAGGTAAATTTACTGCTGAAACTCACAATTTCCTCCTGTTCTAAATTCTAAAGGAGTGTTCTTATGTGAAATATTTTCCATGTTTGCCTCAGAAAAAGTGGACTTCCAATAGATGCTGCTCTTGCAAATGTCTCTTCCAGTGTACTGTGGATATTACTACTTTTTCCTTTTATCTGTTTTGTGAAACCTTTTTCTGTTGTGACTCACTAGACTGATGATGACTAGGGTGAGTCACAGTTCGATGTAGTTGGTATTACTCATTTTGATTACAAACCCCAAGCCCTGTAAATAGCATGAAAATAACTGGACTGAATGATCAAAGTCTTAAATGAAGCCTGCTCAAGCAATAGTGATCTTCTTGTTGGTTTTTGTCAATATTTGCTCAGGATCAGCATTTGGGACTTTGGATTTGTATTGTCTTTCCAGTTGTTACTGCCATCTGCTCCTCTTGCTTGTCATGTCATGCTTAATGTTAGATCTATAAACTCTTATGGTGAATGTGACCCTATCTTCCTTAGCTTCCTCTGTTCTTATATATCGACTATCAAACTTGTGTCCTACAAAGATAAAAAGATCTATTCATATGTTTAAGTGTGCTTGTTCATGTTTGCTACATATGCTTTAAACTTATGCTGGTATGTGTTCAGGCTTGTACAGAGTGAAGGCAATTGCTTCTTGAAACAGAAAGCTCTGATATAACGAAGTTCTGTATATCTTTCAAAATGTTGTGGTGTTCAACTTCATCCCCTCATCCAGTTCTATTAAATAAAAGCAGCACTTGTTGACAGGGACTCAATATGTAGTATCAGAAATTAAGCCATTTAATGGCTTTTATCAAAGACTTTACAAAGACTGCACTTGTACATTTTCAAGTTGGGGTACAAATATTGTCAAGGGAATGAATGTCCTGCCATTTTCTGTCTTTTTTACAATAATTTTTCTTCCATCAAAGAATGTCACAGATTATACAAGACATTAATGTTCTGAAATGAGTTATATCATTGTGCTCTACTGGATTGACCTTTTCTACACTGTAATTTGACTGAGTAGCCATTCCACTGCTCTCTTTTAACTGCTTTATTATCCCATAGGGAAATTGTTGACTGGGCAGACATTCAGAATATACTCCACCCTCATTTTGACATCAACTGGCAGCCTCTTCATTGCCTGTTACTCAAATTTCATATTCATTAAATGGTATCTAAAAGGGAAGTAGCCCTATCAAGGAATTTTATAGAGAGGAGCTTTGAAGGAACACTGCATACCAGAATAGTAAAAAGTCAATGTAGTTCTGCATAGGAAACACATTTCTTAAAGCAGAGTAACTATATATATATTCCCAGATGACACAGAATTTGTGCTGAAATAAAGGTGATATCAAAGTGGAAAAATAAATTATTTCTGCACTGTAAGAACAGTGATTCAATTTCACAATGTTTTCATTTGAAGGCTCATTGTGAGAGTGAATTATTTAAGTTTTTCTGAGGTCTTTACAGAGTGATGTCAGTGTGCTCATTCTCTGGCGTGTCAAGGCTGTGTTACATGCATTTTATCCTCCTTTTTTTGTTCAACTTACTCCAGTTTGTTTACTACACAAAGGGGTTTCAAGAGCTCTAGTACTTACTATGCCCACTGAAACTGAAGAAAATCAGAGGCTGCATGATGACTGAAACATTGTTTGAAAAAAGAGGAATTAAACATGAGTAAAGAGAAAGTAATTTTGAGAAGTTCAGATAACTTGTGCTCATAGTCTATCTGCCATGCACTCATAAATGTTGAGCAGGGGGGTTGATCAAATCAATACTATGCAAAGGAAGCTGAAAGGCTGTAGGACCCAGGCCAAAGGCTATGCTTCCTGCACAGTGTGTCCAAACATGTCACACCATGAGGATGCTGTGATTTGGTTTTGAGTGAATTAATGATAATTTTCAGTTAGACTTTGGTGCCTCTGCATATTTAATTGTGGTGATAATTCCCATTACATTTCCACAGCTATTTGTTTCCATGGACAGGTAGTTCCAGATGTAGAAGGTCTGCAAAAAGGCCACCTTCTTGATGGATGCAGATTTCCTGTGTCCATGAGGACTCTTTCCATTATTTGACATGGAATTTTGTTCAATACTAGTGTATAAATTGGAGGAGAGGGAAAATCTGGGTGTTTTACTTGTAAGTAGAAAACAAAATATGTGTTTCTGGGGTAAGTTGGATATATTAAGGTTTCATTTGCTTCTATGGATTAATGTTGAACAAAAGAAACTTTAGGAACTTCTTTGTCTTCAGTTTGCTCTTTTTTAAAAAGTGCATTCTCTCTTCATTGCTATTCATTTTCTGCTTTTTCCTCATCCTTTGTACATTTACTAACCAATCAATCTTTCTCTCAAAACTTCCCCAGAAGATTGTCTTTTACAATAATTTGCTATAATCACCCATCTTAGTGATACACTGCAGAAGGCACAATAGCTCCAAAAGCAGACAGACAATTGGTGCTTATTTTCAGACAATTTTCACTTATGTGATTTTTCTTTCAATTTTTTTTGTAGTAAATAACTACTTGATTCTTTCAAGGCTTCTTTGATGTGACTCTGCCTTTGGTAGATGAATCACTCTTCTGACCTTCAGTTCTCCCCCCTCATTTTGATGAGGCAGGTTTCCAGTTTGTTAAAACAGAAAGCTGTTTTCCCCCAGAAAATCATTTTATTGTTCTAGTCAAATTGTACAAGTCAGAGCAGGATGAATCTCCCTGATTTACCATGGAGGCTAAAGGAATATTTAAAGAATCTTGCTCTTTGAGTATGTGTATGTGGCTTCTCTTGTTTTTTGAGAGTCAACTCAAAACATTCTCATAACAAATTATTTTTATTTGGTTCTAGTTTTGTCCTTTTTTATTAACTATTTGGGTAATTTTGGTGCACACAACTCAGTTGGTATTTTCAAGTCCTGGATATATGCAATCATTTCACTTTGATAAAAATCATGTGTTCTCATCAGAAGTAATGTAAGGTTTTCTCAATTTAAGATTAAGGGAAAATACAGTTCAAGTCTAAAATGGTTCTTCTCTTGCTGCAGCCTACTGGAAAGCACATTCCAAACAGGATTCTGTGGAACTGCTGATGTTAATTGTATGTGTTATTGCATTGAGCTTCTAGAAGTAAATGAAAAGTATTTATTAAAATAAACTTCAAATGAACTTAGTGTAAAGAAAGGCATTGGTCCTTGTAGTTCAAGTAGGATTTTAGAATAAATTTCTTACAGGCTTTGTGTGTCCTGATACCATTTCCCATTCAAAGATCTCAGAAAATTGTACTGAAGATTCCATTGCTATTTTAACTTTCACAGAAATAAAGCTCAGTTGTTTTACTCTGATCCTTTTAACCTTTCTGTAATTACAGATTTACCGGTGTCCCCTAAAAAAAATACCTGAATTATCAGATTTTCATAGTGAATGCCATTGCCAGAACTTTGCTTTGCCCATTGAAGTACTAAAAATAATTGTACTTTATGGCTTATCAGAGACGTATTTTGGTCAATGCTTATAGGTAAACATACTTGACTTAATATTTTGTCCATTTTTAATTAGGAAACACATTTTATACCAGTTTGCTTGAACAGTCTTCAGATATTTTTCGATGTTTGTGGTAAAGAGGAAAAAGTAGAAGCACTTAACTTGCAGCAACCTATACTCATGTGGCCAGTGGTATGACTAAACCAGAATAATAGTAATTGCAATCCTCTTTGAAGTTTTTTAGAAGATTTATTTCATCTTCATGCCATTTCCATGTCAAGCTGGCATCAGTTGCACTTCATTCTCACCATGAAAAAATATATAAAATATTGATCTGGCAATGTTTAGATGACAAATTTAGAATGGTTCTGTGGTGAGCTGTAAGGAGGAATTAGTTTTTACCCTGGTGTGTTACATTACACGAGACATTATCATATGTACATGCACACTGTATTTCCTCTGGCATGTTTCAGCCTGATAGATCTGTTATCTGGGATCTGATGAGGATATGTGTGACTGTGAGTAGCTGCAATATCAGAAATGTGAGTATCTTCTGTTACATCAATGGTGATAACACAAAATCAGCATCAGATGGCAAAAGATTGCTTTAGGGGATGTCTTCTGACAAATGACATTCACAGTGAACATGAGTTTTATGACATTTTGTGCTTTTTGAGAAGTACTTTTTGATTTCTACACACACAAACTTCAAAATGTAGATCTTGTCTTTATTTAACAGACAGTTAAGGAATTGTAGATGAGTTTTGAATATGAAGAATTCCAATTAGTTTTCATGATCCTTTGAAGTCTGATTCTCAATACTTTGAATTCATGTTATAGTAAATTATAGAATCACCTACATGGGAAGGGGCTTTACAGATCATCTAATGACAGAAACCATTGCTAAACCATATCTCTAAGCATCTCTACCCTGTCTTAAATACCTTCAGTGATGGTGCCTCAACTACTTCCCTGGGCAACCTGTTCCAACTTATGTTTTATTTCTTCTGAATTCCCTGGTCCTCTGCAGGTTATTCAACTTTGACAAGCAATAAACTACTTCCATCTCCTTTCTCCATCTCTCTCTCCTTTTCCTTCCTTCTCCTCATTTGAAGAATGCTAAGTTCTTTAATGAGAGTATAATAATGGAGAGGGAGACAAACACAATTAGCAAATAGTGTTCTATTAAACCATCATTACAGCTCAACTAATTGCAGGGGGTTTGAGTCATTTGCTGTTGAGAATGACCACCCTCATTTGTTACACAGATCTCCAATGCTGACTTGTTTCCCACATTGTTTTCTTTCTTCACTTTCCTCATAGGGAGCTATTTATTGTGCATTTTATTAGCTGTATGACAGGTAGTAAACATTAATGCAGATACCATTCTCTTCCATAAATTCCAGTATTTCAAATTTATGAAGGTGGTTTTAAAATGGCTTTTTTTTATTTTCATACTTAGATTTCACCAATTTATAGTTCTGGTGAGACCTAAGTAATATGCACAGAGTGTAAAGAAATTGAGTTCTTCTGAATTCAGTAGAGCATTTCATGTTTTCAGATAATTCTTCTCATACACTTAGGTTTAATTGTTAGCCCCTTGTTTCTGATGCAAACAGAACTGCTGTTATTTGTTTGCATTTTATAAAGTTTAAAGTTGGGGGAAAAACTCAGTGAGATTATAAGAAACAGCAAAGACATTAGTTATTCTGTGCATATGCTTTTTTCCAGCAATGTGAATGCACAAGATGTCATCAAAGAACAGAATCAGAATGCTACTCAATGAAGGAGGAAATTAAGTTGCAGAGAAATACAAAGACAGTAAAGTAATAACACTTCAAATAATTCATTAGAGAAAACTCTGAAATTGGGCTAATAGTGTATCTTGATGATGTTTTGTAGAATAATGCATTATTCTTATCTTACAGAAAATGTCACTAACAAGAAGAGTTCTGTCCTTTGACACTTTTCCTTTGTCGATTGCTTAAGTTCTGTCTGTTCCATCATTAGATTCTTTGACTTTTAAGAAGCAGCTGAGAAACTCATTTCAGTTGCCTTTCTAGTTTAAAATTATTGCTGTCTTATGCTATAATAATTGTTGGTGGCAATTTATTTGCTATTTGCACATATACCCTCTGGATTTGGTAGCTTATGAATGTTTTAAAAGTTAAATGGATCAATTTTATCTTTTTCCTTTTTTTAATTAGATTATGTGAACTCTCTTCATTCTACAGACCATAATCTTCTCACATGCTGGGTTTTTTCCTGTTTTCTCTGCTCAAGAGTATAAATCCAGATGCTACCATACACCACATCATTAAAAACTGACTTAATGATCATTGACTTTCAGACCCTGATGACAGGACATTAAGAGAAGATGAAGCATCTTCCTGCTTAAAGTCCTTCCTTCCCCTTCAAGCCCTTCAGCTGATGGCACTACTTTTGCATAACCATTGCCATGTCCCAGAATGAGATTGAAGTTCTACTGCTTTATCTGCTACTAGCATGGAGGAGCTTGGTCCCAGTCTAGCAAATGGGAAAGAGTTGAACCTGTTGAACTATCCATTCTGATTGCTCTAGCAGATCTTTATTATTTCCTTAGTAAAATCCTGGATTTCCATGTGGAAATCATGGTTCCTTTCAAGGAAAGTGAACATACACACTGCTGATTTCTTCATGTCTTGTAACACTTTGCTGTGTCTGAAGCAAACAGGAATGTGAACTCTCTGTGAAAAGAGCCACTTCACTGGATTTGAGGGATAAGCAGCTTCTCCCCACTCACCTGTATGTACAGAAAGGAAGGCTTTTCCTCTGTGCTGAGAAGTACCAGCTGGGCAGCCACCCTTTTTCCTTCTCCAGGATGCTCACTATATACATAAAAGCTCACTAAATAGAAGAAGAGTAATGTGAATTGTTGAACTGGTTTAACTTGGCGGGCAGGCAGTGTGCTCGCAGCCCTGGCTGCCTGCTGTAGGGTGGCTGCTGTGTCTTCAACTTGTAGCAGTGTCTGTGGAAATGCTGGTTTCTTGGAAATCTTCACAAATCAGCTGTTAACTTCAAGTTTGTAGAAGAATATGTTTCTTTGAGTGTTCAGGTCTGGATTTCAATTGTGGATCTGTTGTGAGAGTGTAATGAAATGGTGCTTTTTTCAGTTTTACCTAAATCACTGATTTTTTTCGGAATTTACAAGCTAATCTATCTTTTTTTTCCTGTGTTACATGGAAGTGTAGCTGCACAGATAGTTGCACAGAATGTAAGAAAAATATGTAAAGGGAAATGTAGCTGTCAGGCTAGTTCTAGTCTTCAAGGAAAGGTATTCTAAAAAAGAGCCTGACTTATTTGGGAGTATCCTTAAGGTGTTGGAGACAGAGATCTGAGTGCAGTGCCTAACCTTGGAAAAGTTTGGGGTTATTGTAATGTATTTTAGATCAAAGTCTGACATCCATCAAGCTTTTTACCTTTTTAGGTAAAAAGCTTGCCTAAATTCAATTTAGGTTGCCTAAATAACACTATTTGTAGAATGCCCAGTGTATTTGAAGATTGCTTCCCTGATGGGCTAGTAACTGTATTAACATGAGCAGTTTAATAAAAGTAGTAATATAAGTCAAACAGAAAACCATAAGAAAATATGAGTTATATGGATGGAATAGTTTCCTCCAGTGTAATTGAAATTCAGGCTCTGCAAATTCAGGAGGGATGCATCCTATTTGCAGAACTGTAATGGGAACTAATTGTATTTTCATGCTTGTAGTTTGAATTTATCATGTGCTTCCTTACTTGCAGTGTATTTCTGGCTCAATCTGTTCAAGGGCCTTGACTTTTTCTTCTCTGAACAAAGACAACTAAAAACAATTTTGAAGGTAAAACTGAAATTCTACTGGACTGACAAGTAATTGAGGTTTTTGTCATTTGCTTCCATTTTCTTCTGAGAATCCGTTTAGGTATAAAAGGCTGTCGGGTGTCTGTGGTTAGTCTGGTGTAATAAAGAAAATAATCCTTTCTATCTGGGATAATTCATCACTGCCTTGTTTAGTTGCATCAAATAAACCCCTGCCTTTTTGTTCCATGGTGTATGTCTAAAAAGGCTGTATATTCAGGGACAGGAGACCATGATTTGCTGGTGGATATTTAGCTGTGAGTGTTGCACTTTATTGGAAGAAAGTATTAGGAGAGATCTCAGAGGCTTACTCTTAATGTTGCTTTTATTTCATTTGAGGTTTGAGGCACTGAGTGTAAATAATTAAATTCTGGTGATGCCAGACTCTTCCCTCTGTAAAACAGCACTGAGCTAATGTCTGGTAGCAATGATATTCAGAAGGAATGTTCTTTATAGGCTTTGCTGGGACCTTCATTATTGGCTGCATGGAAAGAAATTAGTAACCTTCTTGAAATGCATAAACTATTTGAATGTTAATTTGCAGTATGCTTGATACAAAGAACTTAATTTTCTGTCTGCACTCACACACCCTGAGATGGGAAAGCTCTTGTTTCTGTATAGGCATGGGACTGTGTTTCCTATTGACTTACTAGTGCAGAGAAATTTACTCACAGTTCTCTGTCAGTTTTTGTGCAAAGTCATGCTCTAGCCCTGTCACTAGTGATGTTCTTATGTGGGAATGAGTGTTTATGAATCCCCTGCTGTTTCTGTCACTGGTTGTGTTTTGATGTCTCCTTCTGAGAAAGTTTGTTTCCAGTTGGGATTTAAAATATGATAAATGACCTCCTTTTGTGTATCCAGAGTTTTTCTGATTTTTCTTATTATTTTTACAAGTCAGAAATCATCACTCAAGAATGCAGTGGGTGCTCCCTATAAAAAAAAAAAAAGCAATACAGGAGAAAACTATAAAAGTTGCATTATGACTTTGTAGTATGCAGTGTTGCATCTCTTCTTAATGACTGAACCAGCCTACCTTTTGTGATGTGTCCTGAGTTTCTGTAGCTTTTATTCTTTCTTGGTACTATTCTGCCAGGTACTACAATAACACTTGAATAATTAGTGGAAGCGTGTCAGAGCCTCATCTCCTTTCCATAGCTTCCTGAAGGTTCTCAGCTCAATTTGAAGCAGAGAATCTGCAAGAATATTAGAAGCTTGGAAAGAAATCTCTTGGCTCATTTAAGCCTATCGACTTTGTCTTCTTTAAAAGCAGTTTGGTTGTTTTTCTTTTTTAATTCCTTGGTGGTCTTTTTCTTTGATAGCAGGAATGCAGAGTAAAAGAACTCAAAAGAACCAGAAACTTGTTTGTCACTTGGGACCAGATGTTCCTGTGAATTTCAAAGCATTTAAAGCATTGCTTGCAAATGTTAGTTAAGGCAGAAGACTGCTTTGATTGAGCAGATTTTCAGACTGCTGGTGTTTGTAGCCCTGCTGGTGCTAAATGATGGGAACAGTGTTTGATAAAAATATCAAAGAACTAATTTATGAATTCTTGCTAAATTCCACTGAGGCAGTGAGATGTGCAGACTTGGTGGGAATAATACAATCTGGCCTTTGTTTGTTCATAAGAGGTGGCTTTAAAGGTCAGTCCTTGAGGACCCTTAGTGATGCTATTCCTTGAACAGCAGTTATACTATAATTATCTTCGTATAATTACAGTGGTACACTTTTTTTTTATTGTCTCAAACTTTCCTTTGTTTCCTTTGTATAATAGGATATATAAAAATCCCCAATATCATCAGGAAAATCAGATCTTGAAAATTATAAGAACAGGAGTCCATACTCCTACATAGAAAATAAGGAAGATTTTTTTTTTTTTCCTCATATTAATAAGTTTTTGTAGCACTTTCTTATGCACTCATTAGATGTACTGGATGTTTCCCTGAGGCTTCTTTCACAGTTGTGTGGCTGCTCATAAGCCTGCACTGGGTAATTAAAGATGTTTAATAAGGCTTAAAAGATGGGACAGTCCTGATCAGGATTTTTATGGCAACCTCTCCATAATTATTTGTGTTGATCTTTTATGTGCATGGCTCTGAAACTCCTTGATTTGGTGATAGTTACCAAGTGTTCTCATGAAAATTCTCTTTATTTCAAGTGGTTGATGCTAGCAGTTGTAGATACTAGACGAGGATTTGTTGACAATCTTTTTTCTCAGTGAAATTTCAAGTGGCCACAGTGTGATAGATGTGAAATCTTGGATGTCTGTGTCTGTACAGAAAAGTTACTGCACATCCCAAAAGCTTTTATTGACTGAGGACTGGTGGAGCATGAAGAGTTTTGTGATAAGGAAGCAACTGCACCTAAATCAATGAAAAGTGGTTAATATTAATTCAGTTTTACATGGTTGCATTGATTGGATATGTTACCTAAATCACTGAATAAAAATACGAAACAGCCACAGTTAGTATTTTATAGTTAACTTTGATAAATAAGCATTTTATTTTTATGTAGGTTGCCTGTTGTTCAGTGTAGACAAATTGCCTTTCAAGAGATCAGTCAAATGAGGACACCTGTGTAGGAAAATAAAGTGCTATTGGAGAACATCAGGACAGTACAAATTTTAATTTGAAGAACTTTCACTTTTTCTGGCTCTCTAGGCTTAATCTATAAAATGATAGCACTTTTTATTAATTGGGCTGCCATCTAGACCTGGGTTGTGAAATTTGCAGAGCAATTGAAGTTAATTAGTTTGCTTACAAATGCAGCTGTGTCCTCCTTTACACCACCATTGGTCTGGCCACAAGCAGGTACCAGAATCAGAAGCCAAGGGAATGATTCCTTTTGAAGTGAATAAGTAGCAGAGGGTGCTTACATAGCAAATATGTGATATGTGTGCTTATACATGCATGTGCATGTACATGTCCTATGTGTCTATACTCACATTGAAATCACTAATTTTTAAAATGCATCTATAATACCTGAAGGCTGGGGTAGGACTTTTTAATAGGGTACAGGATGTCAGGACTAGGAGTAATGGATGCAAATTGGAAGAGGGGAGATTTAGGCTGGATGTAAGAAAGAAGTTCTGTACTGTTGAGGGTGGTGAAACACTAGAACTGATTGCCCAAAGAGATTGTGAATGCCTCCTCTCTGGAGGTGTTTAAGGCCAGGCTGGATGAGGCATTGAGCAACCTGATCTAGTAGATGGGGATTGGAACTAGATGACCTTCAGCGTCCCCCTTTCCAACCCAAACCATTCTGTGATTCTATAAACCAATATGTATATTTTTAAACTATAGCAGGTACTAATTTCTATATAAATTTGTATACTTGCACAGTTAATTAGAGAAAAATAACTTTTTATTCATTCAGTAGCTACATTCAAGTGGTAAAGTAATTCTGTAGATCAAGAACTGTGTCATGTAGATAATGAAGTTACTTTCTGGCCTCATCACTGTTACCATCTTAAAACCAAGGAACCTGGGGTTTTAGCAAAATGTTTCAGAAGATTCATCAGTTACAGTTAGACTTCTCTGGCCACCTTTTTTAATAAAGTTTAAAATGAAGCATGTAAATACTACTTTTGGTACTGTACTCTTTCAGGGAAAAGAAACTGCATGTTACAAGAGATCAATATTAGAAATACGAATTATTCCTAATGCTAAGTGATGTGAAGGACAGGTATCTTTTCTAATAAACATGAAAAATCCTTGTAATTTGTTATTACTCTGTAGTTCATTCAATAGAATAGAAATATTATAAAAAGAAAATCACATTTAATGTAAAACAAAAGACAGGAAAATTCTTTTAGATGCTCAGAAGTGGAGATCTACTTAAACAAAGCAAGTAATAATTCTAGAGCATGCAGTTGAAAAGCGAGAATATAGATTTAATTATGGGATTAGCAGTCTCTGCTAACAGTCCACTTCAGAATATAACAGCATGTTATAAAAAATATCTTGTAGTACTTGAAAAAATGAGAAAAGTGGCAATTCCACTGATTCCAGCTTTTAGAAAGGAAAAAGGAGGAGTGTGTTAGGGAGGCTACCAAACGCAGTCAGTTCAGGAAAGCTCATTTATAAAATTTAAGATGTCATATAATTCAGGTGATGACTTCCAGTTGGTTTTTCTAACTTTATGTGCATAATAGGATAATGAAATATTTATAGAGATTGTATTTTAAAAGTAACAAGTGCAATACTTCCTTGCCAGCAAGACTGCACACAAACAGTGGGGCTGTTCAGGAGACTGATGTTTGTAGTACTGAGGAGAAAGAGCCAAACTTGGCTGGGCTTAATGGCTTTTACTTGTGTCCTAAGGACTGCTGTGTCCTTCTAAAATGAATCTCCCTCCTACAGTACAGTTCCACTGCAGTTTTTAAATGTGCTTTTCTCATCTTCTCTGTCACAGGGGGCAAAATTTCACATTTCTTCAAATCCCTCGTAGTCCTGTAGGTTGTTCTGAAACTAATTAAAAAATTCATGAGTAACAGAAGGAAAAAAATTTGTGGAATATATTTAAAGATTGAAACCTAATTATAATACTATATGATATTAAAAGTGTGAGAAATTTTTTTATGATTACTATACTCTTGCAAATAACTTAGCTTTCTCATTAAAACTGTTTAATGTTCCCTATTAAGCTAATGAAATGCAAAGTGATAATTTGGGATATATAGTTTTGTGAATTTTTGTTTCTTAGCCTTATTCTATGTGTGTTCTAAGGTCCCTCACTACTTTCTTGCACCAGGTCGTGAGGAACAATCCTGAAAAAAATCCAGGAAAAAGCCCCTGAAAGGTGAACTGAGTAATATATTTAAATATTTGAAATCTAACTCTGTTGGAAAAAAAAAATACAAATCTCAGCCATGACAACTGACATTTTTTTCTTCAGTTTTTCTACAAGTAAGCAAAAAGTTATCAAGAAGTCTGACTTCATGCAGATGTTGCATGTGTACTTTAAAAACCTGTCATGTCATGTCCTGTTTTTCTTAATACTCAAGCTCTTGGCAGTGAGAGCTGAAAGAGCTGAAATCTGGTTCCACAAATAGCTGGTCAATTTCAGGTATTTACAAATATCTTCCTTTTTCTCCTATTACTATTTGTTTGCAACAGGACTCAGAATCTTGAGGCAAAGACCAGTATTTCTTTTAGATTGGTGTTGGCAGGATTTGTTATTAAGAGGACCAATGCCTGGTGCCACATCCATCTCGGACCCTCATCTTCTAAAGAAAACGTCAGTCCTGTGGTTCAAGCCCTAAAGAGCTGAATCCAGGATATAGCTTTGGCCATCATAATCTATCTTTTTTTTTTTCAGTCCTGAGGAAGCAGGCTGTTGCCAGAGGGGGGGGATGATGTCCAGAAAGACCTTGACAGGCTTGAGAGATGGCCCCATCCAGCATCATGAAGTTCACTAAGATGAAGTGCAAGGTCCAGCACCTGGGTGGAGAGTGGCTTGAATGCAGCTCTGAAGAGAAGGATCTAGGGGTGTCAGTAGATGAGAAACTCAGCATAAGCCAGCAGTGTGTGCTTGCAGCTCAGAGGGCCAACTGAATCCTTGGTTGCATCAAGAGGAGTGTGACCAGCAGGTCAAGAGAGGTGATTTTGCCCCTCTACACAGTTCTAGTTAGACCCCACCTGGAGTTACTGTGTCCAGTTCTGGAGCCCTCAACACAAGAAGGGCATTGAGCAGATGATGAACAGATGGTCAATGGGCTGGAGCATCTTCCTTTTGAGGACAGGCTGAAGGAGTTTGGGTTGTTCAGCCTTGAGAAGAAAAGTCTCAAAAACTACCTTTACAGTAGCTTCTCAATCCCTGAAGGGAACTTACAGAAAGGCAGGGGTAGCACTATTTAATGGGGTCCAGGATGGCAGGACTAGGAGTAATGGATGCAAATTGGAAGAGGGGAGATTCAGGCTGGAGAGAAGAAAGAAGTTCTTTACTGTGAGGGTGGTGAGACACTGGAGCAGGTTGCCCAGGTAGGCTGTGGATGCCCCCTCCCTGGCCTGGCTGGATGAGGCACTGAGCAACCTGATCTAGTGAGAGGCCCATGGTAAGAGGGGTTGGAACTAGATGGTCTTTTAATGTCCCTTCCAGCCCAAACTGATCCCAAACTATGATTCCATGTAACCACAAAGCTCCTACTATAGCTAGGGAGGGCACTCATGTTTTAGCTATCACACATTAAATGAGGGTTGTTAGGCCACAGTTTAATTACAAATATGTAAGCTATTATTTGAACTAACAAGCATATAAGCATTAGACAAATTCTGTGCAATTATCAGCTATTCAAGCTGCTGGGGATCTGGTTTACATTAAACTGGAAAAGGCAGCCAGTCAATTATTTTGATACTCTTTTTTTTGACCCTTTGCTGTCACTTTTATAAGGTTTACACAAAACAGAAATATTTGGCAAGAAAACAAGAAAAAAGAACACAGACACTGTTTTAAAAAAAAATCTGAAGATCCTCTAAAAATAATAAATTTCTGATATTAATGACCTCATCTAGCATTTGAAAAATGCCTTGCTTATATGCCATAGGTTCATAGTAATGAATCTGTCTGAATGTCAACAGTCCAAAAATCTACATATCAAAAAATCACCAGAGCAGAAAGTTTTAACTCTTGGTGTCCTGTAGCAAACCCCCTCTTTGTCTGCACTGGCAGTACTGAAAGAATGAAATGCAGAGTGCTTTGTCTCTATCTGTGATATGTGCATATGTACATCTACATGCACAGAGAAAGAGGCAGCATGCACTGTAGGGAAGAGCATTTGTGCTTAAACTGCACCACTGGATTTTTCTTTCCAGTGTCGTTTTGCCCCTTTACTTAATTTCTTTCTAGTCTCTGGAATCCCATCAAGAAACTAATCAACAGAGTAAAAGAACATCAGCTTGGAGTACCTTTCATAGAACTGTTTTAATCAATCTTTAATAGTGTATATGGATTCATATAAGACCTTCAATTAACTTGCACATTAACACTGGTAAAACAATTTTAGATCCTTAACTTATCAGGAATGCTGTGTGCAAGGGATTTGAATATCTGAGCAGAATTCTTCATCAGGCACATTTCAGCACTGTGCTCTGATGAAGCTGGTCACAAACCAGAAAAGAAAAGCAAATAGATGTTGCTTTTTCAGATTTTTTTCCCATTTAAGCATTTTTTCCCTTTAAGCATAAGTGTTACTTCTAAGTTACTTTATCACAAAGTTTGGGGAGGTTCCTTGAAGGGAGAAATACTTGTTATTTCTTCCTCAGATAGAAATGAAGGTATTATCTAGGTAAAGAAGCCAACATTGCTAGATTTTTTTTTTAGTGGTTTGTAATGTTTGGTTTCCTCCAATTGTCATATCTGTTAGTAGTAGTTATAGGTCAACTTGAGCTCTACAATGGTGCTTAATTTTACTCATCTGAGCAGCATAACCAAAGTAAAAAGAGCAACTCATAGAAAATCTCTAGCTGTGCTGCCACTCACTTTCTAGGCAGTAGAAGTTGTTACTGGACATGCAAGTAAAATGGCTAATGAGTTTCACTTCAGTTTTTACAGCAGTTAACTGATGATATGAGGTGCACTGATTGCTATCCAGAGTTAGGCATTTATTTTGAAGAAATAATTAAATATTTTTTGCTTCATAAGAAACAGGGACCTACTACAGTGTAGACAGTAGAAATGCATAGTACCCCCTACTCTCAACATGAAGGATCTGGATCACTTTATGATCTCATTTAATCAAATTCTGCTCTCACAAACTGTAAGGTAAATGAATGAAAAGTATTTTACTGCTTTGAATATGAGCTAATGCTTCTAAGTATTTAAAGGTTCGTACAGTATTTTAACCTGTAGTGCATTAGTTTTTCAAAATTATTTTGTGTCCAGTTCTGAAACTATATAATAATCCTTTTCCTAGACATAAGGATAGCAATGACTGAGTTTCAAATCTAAGTATTCCATTATATTATTCTATTATATTATATACTTGCAGCCTAAGTAGGCCAATTAAATCCTGGGTTGCATCAAGAGGAGTGTGACCAGCAGAGAGGTGATTTTGCTCCTCTACTCAGCTCTGGTGAGACC
>VZTY01023706.1:81403-150376 GCA_013400935.1 Turnix velox | reverse complement strand
TGGACAAGGCACTGAGCAACTTGATGTCGTGGGAGGTGTCCCTGCCTATGGCAGCTGGTCGATCTTTAAGGTCCCTTCCAACCCCAACTATTCTATTCCTTAACAGAGCTCAGGAAGTATGTGCATTATAAAACCTTTCTGCTGTTTTTCTGATGATCTTCAATTGGGGTTGCTGAACTAGGTATGAAACCTAATCCCTGTCACACATTTAACTTTGGGAAGGTTGAAAACTCTGTGCAATTACCAGATACTAAAAGAAGGCAATTAAAGTATTGCATTCACAACACAAAAATGCATTATGTGCTAGAGACTAATTAAAGATGTGAGCACACAGATCACTAGGAATTGCCCATGAATAAAAGTTCACTTGAAAATAAGGTGATTAAGTTAATCTTCTGATAGTGGAATTTTGCACTAAGTGCATGTATCAAATATGAAAGTAAGGAACTTCAAGAGGTGATTAAAAGTAATTCAGGCATTAAATTAAGCTTCTAGCTAGAGGAAGTGGTGGTAATTACAGACATCAAAATTTGAACCATATTGTAATCAGAGTAACTACAGTGTAATTAATGTACCAGCATCCCAAACTATCTACAAAAGTAAAATGCAAGGTGTTGGTTCTCAAAGAACTTTCCTATTTTAAATGGAGAGCAAGTCAGTTAAAACTTAGAGCAGGCATCAGTAACCAAAACGAGAACAAAGCTGTCTGTACTGAGGGCAACTGAACTGAAACACTGTCCTTGAATTTCCAGGAAGCCTGCTGAAGATGAGCATCCTCACCTCATTTTGCTGTCTAGAGGTGTATTTGCAGAGTGCATAAGCTTTGCAGACTACTAGGCAAAGCAGAAATTACAGTTCTGTCTCAGGCAGGCATTGCCTCTCCAGTTGCTTTCTACAATTAGGCTTGTCAACATCTCTCTCAGGGAAGAAGTACTGGCTCATTAGAGCTAATTGCTGACAGACATCTGACTCCCTTAGAGGCCAAGGAGGGGAGGTGAGCTGTGGGGAGGGCTGTGATGGCTGAGGTTAGAAGTACCTGCCAGGCAGGTGGATGCACCTTTAATCATTCCTCCAATTGACTTACAGCTACTGGAACCTTGACCTTTTCCTTGATTAGAATCTGAGCTGATGAAATTCCCTTTCTCTGCAATCAGTTGCCCCATGAATCAGGCCATTAGATGGTGTGCCTACCTGTCTGCCCTAGGCATGTTGTTAATGCTGCTGTGATTAAAGTAATTTATTACAACTTACAGGGTGTGAAAAGGGAACTGATGCTATGAAGTAATATTTAAAAGTAGATATTCTGAAAGGTTCAGTCAGTGTCGTGCTTTTATATTATTTTATATGGTGATCTTGATTACCCACCTTTACCCGTTTTAAGCCTCGTGTTATAAGGCAGTTTCTACATGATCAGTGAAACAAATGAAACTTAAAAAATCAGATTGTGTAGAAACCATACCTTTTTCCTATGCTGTAGGAGCAGATTAAGTACTATCAAGTTTGATTTCTATTTATTCCTTTGCTCAAGAGTAAAATATAAACTATTCAGAGTTTCAGGAAAAGGTTCTTGCTTGTCATTCCTCTCTCTCCCCTTTACTTCTGTATCTTAAGTTATTTCACACATGTGCTAGGAAAATATTTGTGTTTTGCTTTAATATTTATTTTTTACCTACATCAATTTACATGTAAGCAAGAAGTCCAACATTTGTTCTACCATGTTGTCAAATTATTGGCCCGAGGCTACTGCCATGCAGCAAGGCACACTGAAAGCACTGGGATAGTGCAGCTATACACAGGTCTTTGTAGCATCAGTCTCACATCTGGAAGTGGAATCTTCAAGCTCCAATATTTTGTATAGTTTGGAGATTTCAGTGCAGTGTTCAGACACACCTCTGTCCTGCTCTGTGTAGAAGATAGAATCATAGAATGGTTTGGGTTGGAGGGGACCTTCAAGATCATCTAGGTTCAGCCCCCCAGCCATGGGCAGGGACACGTCCCACTACACCAGGTTGCTCAATGCCTCATCCAGCCTGGCCTTAAACATCTCCAGGGAAGGGGGCATCCACAACCTCTCTGGGCAACCTCTTCCGGTGTCTCACCACCCTCACAGCAAAGAACTTCTTTCTCCTACCCACACTAAATCTACCCTCTTCCAATTTGCATCCATTAGTCCTAATCCTGCCATCATGTACCCTATTAAAAAGTTGTAGTCCAGCCTTTTTGTAGCCCCTTTCAGGTGTTGATAAGCTACTATGAGGTCCCCCCTGAGCCTTCTCTTCTCCAGGCTGAACAACCCCAACTCCTTCAGCCTGTTCTCATAAGATCAAAGACAAAACCCACTTTAATACCTTTGTGTTTCTAGAACTATACTCTGTAGTTTGTTATTGACTTGCTGAAAAGATGCAAATTGCTTTGTGTAATTATCTCATTGAATTAGTGGAATTGCCTGAAGGATGGGTTGTGTATCACATTCATGGCATTTAGGACTTTTTCATCTGCATGAAAAAAATGCCAGCAGATTGCTGTATAAACAAGATTGCTGTGATCAAAAGAAGCACAAGACTACATTTGTCAGTAGTCAAGTTAACACATACTAAAATTCACTGAAAAGCCTGAATTTTATCTGTGTGATTACTGCATTGTGGTCAGTCAATTAAAAAATATACTTTCATTCACAACTATAAAGGGTAATGAGCATAAAAGCCAAAAATCAGGGGGAGAGAAAACATCTTTGATTTAATGTTATGGTTAATTCAGTAAAATGTGACCCTTCAGTATTTTCCAAAAGAAAGCTATTTTTGTACTTGGACTGTAAGTAGCTTTTATGAGCTGGTTACCTGTCCAATAAAACATGAAAGAAGTTATTAACTCTTCCAACAGTTTTTTGCCTTCTTCCTATGAAATTCTCAGATAACCATTTATCATCTTAAATGTTGGTTTAAAGTGCTAGGTTTTTGGTGAATGCAAATCGGAAAGAATATAGGGTTTTTTACTATTTTTTGTAAGCTTTCATTGTGATTTTGGGTTGCAGGATTTTTATGAGACTAGATGTGTCCAGATTTGGTGGCACTGAAATTCCTGCAGTGGCTGAGGCACAGAACTTCTTATAGAGTCCTGTACCTATAGGAAATGATAAGAAAACTGATTTTTGCACAGGAGGATACCTAGCAGTAGACTCCAGGCCATGTTCTTCTAAGGAACAGCTGCTCCTACTAGGAATTACATTATTTCTTGTATGTCCTTGGAAGCTCTGGTGGGTATCTGGAAAAGCTCTGGAGCCAGAAGGCAAATTGTCTAACAAAGGATTTAGAAAGGGCTCCTGAGATGTTGTACCCTGCACAGCAGGAAGCTCTGTTAAAGAATTTATAGAGTGACACTGAGAGTGAATTTCATGAAAACAAGATTTGTGTTTTCCTATCTTTAGGGACTTCAGGGTCCACAATATGGTTTATTTTAGGGTCTTTAAGGTCCACAATTCAAATTTTTCTTCAAAATTGCAGTAGTATAAAGTATCTAATGATTTTTTTTTTAAATTCAGTGTTTCTCAATCAGCCAATACATCAGGTGTAAATTTTCAAAATTAGAAATATTACTTCAGTCTTTTCACTTCTATGAGGGATTTAGCTCATGCAGAAGGTGTGGTGCGATGGGAGAATGGGCTTCATTTAAACTGTGGTGCAGGAGTCCAACTCAAAGCCAAATTTGCTAATCATTTTCTCTGGGTCCTTAACTGTGTCCTCACAGCACCAGAGCAAACAAGCTCGTACTTGAAATCTTGTTTCAGAGCACATTTGTCTGCCATGTGGGCAATGTCTCATATAACCTTGTGGTGATGGCGTGTGAATGGTATTGGGCAGAATACTACAAGCCCCCTGTGGATGCACAAGAGATCCAGAATCATCTATGTGCCCTGAATGACTATGAATTTCATGGTAAGTCTGATGTGCTGTGTTTAGACTACCCTAGGTGGACAATGTGGAGGCATGAAACCAAATTATAAGATACTCCAGGGCTAGTGGCCAGTCCAGAGCCAATGCAGTTCAATCTGGATTATCTCTCCTTGTTGCCCAAGTTGGACTCCTCAGCCCTAAGTGGAACACAATGCATTAGGGCAGCTGAGGGCACCCTCAGATGAGTATCTTACCTTCATACAGTAATGAAGGGTCATCTCATTTGTGCATGTAATCACATAGCAAGTGAGCCTCAATGGAGCAAATAAGGTAGCAATCAGTGATTCACCCACAATTTCTTTAATTTTAGCTCTGAACCATGTGAATTAAAGTGTCTATTGAGTAAGAGCTTTGGATGCCACATCAGACTGCTGTCAGGTTTCTTTGCTTCCCATTCCTGCCTGAGCAGCTGGTTCTTGTATGGCGTGACCTGATCACCAGGACAGGTCAGCCAGAATAGAACTTCAAATTGGGTTGGATTTATCTTGAATTTAATTAACTCCTGCTGTTTAGGCCACTTAGGCCTCACTTTGAGTTGAATGGTTTACTCTTCCACTTTCATCTCTTCAGGATGAGAAACCAGGTCCAAAGACCAGTGAATTGAAAGGACTTCAGAAAACTTTGTAGCCTGTTACAATAATAATGGGGGGAGGGATAGCAGAGACTACCTTTGAGCATCTGTGCTCCAGGTGAGAGCAAACTCTAAAGAGGAGGGCAAGTCTACCAAAGAGTCCCATTCCTTAACTTTTGTTCCTGGAGATGAATAAGGCCACTCTCTGCTCCCTGATCCACGTGCTGCCAAGACTTTCCCGCAGGAAGTAGAAGAAAGATCTGAAATGAATGATGTGCTCCTGGTTTAGTTAAGGTCCTCTTGATTCATCTTTGTTTTGTTCCTTACTAGAGTCACGACCCAACAAATCTGTGTAGCCAGTGGTGCTCTTAAAGTCTGAGGCAGTAGAAGGCCAGCCTCCTGCCCCCAAATAAAAGACTGTTGGATCTTTAGAAGGGATATTCATATGCATTTGGAGGATAATACTTGCAGTTCACTCTATCATTGACCTGTCATTTGTAATGCTTTTGGTTGTGTTTTGAGGGTGACCAGGACTGCCCTTGTAAGGTATTATGCTCATGTGAAGGGAAAAGAAAACTAAGTGTAGGATATATAGCTATTTTGTTCAACAGATCATATTTTTATCTTTGTAATGACCACAGTTAAACCCATGAAACTCTCACCAGGTTCTAAGGATCTACTTTGTAGTTGAGTTGATGCTTCCATGGCTCTGCAGCAACTGAATCCTCTTATTAAGGGACAGCCTGTTTCCCTTCATAATCCAAGATTATTTTGGAAACATTGCTCAAAATTTTCCCCTTGAAATTTTCAGCATCCATACTCCTAAGCAGGAATGGCTTAACATTGGATGGAACCTAAATGCTTGCTGAGGGAGGCTGGTTCTATATTTGAGCATTGTAAGGGCTGGCATTCCTTCCCAGTGAATAAATAGATGTCTACATTATATCTTCAGAGCTGGATGAGATGAATTCATTTTTCATAGATGTTTTTGCATATTTTGTGTGCCTTTTTTTGCGACATGTCTTGTGCCATATTTATTTCTTCAGAGGGAAGGTTTTGATAGTCACTAAAAAGTACAAAGAATTAAATTAGTGCCTGCAGCTGAGTTCTCAAGGGCAATAATGTAATAACAAAAGTGTAGATGAAAGAGAAGAAGAGATTTGATTATGCATTTCTAAACCATTATGACAGACAACAACAGTGAGGAAATGGTTTTAACCTATGCAACTTAATTAAATTTTATCTTCCACTATAAAATACTCTGGCCGTGATCCAGGGAGGACTGGAGCATGAATGCCTCCTTCCTCAGTCTCTGTCTTCTCAAATGGGTTGCATGACCCTGTGTTAAGCAGTTTGGCTCCCTAAGTGCACCATGAGAAGGATTTGGAAGGCTCAGGCTTTAATTTCAATACTGCTTTCAATTTTTCTGGTTTCAGCAGCCCTGTTGGTGTCCTTCTCTCCTGCCTCTCTCCCTATCACCTTTAATCTGCATCAGCTTCTGCCAAGGTCTATGATGTGGATGTGTGCAGTGGTGCTCTGCTCTGGCATCTCAGTGAGATACCAGGAGCAGGAACACAATGAGGACAGAGACTTATGAGCTTCTAAACCTAGCTCAGCTTCATGAAGGGAAGCCTAAGCAGGGCTTTTCCCTTGCTTTTATATGGAGCAGGACAAAAAGGACAAAGAGTTTTTCCTGATCACAAGGGCCTCCTAGAAATTTGAAAAATATTATTTTCAACCATTTTTAAATAAAATTGCCCTTGTTCTTGAAGCATGACCTGGTCTCCCCTTCTTTGCACTATCAGGGAGGCTGCCCTCCCTCTGTGTTCTCCTGCTCAGGCATTGTTGCACAAACTATCTTTTCTGCTATACAGGACAACTTAAGGGGGATGAATGAGAACATTGGTGCTGAAAAATAAAGGACCATGGAATTTGAACAAAATAGAAACATTATAACTGTGATTTTAAGGTTTGGTCCCAACATTCTACCTGACTCCCCTTTTAGATATGCAACTAAAATTGTGGTTTTGTTGTTGTTGTTAAAAATACAACTCTAAATTCTTAGATGCTTGTGGTTCATACTTCTGTCTGAGTGTCCTTTCAGTGAAACATTGCTGTGTGATGATCTGGTTGTATGATTTGGAGGCCAAATATTTGTTGCTTTGTAATTCTCTTTGGTAGTTAGGAATTTATAAAATCTTCCATCTCTGAGTGTGTCATCACAGAATCACAGGGATTGGAAGAGACAGCAAGAGATCATCTAGTCCAATCCCCCTGCCAGAGCAGAAACACTTAGAGGAACATTGAGGAATGCATCCAGATGGGTTTTCAATGTCTCCAGAGAAGGAGACTCCACACCCTCTCTGAGCAGCCTATGCCACTGTTCTGTCACCCTCACTGTGAAAAAGTTTTTCCTCTATTTCTGTGGAGCCTCCACATGTTTTGCATTTGACTATTTGTGGCTTTCTAATGGTTTCATAGTAACATAGATAAGGGGAATAGCAGGAGAAAATTAATGATATGTTTCTCTGTGAAAATCCCACGTCACAGCAGGTGTGGGTAGGAAACCAAAATGGTTGATAAGGAGCATTTCTGACTTAATGGGAAGAGATTTAGGCTCAGCATCTGAATATGATGAAGGTTTGTGAAGTTGTTCTCCTGGCAGCCAGTGTTACATTGGAGCACTGACTGGTGGATAAAGAAGCCCTTGGGAATGCTTCCTTGCATTAGGCTAATGCATTCTTACAGAAATAAAAGAATAGTTACTCTGATATAAATTAGAGCAGATGGGAACTGACAAGGCTTAAATGTGTTCTCTCAACATTATAAGCTTCTTATATTATTTTTCTAGTTGTTGTGTGATTATTGAAGCTCTTTAATGACAATGTGCTTATGTAGGCACAGTATGTTAAATGATTAGGGGCATTAAATTTTATCTTTTCAGTTGTGTTCAGTGAGTGAAAAATCTGTTAAACTTTTTTTTTAGGATACTCCATGTTTGTCACTTGCTGTATGTTATATACCTAATATTGTTGTAGAGGAACCTAAACAGTGTCCACCATTGAAAAGAGGTACGTGTGGACAAACTGGTGCAGCAATTTTAGGAGCTATAGAGGGTTACCTCTTTTATCTGAACTTGAATTAGTCTCACTCCAAAAATCCACGCCAGGAACCATTTTCAATGTTCTCTGCTTGGTGGGTGAGTACCCTTATCCTTGGTCAGGACCCACTCCCTAAAGAGAGGAGCTGAATTTCATTTTGACAGTGAGTGAGTAGCAAAATCAGATCCAAACACAATTTCTGGGCATTAAGGTTCATCATTTTGATAAAGCTGCTGAAGTTTTTCAGAGCTCTGAGATAGTTCTGCTGTTAGTGCTGTTGCCAGCTTACTGCTGAGATGGTCTCTGTAATACAAAGTGTTGTACTCTATCATTAATTTAACTGTTGAGTAAACACCAGTATTGCACTAGAGAGGGGAAAGTTTGAAGAAATTAATTAAAAATATGAAAAAAAGATCTGCTCAATGTGGAACTGTTTGTAAATCTCGAGCTTCCTTAAAATACTGACATATATTTGCAGGATACATTGTGCTTAAATGAAGTTAGTCTTAAAATACTGTGTCTGATGAAATTAGGTTCGTAAGTACATTCCAAGGCCAGTTCAAGGAAAAGGGGAATAACATGAAAAATTTATGATGCAAATTTGGGGCAAATTTTGCTCTGTTAGTATGAAGTATCTAATGGATGTTTGCAATATAAGTGTGTAACTGGAAATCTAAATTGCACAAGAAGTTTTGACAAATCAAACATAGAGAGGCCCCACAACTTGTACTACGTGGAGAAACTTTTCCCACAAAAGCAGGTTAAAAAAGGAGTTAAGATTTTTTACTATGGAAGTTGGGAATTGCAGCATAGAAGGATTAGCAGAGCAAAGGCTAAAATCTGTCTGTCTCCCTTTGATTTGTAACATTAAATACACATGAGAAAAGCATTATTTCCCACATAGGGGATGAAATAGAGGAGGCTTAATTCTAAATGCTTGTCTGTATTAGGAGTCTCAACAGAAATGGTCAGAGCTCTTGAAAAGCAAATCACTTGTGAGATGAGCATTTTTCTTCCTTTGTGAGCCTTCTGTAAGTATTACATTGGTTGCCTATATCATAGGAGGTGTTACCAAGAAGGAAAATTTAATTTTCACATCTCAAAGGTTGCTAGGGTTTCTATATGCTACCATTTTATCTGAGATAGGAAAGTGTATTTAATTTAATTTTCCATGCAATTTTAGAAAGAGCTTGTAGTGGGAAAAACAAAACTAAGCTGCCCAGGTCCAGAACTAGATACAAATGCTTAGGTGTCACAGACACTAACAATAGACTGGTCTCTAAATTCAAATGGAGATGATGACTCAGAGAGATGTTCATCAAGCTCAACGTGAAGGGTGAAATTTTTCCTTTTTCCCACTTCCCTGTCATTTCCAGTGTTTTCAGAACATTCTCTGGAGACATTCAAACCCTGCCTGGGTGTGTTCCTGTGTGACCTGTTCTGGGTGGTTCTGCTCTGGCAGGGGGATTGGACTAGATGATCTCTTGAGGTCTCTTCCACTCACTGGCATTCTGTAGTTCTGAGATAGCTTGTTTTGATTATGCTGTTCTGGAAATGGTCCCTGAATGCTGAAGAATGCTATGTGAATCTTTCTTTTCAGGTTTCAGAGGTGGAGGTTGGAACTGTAGAGCAAACCCAGAAGCAATTTGATAGCAGTGGGTATATTTTAAAGCGTACCTTAACTTCCAACAAGTTTGCTTTAGCATTAGCTAGTCAGCGAAAGAAGGGACAGGAGCACATTATTTTCATTTTTTTGGTTGCTGAATTGAAAGCTTCAGAGAAGGTTTTAGAAGCATCAGAGCTGTCTGGATTCTAAGGTTTGCATTTGATTCTCATCAGATAGTACCAAATTTTATTGTTGCTCACTTCAGAGGCAGAGTAGCTAGACATATTTTTTCTGTTGAAGCAAAAGCACAAACTGATGGAGGAGCATAAAAATTGCAAATAAACTACTTTTATAGGCCTGCCATTGATATACTGGAGTTCAGTCTCTATGAGTGAAGTTGTACTGTGTAAGGCATGGCAGGAGCACAGAAAATAAATGCAACAAGCAATGGAAGAACAGCTGTTGCAGAAGATGGATGTTTTGCTGTAATGATGTTGCTAAGATTATTAATTTATTTAATAGAATTCAGAAAGGATTCATCTGTTAGCTGTCATGATTTTATCACTAGGAGCCTGTGGGTTGCCATAGGCTATGGGCTTACTGTTTGCCTGTTAACAACATCCAAGGGGGGTAAACTGACAAATAGCTTTGTTTATTGCCATTTGGTTTATAGTTCAGGACTCATTTGGAATGTCCCAGCTAACATTTGGTCCCTCAGCTTCCTAATACTGCTGACTCCAGCTGTAACAGCAGCCTTTCTCTCCTGGAAAATCTTTCTTCCTTTGATGAGTTTGTTCCCATAATTGTAGGGGTTACTTTCCTTCTCCCCAGATATTATTAATGTTGGTATTCGAAGGATACGTGGGGGCTAGTTAGAAAACATGGCCTTGTTGTCTGTACACATCACAACAAGTATGTTCTTTTAAATGTTTTACAGTCAGTGTTTAAGATGATTCAATAGATAGATTAAAACAGCACATCCAAGGAATGGAAGGTAAGTGTTGATATAATGGCAGTTAACACAGTAAACCATTCCCCTCTAGACACCATCAAGCAGTCTAATAAGAAGAATACATTAGGAAAAATCCTGAGAGGAAATATGACAATATGATTTATAAGATGCTGTGGTTTTCTTCACTGCTTCTCTGCTGTTGTTTTCCCTAGACTTGCACTAGCAAGTCGAAAACTGAACTTTTCCCACCATAACAACATCTGATTTAAAGAGTGCTGGTATCATTTGGAGGCAGAGAGGTGAAGGTCAGTGATTTATCCTGATGTTTGTACTGATAGCATCCATATAACCTCAGTTGCCAGCAGTTACTGGCTGTAATATGGGGCTGTAATTCAAGTGGTTTGATTGAATACAAGGGGAGATAATGGTTGTTATTATGGACCCCAAAACCCCAGTAACTGCGATTCCCTCATCTGAAAACTCTGTGAACTGACACTGATTTGATTTCTGAGAAGCAAATGGAAAAAAATTGTGGCAATTTTCTGAATTTCTTTATTTTTCTCTATTTTTTTTCATGCTGTGAATATTCATCCTTTACCTATACATTAGAAATGTGACATAGCTTTAGAAAATACTTTAAGTAGCTTGTTTGTAAATTGTCTAGGGAGGAGAGTAAATAGCATAGCAATTCAAGCCATGTCACTATTGAATCTCTAGCAGGTATAGCACAGTTGAATTCTCTCTCTACTTTTTAAAATGTGGCACAGCAATTCATGAAACTAAAGAAAAACTACAGGTTAGTGACAACCTGCGTATAACACTTGGCAAGTAAGAAAGAACATGAAATTTAAGTTTAGCAAGTTAAGAGAAAAGCCTAGTGGGAGTTCTGAGGGGAAAAAAACCCAAGAAAAGGGAACATTTTTGGTATTTTGTCAAAAGCTCTTCTCCATATCCTCACAAGGTTCAAATACATCATCAGTTCCAAGAACAGGCTTGAATAATCCGTGCTCTGTAACGTGAGCATGTGTTATTGGGCTGCTCTGCTAATGTCCTTGTCATTCCTCACCTTGTCTTCTATCTTCCCTAACTTCTTGCCAAGCAAATAGCACAAAACTGTGACACAGGAATTTATTTCTTCTCTGACTTACATATTGCAAACGAGTGAAAGGAATGTAGCTGAATGTTAAAACTACTGTGAAGCAGCAAGTACTGCATCAGGCTGAAAAATAGCAGTACCCACAAAAATTAATCAGAACTGAAATGACCTTCTGTCACAGTGCTTCCAGCAGTGGAGTAGGATCTGTCAGTCTTTCCTTGAAACTCAGTTAAGGTGGGTGGCAAATCATGTGGTCCTATCCTGGTGATTAAGTTAGTCCTCACCAGCTTCATCTGGATAATTATATATTGAAAGTGCAGTTTGTTAGTCATCAGTGCCACTCTTCTGAGATACAAAAGCCCTGAGTTCCGAGTCTTTGGTCTTCCTGCACCAACAGCTCTGGAGCCTGGGGAAGAATGGTCTTTTGTCACTATTTCAGCAAAGCATAGTCCCAGCATTTTGGAGATCCCTAAACAGGGAAAGGTAGGATTGCAAAGAATGGGAACTGATTTGTCACATAAGGTCACAGAGCAATCAAAGGCACAGGCAATCAAAGCTATTAATACAAATAGAAAATAGAAATGTGTTGCAGTATGGGCACAGGCTATAAAGGGTTAACAACTGCTACTAAGTTTTCAGCTCAAAGCCTGAAGCAAATCTTATCAAGCCACCTGACGGCCTTGGAGCTCGCTTGTGTCTTCGATGGTTTTGGGAAAGTGTCTTCGATGGTCTGGGAAAGTATCGAGGGAGTAAAGAACAAGGAACAGAGATAACAAGGACTTGTGTACAGCTGTGTGTTGGCAGAAGAACTGTAAAAGGAGGGTCTGACATTAATGCAAGACTGTAACCTGTAACCAATCAGTATGTTAGTAGTATTCATAGTTAGCCATCACTGTATATAAGCTTGTCTCATGCTCTAAATAAACAGATTCTGGCAGATCATATTGATTGTGGAGGTCAGCCCCTTCTTACACCAACCGTCCTACTTCATTAGAAATGTGTTAAAGCAATGGTTCCATGTACATCACAATATTTTTACTTCTTTGAGTAATTGTATTTTCCTTATAATGATTATGTAGATACTAATAGCATATACTGATAACATAACTAAAATACAACCTGCAAGATTCTTCAGACCCATGTACTTTTTCTCAGTGCTGTATTGGCCTCTCTAGAGCAGCTCAGTGACTGGCTAGAATGAAACTTTAAGTCCTTCAGGTCTTCTAAAGCCTTTATTATTTATTTATTTATTTTTATTTATTACTTCTTTATTTTATTTTTACAGTTGTGAAGCAACTTAAGAGACATATTTTCCTTCTTGCTTCTGAAAAAAATTATAGTAAAATAGGAAAGAATTTTATCAGCTTCAATGATTGCAGGGAAAAGCCACACTGATTAACCCAGTAAGCTGCATAATCCATATCTGGATGTAAATTGTATTTTAGAAGGTAAGATGCTCCCTTTAAGTGATAGCCTTATCTTTATAAGTATGCATAAACATGCAAAAATGTGTACCCATATTTAATTATTACATCTTTTTCAGTGAAATAGCAGTGTTCTGTACAAATGATATGACAGTTATGATATGAGTATGTATTGTATTTGTGAGCATTTTGTACTGGGTATATGAAAATCACAAGAGCTGATAGATAAAGATGTGGAGGCCAATATGTTTTGCTTGCTTTATGTTTGAAGGGGGAGATTTAGAGAATACTTTGAACATCTTGAATATCACCTAATTTTGTGGTGACTGGATAGAGGAGAGTAAGTATGAGGGGATGCTTAATGAAAAAATCAGTGATGGAGAGAGGAAAAAAAAATGTTGTCAGACCAGGGCATTATTATTATCAGTCTTCTTTCTATTTGATTTCAAAGCCTCCACATAGATTAACAAAATGATATCTGAAGACAGTTTTTGTGAAAGATGAAAGAGGCTCACATCTGCATAAATTTCATCTATTATGTAAGACAGCAGAGCCTAATTTCAGTGTTAATCATGTTTTAATATTATTTATAAAATCTTGTCTGAGACCAAAATATTGTCTCATTAAGAAATGTGGCAGTATCACTGTGCCAGTTATCATATTTTCATTCTATTTTCATAGCCAAAGATTCAAAGCAGCCTGAGAAATATTTATCACTGATGCAGGCTTACACATTCAAGTTGAATAGCTGTATCATGTATAATTTCAGCAATACTGTCAAGCTCAAGAGAAGTTTAGCTAACTGTGGAGTAAAACCAATGGCCTGCTGGATAAGATTAATGCAAACACTTCTTTAGAAGAAAATAACCATCTAGGAAACAACAAAACAAAGCAAACGGTAAAATGGTTTATTGTTTGCTATTGATAAATTATTTCCTCAAGGAATGCAGTCTTCTGGATTTTAAAAATATATGTTTATATAGCTTTGCTCTAAGAGGAAAAAATATACAGAAAAGAAAAAGATTCATTTACACACCCAAAGGATCCAAGGGATGCTTGAGCAGGAAGGTAAAATTAATCACCACCATTACTCTTTCAGTGTTACATACTTGTAGTTTGACACATCTAATACTAAAAGTGGTACTGACTGATTTAAATCACATTTTCCTCTGGCCTTTCCCCTTAATGTTGTTTGAACTTAAGCTAATGGTGATATACCCAGTATTTGACTCCATATAGCCAAAAGCCTGCAACACCTTGGCTCTGGCTCTAGCGTTTCCCCTTTTCCAGGGGAAAGTGGGAAGTGGGAATAGCATCACTACAGCAGCTCACATGCTCATCATGTGTTCTAAAATGTGCTGGTAATTTGGCATGTTCTTCCACCTTTTCAAGCATTTTTCTTTTTTAGATAGAGTTAAACCTTTAATTCTTAACTGCTTCAAAAGTTCCAGGGAATGTTTTATATTTGTTTTCTGTTGGAATTACTGAACAAAGTTGGGACTGATAGTACTTTGTTTTTAAAACTGGAGAGTAAACATGCTTTCCATCAAAAGTAGTTCTGAAAATTTGTGTTGATTTTAAAACTAAATCCCTTTCCTGGTGGTGTTCCAAGTAAAGCTTTGCTACCTCTCTGATCGTCCACAGCAATTCAAAATAACATAGGAAACTGAAAGTGTGAATGAGTAGTGTTTTTGAAATTGTATTTATTGCTGTCAGAGATCATCTGCTGTTACAGCTAAACTACGGTTCTGATTAATTAGTTTTAATCAACCGTGTTTTACTTTGGAATACAGTAATTTTTAGGAATTATGCCTTTAAAACACAACACTTTGGGGTGGCCTGATTGTAACTTTGTCTGGCAAAAAGCAATTACACAATATTCTTTTTCTTTGGTACTTGTCACCATGGTCTTGTGTGATGTGATGTCACCAGCAGCTGATTGTGCAGCCTAAAGGGCTTGGTAGTCTTCCAACAGAGCATGCACAAATTTTCTCTGACACTCCATTTCTCTGCTCTTTTTCCTCTGGGATCTTTGTCTCCTGTGGGTTGTGGTTTCAAGGTTTCTTGTCTCCTTAATATTTAATGATAGTTACAGCAAATGGGAAAACAAAGTTGTGACATTCATGCTGGTTAACTGAAGAAATGGTTGCAGGTTTACAACACTGTATAATTAAAGGCATCTAGCGAGGTGATATTTGGAACCACTAATGAAGATTTATCTGCATTTGTCCATAAAATAAATTTTTCATGGTGACTGCAGTTTCACTGCTATTAAAAATATTTGAAAACTGAAATGAAACAGGAGGAGAAGGAAGCATGGGGTGAAGAAAACCCAGCCTTGACATGCTAGAGATTATATCATATGCTTTCTGCTCAGCTGTTCACAGTAGCAAAAGTGTCCTGTTTCCTAGGCTGAAATAGAAATTACAGGATTCTTTAAAGCAATGAAAGATACTGTTATGAGCAGTTTTCTGATATGGTGACCCTGAACAGATTACTTTACAGGGATTGTGTTTAGAAAGGTGTGAAAAAGAGCGAAAATTATGAGTCACAATTAATTGGGATGAGTTTGATAGAAAAGCTTCACTTCTTAGAGTTCAGTGACTTTAGCATCAGTAATTTCTTCTTAACTTGTGGTAAGCACCAGAGTCTGTGAAACAGCAGTTTTTATGTAAGGATCTCCAAATATCACAGTTTTGCATTACTTCCCAGCTCATTACTAATAGATAGAATAGATGCAATATTTAACTTGTGTGGAAGCTTCCAGTCTGAGAAGTATGAAATAAATGAGAGCCTATATTTGGTTGCAGATGTAGTGCAGTTCTCAAGATGGGTTGCTATGTAAGAAAAGATTTTCCACTACTGTAGGAGAATGGTAAATCCTTTCTTTTTGGTTCAGGATTTGGAAACTGCATGCTGTGTGAATTCTGCTAAAACAAACAAACAAACAAAAGGTAATTTAAGCTATATTTATTCTATAGCAGCTGTGCTGACTGTCACCAAATGTTCTTCTTTGGATCTTCAAATATTTTAGCCTCTTACGAAGCTCTTTTCCACAGTTGCCAGGTCTTCCTGAGTGGCTCTGCAGCTCTCCTTGTATCCCCTATGGAGTGTGCATTACCTGTGCAGTGCTTGCACTCTGGGCTGGGAGTGAGACAGGGCTGCTCATGGGTGCTGCTCCAAAGGCTTTAGTGCCCTTTGGAGGACACAAAATGGACATGGTGTGAATTGCTCTAATAATAAATGCCACATTTTGGCCCTTAAAACCCATAATCATAACCCTAAAACCCATAAACCCTATTGTATTCATGTCACCTTCCCTGAGACTAGAAATACAGCTAGCTCTAAGCTTGAATACTCCATTCTAAAATTAGTTCACTTGTCACAGTGCTCAGTGAGCCTGTGCCTTTTCTGTCCACTGACTGCAGCAATATTTCTCCACCCCTGCCTGAGCTTTTGTTTTGAAGCTGATCTCTAGCAAAGAACAGATCTGACCTCACTCCTCAGCAGTATTTTAAATGTTTTAGAGAAGAGTGAGTATTATTTTGCCTCCTGATTGTTCTGCCAAGTCTTGCTACTGCTGGTCATTCTCAGATTTTCTTTTTAACTCCTTTTCTTAAAGTTGATCATCCCAAAATTTGCAGGATTCTTGTTTTTCAGAATATGTTTTTAAGGAAGTGTATAATATAAAGTATGATTGTCTAGGTTTGGTTTTTGAACTTCCAGAGTTTACTGGGGAAGATTTGTAGAGGAAAGGTCTTTTGGCTCTTCACTGTTTCCAAAGAGAGCACTTGTTTGCTTATATTTAACCTGTGGATTTTTCAAGACTTTGTTTACAAAAAATTTTATAATTGTGCCTTTAATTTTTTTTTCAAAAAAAAAAGAAAAAAAAAAGAAAGTATTATTAAATTTAAATAGCTCTTCAGTTGATACTTGAAAAGCAAAGGCTGGAACAGCGAAATATCAAAACAAGTGACTTCTCATTTTGCTGACATTTTTCACTGCGCAGGAAGACAGATGAATAGTTGCTGTCTATGTGTGCATATATATATATATAAAATACTTTCTAGTGTATTTGTCACTACTAAAAATCAAACATTGCTTTGACAAATGAAGAAAGATGAGACTAATGTGGCTTGCAAATAGCAATATGAATAAATTGCACCAATAATACAGGAAAGGCATTGGTGATTCTGGAGTAATGAGAACCGTGGTAATACTGAGAAACTGCAATGTATTTGCATGTAAGCTCAATGGCAACACTGATGAGAGCCCATCAGTGGTAGAGCCCAGTAGGCAAAAAAATAGCTCTACACTCTGTTGTTTTTTTTAATGTTTTTTTTAATGATTCTGTTTCAACAGTTGGGAGGTATTTAAGTGCCTGTAAATTTGATTCAATGTACAAAATCGAAGTGGAACTGGTTAGAAAGGAGTCAATCTGTATTAAAATAGTGAAATGCATGTCAGAAAACAGGGTCTAGGATAACATAAGAAAAAATAGACCAATGAGGAACAAGCAATTTGGGTGCAGAAATTTGAGCTCCTGTGTCCCATTAAGCATAACTGGCCATACTTAACAACTGTCTTGGCTAATGGAGCCATTACTGGCTGTGCTGGTGTTATTGTTCCTTGTCAGCAAGTGAAATTAATTCTTATGTTGGCTTCTTACACATCCCCAGCCTCCTCCTGTCATTGAAAACTAATCTGGACAAAGCACTGAGACACTTTCCAGAAGTAATGGAAGATGGCCTAGATGACCTAAACATGCCTATTGTATCTCAAACTTTTATAATTCTATTAAAAGTGGTTTTCTCTCTGTGACTGAGCAATATAGAGATGTCTCTAATCTATGTCCCTCCATCTTGTCCTGAATGAAGTAGAGATACCATCTGGGGAGTAACTGTCCTCATGGTTTGCTCTCTCCCTGTGGTTCTATTTCTGGGACTTCCTGTTAGCTTTCACCAATATCACTTGTTCAAACATGACATTTGTCTGCTATCTCCAGAGCCCAGGTTCCACATTTGCAGAGAGTTTAGTATTAAGGACTAAGCCAAGGCTCATATCATTCTGATTTTGTGCTTATCAACACAGTCCACCCCTTTCCTGTGAGCTGGTACATGTGTCTGACACACACTGGAACAATCTCAAAATAGATACTTTTATCTGCTTCCTTTTATGCATTTCTTGAAAAACACATAGGAATTGTCACTTTATTATTTTACTGAATTATAGGACACTTAGACAAGTGCAATCATGTATTGCAAAATGAATACTGTATCATATTAGCAAAAAATTATGCTATTCCTTCAACATCATGCTAATCCTTCAGATTCACCAGTGAACCTATTTACCTTCTGATTTTATCTGATTGTTACGATTTATGTTTTTAGCAGAACTTTATTATCACTCAACTTTCTGACATTCTGTGCTCTGGCTTTTGTTTTTAAATACACTAATCCAGCAGTTCTAGCTACAGCAATAATTGCAGCATAGAAATTACACTTGGTAAGAGTGTGGGTAAGCAGGGCAGAATTTTGGCCAAACTGCCCAACAGTTTTGGTTTAAAATGTGCTGCTTCTTCAGTTGTGGTCTTAACAAAATTACAAGTTTTTCTCAGTTCCTGCTCTAACCTAAAAATTCATTACTGATGTAATAATTATTGACTTCCCTGAGGTGCAGGTTAAATGCTGTAAGCACTGGAAATATGAGCCAATATTAGCATTGACACATGTTTTTAGCATTGATTTTACATCTCCCCAGCCTAGACTGCGATATATTTGTTTTCAGAGTATTTAACCTGACAAGGCATAAGAATTTATTGTCAGGCATAATATTGAAATCAAATGTTGGTAGGAAACTCACTGAAAATCTTCTCTTTTTAGCTGATTTCCTACATAATTTTCCTCATTTCCTTTCTGATCTGCTGTCTCTTTTCCTGCCTACTTCTTCCATTATTATATATAGGCACTCTGGGGCAGACTAATGGTCCATGGAGTCTATTATCCATCTCTGGTGGTTACCTATACTGGGGAACTTATGTAGTTTGTGATATTTTTAAGTTTTGGCCATGATGTTTGCAAGAGAATGATCTTGTTACACAAATCTTAGCTTTCAATTAGAAAAACAGGGAGTTGAAACTTCGAGATTAGTAGAAATAATTTTGAACAGGAACTGAAGGTGAATTGTAGCAGCTCTGTTTGGGAGTCTGCTCAGATTGTAAAGCAACAAAGCATCCTTTCACTTCAGAGAGGTTTAACTTCAAAATATAATGGTTACCTTATAAATACCACCATGACCACAGCATCCATTTTTTCCCTTTGACTTTTACACCTAATTTCTCCTGTTCAGGAATGTCACTCCTACTGTAGTGATAATGGCCAAAGACAACAATGCCCTGAAATTTTTGTTTCAGCTGTGTGCAGGTATCTTACAAGCTCTTGCTGACAAATCCTTTTTGCTTCCCTATCCTATGGCCATGTTGTGTTGCACCTCTGTTTTGGAGCTAAAACATAATTTTAAAATGTTTATTGAGATTGTTTTCATTTTATGATCTTGAGGGCACGTGTCTTAATTACCACCAGGACTTTTTACAAAACAGTAACTACGAGTAAGAAATGAGAAAACAAACCCATCTACCTCTACTCCCTAATAAAGAACAATGTCTTTAATTTCCTTTTGATCAGCCTCATATAGGTTCTGGGTTCCTTGAGGTAGTCTGATACTTGATAGTTTCTTAAATACAACTCTTTAGCTCTGTAGACTGTTTTCTGCTTGAAAGCTGTCCCCAAAAAGCATGTCCTGTTAAAGGAGATGCCACTGTGTGGCAAGACAGCTATCCAAGAGGTTGCTTAATTTTACCTAAAGGAGCAGAAAGTGAAGCCTGCTCCTCATCCCAGCTAATGTGAGCAGCTGGGTGAACTGATGTGGTTTGTGGAAGAGTGACTTCAGCCTGGCTTCTCTTCTCCAGAGGCACAAATGAGGTACACCTCCTGGTGTACTCTGAAAAGAATGACCCAAGTGGGCATGTTTGAGGGATGGAAACAGCAGAAAACATTTTTTAATACTTTTCTACTGCGTTCTTTTGTGCCAGAGCAAGGTATAGTTTGCTTGTGGTGCACAAAGTCAATCATTTTGCTACTGTTTATTGTAAAGTATTTCCTTCTACTTAGGATGATGTATGCTGGGGTCCTGAATAGATTGTCCATTTTCTTGATGAAACAAACGAAGATTGTCAATAAGTGAAGCAGAGATAAGATTGATGGTGGCCTGTTGATGATTTGGGAGTGAGGTGATATGACACAATAGATTAATCCTTTACTTTCATTTGTTGATATTTAATCTCTAGGCTTCAGTTTGTATTCAGGACACAAAGTAACGAAATATCTGGTGAAGTTGACTTACAACCAGCTTTCTTCCTCTTCAGCATTTCCTTTTTTTTTTTTTTAGTAAGTGTTTTAATTGGAGTTTCTGAAAACATGTCATTTCTCCTCAGGGGATTAATTGATTGACTCCTTACTTATGAAAGTATCTCTCGTTTTTTGACCTCCTTTCTCCTACCAGTCTGATAGGAAGCTTGTTTTGTTTATAACTTGCTGCATTTCCCTGGCAGCCACTTGTTTTCCCTTGCACCATTCCTGCCTCTAATGAGGCAAGGACCCTGGGGCAGAGGGGGCCATTCCATTGCTGAACACAGGATGGATGAGTGCCTTACCATCTAGATTGAGTGAAACTTTGATATTATCTAGGATATTGTTTGCTGTCCTAGATAATCCTGAAGTCCTCTTAAAGATAAATTTTATTTGTCAATATCTCCCTCTATCTATTGTGTCTGAGAACTTTCTGTTTTCTAAGTGTCCATGTGACAGAGTGGAGATAAGTCCTGTGAAATGGACAAAGCCTTTCCGTGCAAATGTTGTGCCCCCCCGCCCCAAGCTCTGAAAGATATAAAAGCAAACTTATCTGTGTGTATCAATCTCATGATGACACAGGGTTGTGCTGTTTTTCTGAAATGATGTTAATAACAGTGTAATGCTGAGCTGATGTTGAATTTCTGTAAAGAAAGAAATACTTTATTGTGAGGGTGAAAGTTGCCCAGAGAGGCTGTGGATGCCCCCTCTCTGGAGGTGTTTAAGGCCAGGCTGGACAAGGCACTGAGCAACCTGGTCTAGTGGGAGGTGTCCCTGCCTATGGCAGGGGAGTTGGAACTAAAAGATCTTTAAGATCCCTTCCAACCCAAACTATTCTATGATTCTATGACATGACACTTCTATTTATAACTGCTGCTGGGACCATACATGGTATCTTTGTAGAAAATAACCACTATAGGTGTTTTTGCAGGGGGAACCATCTTAAGATCACTGATGTTTGAAGTTGTGTTTTACTCATAGAACCTGTACAGTAATAATTGCATGAGAGCAGCCTCCTCATTCCTGTTCCAGCAAGTTTTGTTAAGCTCTGGAGAGTTTACATCAAATACTGAGCTATAGTGAGCAATTAAGTGCAGGTCTGCTGAAGGGTGCCAGCTCTAGTCATGCATTTGATCATGACCTTCCTCTTCTGGGAACTGCCCTTGCTGTTGAGAGAATTCCTACTTGGCAGTGAGTAGGTGATCTGTTTCACTGCAGAAGAGACTGGATAGCAGAGAGCAGGGCTGAGAAGAGGCAAAGAAAGAGAGGGATCCATGCAGTGCTTCCTCTCTTCATATTATCTTCCTTACACAGATTATTATGATAGTCACAACTGTTCCTATCCAACACATGGCAGTCTTTCCCACTGGCAAGGTTTCACGAGCATAACATATCCCTAAGAAAAGAAATGGGATGGCAAATTCAGGAAACCAATTTTCTCTGCTGGCATAGGAGAGCCTGGTGCAGCATCCTGCTGCTTTGTGCCTTGCTTAGAGCTGATGTTCTTATTCATTCAGAAAATATAAGCTGAGGCAAAAAGCCAGTTCATTCATACATTTGACAGTGATGGATACAGACCCCCAGATATTAGCCTGTCTTAATAAAAAAAAATAAATTAATATTACATGATCTGCAGCAACATAAAAATAACTTTTTTTGCAATGATGATCTCTTTCCTTTGAAAATACCTAGTATTTAATGCTTTATATTTGAACCAATCCTTCTCACCCATGCCTGTACCTTTTATAGCACATTTTTCTGTAGTTAATGTGCAGTAACATACCCAGTTATTAATTCATCTAGGCTTTTCTAAATCAGCCCTCTATGTGCAGAAGAATGCTAATGGATTTGGTTTCTGAATTTTCTAATGTACCATGAAAAAATCAGCTACATGGCTGCCTTCTGCTTCTTAAGTATTTAAATTAGTGACTTCTGGCTGAACAACTGTTTTGGTGGACCTTTTTTTTGTTTTTCTGTGCATGACTATTGTCTACACTTCAGAATCCTATAATCACTAGAAAAAGCCAGCAAAATCTCAAGATTCTAGTTAAAATAAAACTTCATCAGGTTTCCACTCAGTTCTGCATGCCACTTGTAGAAAAACTCACAGTTCATGTTCTTTTTTTGCTTCTAAAAGTATATATCCAGTGGCTTCAGATTTATCTTGTTCTTCCCAAGATCAAAATATTCTGTAGTTCTCTTTGGCAGACTTTCCTCTATTTTCTAGGAACATCACTAGGAATACTTGTTTCCTCATGTCATCCCTCAACACTGTAAGTCTTAAATTCAGCACTGTTTCCTCCACTTCCAGAACTGATTGTGATAGTTTTCATGGAGTATCTGAAAAATTATGCAGAAAAATCACAGAATATCAGGGATTGGAAGCGACCTCAAAAGATCATCTAGTCCAAGCCCCCTGCCAGAGTAGGACCACTCATATCAGGCCACACAGGAACATTTCTAGGCAGGGTTTGAATGTCTCCAGAGAAAAGTCCACACCCTCTCTGGGCAGCCTGTTACAGTGTTCTGTCAACCTTACTGGGAAGAACATTTGCATTTATGTGGAGCCTCCTGTGTTCCAGCTTGCACCCATTGCCCCATGTCACTGAGAAGAGCCTGGCTCCATCCTCCTGATAATCACCCTTTACATATTTATAGACATTAATGACGTTACCCTTTAGTCTCCTCCAAGCTAAAGTGACCCAGCTCTCTCAGCCTTTCCTCGTGAGGAAGATGCTCCAATCCCTTCATCATCTTCATGGCATTATCATTCTTAATCTGCTTGTTGGTATATTCTAAATTCTCTCTTCTCTAGCCTCTTCTAGGTTGCCCACCATGCCTTAGGTGCTCACATACAGAGATGTTGGGTAAAAGTGGCTTTCACATCCTTCTGCTGCCATCATGATAGTTTTTTTTAGCTTAACTAATGTGTTTGTCACTTTGTAATATTCCCTGCTACCTGCTATTACCCTGGAAGAAGAGCTCAACACTTGGCTGCTAAGTTCTGCACTTCCACAGGTCCCTGATACAGCATCAAGATTTAATCTGATGAGTTGGAATAAGTTATCTGTTTTCCAATGCTCCAAAACCTTGACACACCTTTGACACACCAAATTTCCTGTGAGTTACTGATATGCAGTATGTTGTGATATTACAGAGGTCAGATCTGGCTACTTGAACTCTACAACAAAAAAAATCACCAGCTCAAACTCAGTTGTAAAGATATTGAATATTGGTGCTACTTTAAAAGTAGATATGAAACCTTAAGAAATATCATTTAGCAGCATGTGTTTAACATCCTAGAGATCTTCCTTTGTGGACTTTCCCTGCTAGCCACAGTACAATTTGGGAAGCAGGATAAGCAGAGATGTTGTGCTTTTCATGTACCCAGCATCATCATTTAAATTTCTATTCTAGTTTTTTTTAAACAGCCCTACTGGCAAAAGCTGTACATTCAATTACTTCTATATGAAAGTTTTATGATTGTCTCTTTTGGGTTTTGGTTTCTGGGTTTCACTGTGAGTTTTCCTGGTGCTTTCATACACTATTCCTTAAATCTTGCTTTGTTTGTTTTCTTCAGTCCTTGTGCCAATCTGATTAGATTGATTAACTTGGGTTTAGTGGCAATGTAGAGCTGGAACAGAACATATGGCCATTAGAGTCTGGACACCTATAACAATGTTGCTTTTCCTAGACAAGCCAAAATAGGTGGAAAACAGCATTCTAAAATTTTTGTTTGTTTGTTTGTTTTCAGGGCAGATTCAATAAATTCTGCCAAAGTATTTGTGATGCTGATTACAGGAGGTCTTGCAGAAATGAGCAAAAAAGGTCACTTGCTGCCTTCTTGTTATGTTCATGACTCATTAATCAGAATGCAGATTTTGCATTTCTAATTTCTCAAATCAGACAGTGAAGTCTTGAAGGAGCAGGAACTACTTGGCTGTGGCTAAAATGGTTAAACACATGTCAATTTAGTGCAAATCAGAGATCTGTGGAGGTCATACTTTCCTACAGTGAAGTAGGGAGGCAGTGCTTCCCTACACTCTTTGATCTTAGAGGTCAGTGCTGTGATGCAGCAGAATTTAGATAAGAAAGGAAAAACTTAAAATAACTTGAGAGTTCTTTTAAAGTTTGAAGTTGTCCTTTCTGCAAAATAAAGTAAATCTCATGCAGCTGGCATCTTTTATTTAAAGGCTTCACTAATTGAAGGTTTGGAAGTGGTTTAGACAATGTCTCAGTTTAGAGTCTTTGACATGCAGAGGTAGCTGGCTGTGGTGTGCTTTCAGACACTTGGAGACTCGATACATAAACCTGTTTATATTAGAGGATGGTTTGTATTTTTTATTTCTCCTGTGGCTATGTTGACTGTATTGGCTTCTCAGCCTAATAACCCTCTGAGCAACCTTCCCGAAGTTCATGCCAAATAAATTACTCTATGATTCTGTGACAAGGTTTTTATTTTACACTAAAAGTTGGGCAAGGCTTTTGGGAAAAGGAGGTGGTGGTTATGAAATATGAATTATTTAAGGATTTTTGCTTGAGCAAAACACATTAACAGTGAATTAACACCACTGACCTTTAAACATAAGTGCTGTGTCTCCTGCAGTGAGTTTGGGTGAATGTTTAGTAGGCTCTATGTCTCTAATGCTACTGACCACACAGATAAAACAGCACTGATATAGTTTTAGGGGACCAACTTAATCTGCCTGCTGCCATTTTCAGTTTATACAGTACATTCTCTTAGATATATTGTCACAATCTAGATCTACACTATTATTCCTGCTGATTTGGAATACAAAATTCTTGTTTTCATAGTAAGGAGTTTCCATGATGAAGACCTATTGTACTTCTAGTGTGCTATGAGCTGCACTGAAAGGCTGTTAGTGAAGATGCTATTTATTGTGTGTTGACATTTGCACACCTTTTCTTATCTCAGTTTGACCTATTCCTTTGACTTTACTGCTTGCTGTGCTAAGTATTTTCTTGACTGTTTGCACAGATCCTTTCAAATAAATACTGAAATCCAGTTAGCTTAGATGCAGTGGTGTCTGGAGCCTACTGCTCTTTCGATATATTTTCTCCAGCACTAAGACAAATAATATGTTGTGCTGATTTTTACATTGATGAGCATCTACATGCACAGTCTGAATACAGAAGTGTAGACAACATGAAAGGTGTGAGTACTTCCCTCTTCTGCTACCTTGTCTGCTGCCTTGTTCTTCATGAGTGCACCTTGATCTTTGGTTACTGACTGTGGAGGGGAGGCTGTTAATTCAGCAGGGAGACGAGCCTACAGAGCTCTACTTGTTAACTTCCCTGCTGCTTTGCGAACTGCTGATAACCATGGGAAAGTGTGGAGCTGCTGTCTTCTTCCCTTTCTGACCCTAGGCTGAATGAGTGCAATTTTTCTGAAGGAACTTGAGTGACTGGAATTCTTGCATGGAGAGAGAGCTCCTAGTTGCAACCACCTTGAAGCCCTGGCCTGATGTCCCCCTTTCCTCCACTGAGTGCATGAAGTACAGAGTGCCAACAGGTCTCCTCTTAAAGCAGGCAGTGTCATGTTCATTTTATAAGATTTGATTAAAATAGGAAAAAAAAATTCCCATTTTATTTATTCCTTTGTTTTCCTTTGAAAAAATTTTGACAGCTGGAAAAGATGGCAGACAAGCTTTCCACAAACAATTGTAAAGCTATTGTCACTGTTAGAAGTATTATTTTAATCATACATTATTTACATCTAGTAGATAGAATCTACTAGATTTCATTTTAATGAATATTAAACATACTTGCTGCTTGTGATTTATGAAAGAATTTCTTTTTCTTTACAATTCTGCAGAAGAGTGGATAGTATTTTCAAGAGTAATTACAAAACTTATTCTTTTGTACTAAGAAATATACACAGATTTACAGAAGTCTTCTTATTAAATCAAAATGGCATTTGAAACTCATTTTATAAAATCATCTTTTGTTCTGTCTTTCTCTCTGATTCTGATCTCTGATTTTATAATAGCTGCATCCTCCTTTCAGACATTCTTGACTCTGTGAAGTACATAAGGATTTGGAATCAGATGTGAGTTCTGTAGGCTAACACAAAATGCCAGTCTGAAATTTTTCGGTCTTTTTCTCAAGATCCAGCATTGATGCTTCTCTTCTGGTGTAAGTAAATCTATCTCTTTGGATAAAGCAAGCAGAATAGGAGACCTATTTTAAGTACTTTTGAAAATCAGTGTTTTTTCTCAGCTCTCACCAGGAATGGCCAGCCCAGTGCTCTGTGGTGGTGACAATTCTGAGCAATAACTTTCAGAGAGGGATCCCTGGTGTGAGCACAGTGGGCTGCTGAGCTCTGCAACCCTGATCTGTGAAGGAGCTGCTGCTGGGTGAGCTGACAGTGGCTTTTATTTTTATAGAGATATGGAGAGTTCCTGAAAAGATTTTGGTTTTTACTTTGTAAGTATAACATTTTATAATTTCTGTGCATGTTTCAGAATGGATTCCTGGTCAGGCTGATAGAAATTATTTAACATACATAAAGCACAAGAATTTTTCAGAGAAAGAAGCAAATCTGGACCATGCATATACAATAGTTATGCAAGATGCAAGGCATCAACGACCTCCTCTAGCCCCATCCTTTTGCTGTTTTGAGACTTTAGCAAGTGAAATTCATTTCACAAAGCTGCTTGAAGTTCTCTTTGATGTGCAGACCTTTGGAACCAGTGAATATCTTGTTATGTTCTCATTGATGCACTAATCAGCAAAAGGGTGGACACGTTTGGTTCTAAGAACAAACTGCATCTGCTTGAGGGATCAGAGAGGAAGATACAAGGTTTTACAGCTCTAGACTTCTAAGACAGACTGGACTAAAATCAAATTTTACACAACAAGAGCTGTTTCTCTTGTGATAATCAGTTTTCATCTAAATAACAACACTTGCACCAAGGGCGTCTCTGAAGCAGCAACATTTTAATGAGATATGTGATTTTAATGATTGTTCACATTTGCACAGTAACAGAGCTCTTTCAGGATCTAAACATTGATTTTGTTATATGTCAGGGGAATAAAAATGAGATAAGAAATTAATTATGATATTAATGAATTTAAAAAAAGCAAGTACAGTGGTGAGAAAGCTATCACAGTATTATATTAACCTTACATTAAATTGGGTTAAAAGGTTAAAAATTTGTCCTGATGTTCTAGTAAATTTATTATAACTATTGTTTCAAGTAATATGATTTTTGCACTAAGTGTGTTCTTCAAAGTTATTACAGTTTTCACTTCTGAAAAAAAAATTCTGATTCTTGAGATAATGGGCTTCACATTTCATTAAAATTTCACAGTGGTTCAGAGAGCTGCTAAGTTTTAGCAGTGTCACTAAGATACAAAATACATCTCTGGGCCAGTGTTTGGAGAATTATTCCATATAGCCACTGACCTTTTCAGAAAATGAACATGCTCTTTATAGAGTGTGAGACTTGGGATTTCTCATGGAATCTAGCAGAACAGCAGATAAACTAAACCATTTCCATGCAGTGCACTCATTCACTTAAGTAAAATATGGCATTTTGGAGTTTTCCCCCCAAAATACAGTGAGATAGAATATATGGTTCTTCAGTATGAAATTAAAAAAAAAATATTGGATCTATTTCTAGAGTACACTGTCAGTCAATTAGTGCACACCTAATAAAAAGTGGCAGCTTAAAACTAATATTCCAAACTGTTAACAGCTGATTAATTTTCTCATTTGTATTCTAAGTTTGCTCCCAACTCACATGGACTGCTGCCAGGGAACTCTGCAATAAAATGTTAATTTAAAATTGCTAATAAGAACAAAATATTGAAAGACTGGGAATAAACACAGTAACCTTGAATGGAGCAGGTGTGTGTATTCTGAAAATTCTTTACTTTTAAGAATACAGGAGACTGAGCATCACTTGGAAATAAGGCTAAAAGTACAGCATCTGAGATTGCCTTATACTTTAGGACAGTGTTAGTGTCACTTTGGACTTTCAAAATTAACTGGTTTTTTTTCTCCCGTGTCTTTAAGGGAATCAGACAAACCAACTGTCTATCATTTTCTTGTAATTGAGTATTGCTTATGTTAAAAGATTCATATGGAGGTCAATTTGGAGACTTAGTATTCACCTACAACTAATTTAATCTTGAAAATATTGAATTAATGAATAAGATTTTTTTAATATACTGATGTACCTAAAAGTGCAATGAGAGGTATCAGAAGACATTGAAGGACCTAATTCCCTAAATACTCAAGAGCTGTAGAAAGCTCCTTGAGGCATTACCTGCATCACTAAATCTCTGTGAAAATCCAGCACTACAATCCATATAACTGCAGGTTTCTAAAGCCTGGCTGTATTCTTACTATCCCCTGTGAAACCTTATTCATTTAATTATATAGTATACAAAATTTATACTAATTTATGTATATGATACCTGGAATTACACACTAGTGTTCATCAAGAAACCTGTTTGCAGAATTTCTGAGTTGAGAAATTGTGCATTGTGGTTTCTCATGTTGTTTTCCTCTCTAGTTAAATAATGTATTTGTGAGAGCAGCATTATGCTGGGATCTTGTGTGACACCATAGAAATTTACCAACAAACAATGTATTTTATAACAAAGCAGGGGAAACAAAATCACCAAACTTTTTCTAAGTTGCTATTTGGTTAGGAAATTGAAAATCTGCTTGAAACTGTGCTAAGAATTGAAAGAAAATGGAATAGGAATACAATATATTATAATGAGACAGATGTGAGCTCATTTTCTGTAGTACAGGTTCATGGACTGTGCATTCACTTGGTCTGCCTGACATTTAAATTTGGGTAAATTCAGTGGTTTATAAGAAAAGCATCTGTTGTTGCAATGACAGCAACAAGATTACAACACCAGGGAAAAAGAATCTAATTGTTATCAGATATTACACCAGAATGTCAATGGAGGGGCTTTCATTGTGTTGAGATTCTGGCATCAGGCTGGATATTAAATTGGCCAGCTCATCAGGGAGTAGAGCACATTAGTGAGGGCTTCTGCTGTGTCTGAGCGTGTGCATTAAAGTGTATGACTTAGAAAGTTTCTAATGCCATAAATCAAGAAAAGACTTAATACACAACACATTCATGCAGTAATATAATATGAATCAGTGTGCTTTACTTTTACAAAGTAAAACCTTTAGCCTTATTAGGCTCAACATTTATTTTTTTCTACCCTTCATTTTATTGTCATCTTTGCTGTCCACTCTGTAAAATGGCTTAAACCTCATTTTTTTCCATGTATTCAAGCCAAGCAAGCTGTAAAACCTGCAGTTTATAGCTCCTGGTTTAACACCTCTATTTGGGGATGTTCAGCAACTGGATAGTGGGGGCTGCTGTTAATGACTTTTAATTAAATCAAAAAGCTCTGAGATCATAAACCTGCTGACTTAATTTCCTTTTTCCAGTGCACTTCAAAAAAGTAATTACTGTACTTCACATACAGACAAATCTTGTGAAATACCATCAAGATGAAACTCAAAATTAAGGCTTCTGGTAATGAGCAAAGTCAGTAATGTTTTTCAGTAAAGAAATGAACCAAAAGCTACTATATTCTTCAAAGCACATTTGGGATGATTTTATTTCTGTTTTATTTTTAAATAAAAAATTCGCAAGGCACTGCAAGCAAAGTGTTTGAACTGTAAAGCTGGGATTCAAGGAAGTAAATTAGCTGAATATTCACTGTAATTGTATTTAGTTTTCCCTCTCTTCTCATTGAATATCCAATTGATAAAATACTCTTAGCAGTTAAATTCTATAATTTTTTCTAGACATTTTTCTAGCAATTCTTTTAATCCATGTATATACTACTTTCTAGCTTTATATAAAGCTAGAACATCTGTAACATTAATCTGAATTGGAGGAACAGGTTTGTGTTGTTGCTTTTGAATTAAGACAATGCTATTTTGGAGACAGAGGTATGAACTAACTTTTGGCACAGGGCAACTGAAAAACAGTGTTGGCACAAGTCCAGGAATCATGACAATTATTACTGGAAAATTTAATTTTTTTTTTTAGTCCTATACTTTTATATCTTTAGTATTTTTACCATGAGCTCAGCACAAATGTGTTAAAAACCACAGGGTTCTGTCTGCTCCTTCACAGATCTCCCAGCCTTTAATACTGGTGGCTTCCTGAGGCAAGGACTGCTTTTATGCCTTTAGAAATCTCAGGGGATTTCTCTTCCCCAACCTGGCTGCCTTTCTGTGAACTGATATGAAGCATTGACACCTGGAATACCTTATGGCAAGAACTTCCTAATTACATTTGTGTGAAGGACAAATCTTGCCTTTATTTGTTTGCAGCCTTTCTGTCACCTGTATGTTGGAAGAGACAGTGAACAGCAGCCATCAGACCTCTCCCTCCTGCTCATGGAGGGCTCCATGCAGTATTTCTAGACTCTATGTACATTCAAGATACAACCAGACACTTAGGAAATATGTCTGGTTGGCAAATATGTGACATGGCAAGATTTGGAGGATGATTTGAATGCTGTGTGGTCAGGAGTCATAAAACAACCAGTGACCATCCTTTGAAGCTATAACCTAAACATCCTTCTTCAGTGTGTGCACCCTCCTGGCTGTTTCCTGGGAATTGGGATAGTGAGTCAAAACTCTTTGAAGATGATCTCAAGGTCAGCATTTTGGATGATTTCATGCATAGGAAGCAGCACTGAGGCAGTTTTTCACAGCACAGGCAGCTTCTCTAACCCCTAGACTGTGCTATCTCCTTGCACCTGTAAGATGTAGTAGCTTTAGCTGTAAGAAATTGTTTGCTTCATTGCAATTCCAAAATATAATTATCTGGAAAGAACAGCCACTGTGTCCTAGTATTATACCTTCCATTTGCACAGATGAATATAAATGTGAACATCTTGTACCTTGCTGGACCCATGCTAAGTTTAGCAACAACTTGAGGTTTTATTTTGTTTGTTTGTTGTTTTTCTTTCTGTACCTTTTAAGAGAGCTGAATTAGTTATTCACCTAAAATGCAAGCAGGAAGGAAAAAGATGGGGCTATGCAGATAATATGCATTTCATAATATCATCCAGTTTGTGGGGAAGTTAATAATTTGGTTGGTATTTGAAAGACACTGTAATGCCTAGAAGCATAGAATGTGTTGAGTTGGGAGGGACCTTCAAAGGTCATCTAGTCCAACCCCCTTGCAGTAAGCAGGGATGTCAGAAGGATAAAGAACACCTACACAGATAGTCTGTGCTAGAATTTATTGATGTCCTTGTCTCTTCAGTTCTTACTCTTTAAACCGGAGAAGAATGTGTATCCTCACATGATGGTATCTTATGCAGACTGCTTTGCAGTGCTATGATGGGGGATCTTTGAAATATTTTTTACTTATAAGAATCTAGAACATCTTTTTTTCTAATGTTCCTGAGAGAATCAGTGTATACTTCAGTAATGCAGCTCATGGAGAAGAGGTAGAATACACAGGGTCTCTCTGCTGTGGGATTGCATCCTACTGGATGCAAGATTTGCTGGTCCATGGCTGAGGACTAAGGAAATTAATATAATTTATTGTCATTGCTACCTGATTAATACAGCTGAATTCTAAGACTGCATCTTTGTGGTTTTCTTGCTGATTGTGGTAACATCTGAGTTATCTAATTTTTGATTTACTGAAAATATCCAGATTGTGTTAGACTTCAGCTAGGCAGTAATTACTGGAATAATACTAATTCCTTTCAATAGACGATTAAATACAAGATTTTTGTTCTCAGATAACTGATCATTACCCTCAGAACTGAACAGTGAGCAAACATGAATGCCTTTGCTGAAAATTTAAATATTTTAAATAGCAAAAAAATACATTGTATGGGTCATTAAGATTGTGCTGTAATTGGATGTCACATCATGCAAGATCTACTGCCATAGACCTTGGCTATTATCAGATTTCAAAATTAATTTACTGAAACTAATACTATCCAGGTTGTTCAATACTCTTAAAATTCCAAAGAGTAAAAAATTCTCATGATAAAACTTCCATTGTCATAATAGTGATTAATTTTTAAGCAATATCCAAGATGTTGCAGCATAAAAATCTGATCTCAAGTTGTAAAGAACAAAAACACAGGCTGGGAACACATTGCAAATTGTGTCTATTTAGGTAACTAGACTTTTTCGATTAGCACATTTGATGAGTTATGATGCTTGTCACTGAAAGAAACTCAGGTTTAGCATGTGGACACAGTGCAATTAAAATGAGAAAATAGATTTTTAAGCAAATGCTGGCATTCCCAGGCAATCGGGAAGTTGACACTTAATCTCCAAGCCCTGATCCTTATTGTCAGATCAGCTGAGCAGATTCTTTCTGAAGCGGCTGTCAAATTACATGCTTTAGCAATCTTTGTAATTGAAATGGCTGCACATAATAACTGTATCATGTCTGAGTCCTCTGTATCTAATGCAGTTCTGGATTGAATTCTGATTTTTCCTGTATATTTCTTGTTCTTTGCTCAAACACTGGAGTAATTGCAAAGAAGTGGAGTATTCTACCTCCAGTAAGTGTAAAAGTGTTGTCGTTACTGCTATTTTGTTGGTTTGGGGTTTTTCTTAGGAATTGTTTTTTGCCTCCTGAGAACATAACTGTAACATACTGAATGAGAGTCTATTGAGGTGATCTGGGACAACTGAAAGGAACAGTTTCTACTGGGTAGCCCTTTATACTGGGAAATGGAACATTGTAATTAAGAAAAAGCTTCAGAACTACTGGAGCAGTACCTATAATTTCAGTGGGGCTTCGAGTGCTGGGCTGTTCCAGCTTTTGTGGACAGAGGACCTGCCCATGGAAATATAGATGAGGCTGAGCAAGTGAAGGTGGAGTGGAGGTGAAGACAGGCTTTAGTCACCCATGTAACAGTGCAGGTTTTTACTATTTTAACCTATTTATCCACATCTCTTATTCTACCCTCATGACTCATTTTATTACAACTTGGACAAAACAAGGAAGATGTTAATCACACTATGAGGTAAAAATCTTTCCTAGGTGGGAGGAGCAGTTGGCTGATGCAGCATATTATCAAGTTGCAGGGTGCTCAGGTTTCCACAAGCATAGTTTGCACTGATAGAAGAGGCAGCCTGCTCCATGGATGCTGTAATCTAAAGAAATGTAACCTATGTTACATTTATTTTATTGTTTATATTTTATTGTTTTTATTGTTTTATTTTTATTGTTGATACTACATTTAAAACATATTTTCTTCATTTGTATTTCTATTGATTGTTCCTTGTTGGGTTACACTTCGCATGGTTTATCTTTCTTTCTGCTGTATGCATTTTTTTTCTTTTCAATTGATCTCAGTGATTTTGAAACACTCTTCCTGTCCTTCAGTATCAGAGCAAAGCAGAGAACATGTGCAGGGCTTTATTTTCACTGAAGATCTGTGCCATCACACTGAAGAACTGCTACATACTTGCTGGATTGCAAAGTTGGTACTTGCTTGATCGCAGCAATTTCTCTGGGCTGATTTGTCCCTGAAACTATTGGAGATTATCATAGACTCAGAGTAGGGAAGAATGAATGTTAAAAATAAAGTGACAAAGGACTATGTCTGAACTAAGTTTAGACACCTGCAAATTACCCTGCCATATTGATTCATAGGTTGAGAGAACTCTTAGTTGTAGCATGGAAATGGAACCTCAGTTGGAGAGATGAAAATTATTCATTTTCTGCATTTCCACTGCAAAATGTTTTTGAATAGACTAGACTGCATGCTTTTATGGAAAATTATCTATTTTTTTTCTAGCTTCAGTCTTTTTACTGCAAAAATGTTGAAGACTTCTAGTATACAAAATTTCTTCTGTCCCTGACACTGTTTGAATATGATGGAATGTGAGAGGAGGGAATTAGTTTGGTGTTGAGCAAGAATTTACAAGATATAAAAAGTGACAAGTTAAGGATTGTCTGAATCAGAAATAATGCACAATTCTGTTGTCATCACATGAAGTGAATTTAGATTTATTATTATGTAATGTATTTAGGGTTATTGTACTATGTATGTGGCTCTTTGGTTTGTTAATTTTGTGAACACACATTTCTTCAGGTCATCCATAGGGGATGAATGTTCAGGACTGTAATGGAGAGGTCTGATTGTTACTACGCTTGTCTGTAAGCATGTACTCTGTGCTGTGTAATGATTGTTCACACGAAGTTCATGAACTCCCAGTATTTTAAGTGATCATTTGACTGGGAAGTGGACTGTGTTTGGAGATATTTTCAAATACTAATGTTGACAGGCGGTCAAAGTAGGGTTTTTTCCCTGTTTTTCTTTACTCATTTGAGAGAAAATGGTAGGAAAAGTTATAATAGATTTTTTTTTTTTTCATTTTTTTTCATCTTTCATTTTTCATCTCTGAGCAGACTGATTTGGTGTGGAAGGACACCAGTGTGGGCCAACAGCTGGAGGGGACAGAAAGATTTCATGCATTTGTGTGTATGAGAGGACTTTGGACTTCCATGTCTCACAGATGGAAGACTGAATTTTTTATTCATTTCTGGTTCTTTCATTTCACTGAAAGAAGAGAGTGAGCACTTGTGGGTGGGTTATTTCATACATGCTCCTTTGCTAAACTTCTCTAATGGTGTGAGATGTCCTCATGACCTCTAACAGACAGCTGTGAACTACCTGTGCCTCTAGGGCTCTAATACATTTCCTTCAACATCTGAAATGCATTTCTTAATGTGCTGTGTCATAATCTTGGAGCTGCTTTTTTTTTCCTTCTTAAAATCAGAAAACAGTACATTTAACTATGAGAGCAGGTACAAATGTATTTGTGTTAGTGGATAATAATGAAAAGTCAGAGAGATTAATGTTCTGTTGCTGTTTATTCAGTACTGCATTGCTTGTGACTAACTACAATGGATGAGACCCTCTTTCTGCCTCATTAAATAAGTTAATCATGTAAATCAGGAGAAAAAACATTTTGGATATTGTGTGTACTGGTTGAGCATCAGAGAAGCACTTTTTGGCCACCATCTATTAAAAGAGTTTTGACAACATACAGGTGTCCCAGTTACAAAACATTAACATCAATCTTATCTCTAAAGTAAATGAAAATAAAATTAAAGGGTCAAAATGGGGCAGGACTACATGACCACTGACTGGAATTTCATTAAGAGATAAAGGGGTGCTCTAAAGGCAATATCAGTTCTTGAAGAAGACAGATTATAATGGATATGCCAATATAGTCTGAAAAAAAAAGCTTTTATGGCTTTTAAACTATAAATCAAAAGTAAAATTCATATGCTGTAAAGTAGCTTTTACTAGAACTTCTAGGGACTTATTTTCTTGGCTTACTAAAAAGCATGCACACATTTGTGCAATAGTTTGAAGCCAAAGGAATGAAGATGTAAATTGAGGACATAATCTTGACAACCTACGAAGGAATATGAATAAAGTTTTTTAGATGAAACTAGAAATATAGTCATAAAGAAATGTAACTCTCAGGATTACAAGACAGAATTAGGAAAAAATACACATTATCTGACATTTGTGCAAAAGTTAAGCTGCTAAGACTCAGCCCTCAACACAGGAAGATGTAGCAGGTCCAGAGAATGGCTGTGAAGATGAGCACCTCCCTTATGAGGACAGGCTGAAGGATTTGGGGTTTTTCAGCCTGGAGAGGAGGAGGCTCAAGGGGGGACCTCATAGTATTGTATCAGTACCTGAAGGGGGCTACAGAAAGGCTGGGGTAGGAATTTTTAGCAGGATATGTGATGAAAGGACTAGGAGTAATAGATGTAAATTGGAAGAGGGGAGATTCAGGCTGGATAGAAGAAAGAGGTTCTTTACTATGAGGGTGGTGAAACTCTGGAACAGGTTGCTAAGAGAGGTTAAGGATACACCCTCCATGGGGCTGTTGGATGAGACACTGAGCAACCTGGTCTAGTGGGAGATGTCCCTGCCCGTGGCTGGGGTGTTGGAACTAGATGGTCTTTAAAGTCCCTTCCAACCAAAACTGTTCTATGATTCTATGATGCAAGATTTTTAATAAAGAGCAAGTGCTTGAATTTTGATTGCAGATGAAATGAAAAAAATCCAAAAATTACTTTTTTCAACTGCAAAAATGAGTAGAACTGTATTTCTCATGTTCTTCATCACAGTATTTTTGATCCAGAGTCTTTGTCTGAAGAAATCCTAATGACTTAATGACTTTAATTCCAACACTAGAATGAATGGGCCATATATAATTATTCTCTGAAGTTGAATTTAAGGATCTAGTAGCATTGCAAAAGGATTGTCTGCCTTCCTTTGTTTTCATTTAAAAAATAAAGTAAAATCCATTATCTGTTTTTAGATATGGTAGCAGTCACAAGGGATTCAAACCAGGAACCCTGCAAAAGGATATTGAGAAAATGCCACCAGTTTATTGGTTGGAAGGAAATGAGTATGGATCTAATGTGAAACTTACTGAAATCAATGGAAGCCACTCATTGGTTTCAGAGGGATTTGGGTAAGGTTCAATGGGAGCTTGAGGTAATGTTACAGAATTAGACTTTTAGCTGCTGTTTAACCCAAGAAATTCTATTTAACTGTGGGAATGAAACAGATTTAACAGCAAGCATTAAGTTAAAAAAATAAGTTATGCCTTTGCACAGATTTAATCTGCACTTCAAATCAAAAGTACCTTTTTTGAGGATCAAACCCTTTTGTTCCGTGTCTGACTGATACTGTAGTGTTTGGCTTTTTGATTTAATCTAATGCATATATAAATTTGATATCAAACCTTATACACAGCTAATTGTCATTGATTTTTACCTAGGCTTTCATGCATTTCAATTTCATACTAATAACAGACCTGAATGAATTGTGCCAGTGGGTTACGATGAGAAAATTATGATTGCTTTAAAGTTGCATCCTAGATTTGAGTTAGTAAATCCCTGTAGGCTTTAAACTAGAGCAAAATGAGGCAGCTACCTAAGAGCTTTTGAGGGACTCAGTGGATTTATAACTGTCTCAGCCTGGATGGAGGGAAGTTTTAATTTTGTGGCATTCAGGTATGATATGGGAAAAGTCAGAAGCATCAACAGAGGTTCCCAGCTGGGGCTAAACAAGAATCATCTCTTCTTTGGGCATGATCAGGTTAATCCTTTTTTCCCCAGTGTGATTTTGCTGGGGTTTGGATTTGTTCTGCAGGGGATGGCATCCAGAGTGGCCCTGACAGGCTTGAGAGGTTCAAGCCAAACTCAGGAAGTTTGAGTTGAAGTTGCAAGGCCGAGTGCAAGGTCCTGCACCTGGGTGGGGGAAACCTGAAGCACAGACACAGGCTGGGTGGAGAGTGGCTTGAGTGCAGCCCTGAATAATAGGATATGGGGGTGCCAATGGATGAGAAACTCAGCATGAGCCAGCAGTGTGCACTTGCTGCCCAGAAGGCCAACTGAATCCTGGGCTGCATCAAGAGAAGTGAGAGCAGCAGGTCAAGAGAGGTGATTTTTCCCCTCTACTTGGCTCTGGTGAGACCCCACCTGGAGTTACTGTGTCCAGTTCTGGAGCCCTCANTGGGAGGTGTCCCTGCCCATAGCAGCAGGATTGGAACTAGAATATTTTAAGGTCCCTTCCAACCCAAACCATTCTATGATTCTAATAAATACAAGGCAAGATTGTGTAAGAGCTGCTGTCCTGATGACAGCACTTTTCAAGGTGACAGAAAACTTGACAGAATATCTCAACTTATGACATTTATAATACTGTATGCAGGAATGTTTTCAGAATAGTTACTAAAATTTTGACATTCCTGAAAATAATCCTTAGCTTTATTTCTTCCCTAGTGACATTAATTTTACTGATAATTGAAATAATATACAGCTTTATGTTTTACAGACAAAAATAGGAACAGTTTTGACCTTTTTTTTTTCCCCTGTTGCTATCCTGTAGCAGTGCAAGCTGAAATATAAAANATGACAGCACTTTTCAAGGTGACAGAAAACTTGACAGAATATCTCAACTTATGACATTTATAATACTGTATGCAGGAATGTTTTCAGAATAGTTACTAAAATTTTGACATTCCTGAAAATAATCCTTAGCTTTATTTCTTCCCTAGTGACATTAATTTTACTGATAATTGAAATAATATACAGCTTTATGTTTTACAGACAAAAATAGGAACAGTTTTGACCTTTTTTTTTCCCCTGTTGCTATCCTGTAGCAGTGCAAGCTGAAATATAAAATATGGCTTACAATGGCAAAAAAATTTATATTTTCAATTTGTTACATCGTTCTCAATTGAAAATATAATGCATTCCTGCACAAGACATATTGTTGTGTGGCAGTCTGTAGGTATTAGGGAAGACCTACTGTATTTGAAGCAACATAATTAACTCTCTTTGTTCATGATGGGCAAATAAACAACCTAGGCAGGTCTTTTTCAGTGATGGATGGCATCTTTATTAAAGGATTAATCTGGATCTCAAACTAGGATCTACCTAGTACATAAATCAGGGTCTTGTGGTTCCATTTATGGTTCCTTTTACAACCCAAGCGTTAAGTTTATTGCTCTGTAGCCCAATAATTTGTTGTTGAGGGATGTGAAGCCCTTTTCTCTCTATTCTCACTGCAAATGGAGGCACATTTAGTTCAAAACAGCATCTGTGATTTGCTCTGGTTTTTGTAAGTAGCTTAGATTTTGATGCTCTAATGGTAATTATATATCCTCATTAAGATAAAGAATATATTTATGTGTGCTAAGCGGTTACTCTCTTTGACTTTTGTGTAAGACGAGGTGGCCCTGCCAGAGAGCTCCTACGCCAGGCACCTCTGAATTTTGACACTTGAAATGGTCAAGTCTGGACTTTCAGACTGCATAAAAACTGTAGTGACTTATAAAGTCATGTTTGGTCATGTTGGCCTAAATTACCTATTCCAGTTCTTTGGTAGGTGCTAAGTCAATTGTTCCCTGAGCTTATCTAGGTGCTTGGAGCCCCTTAAGGTTTTTTATTTCCCTGACCTAATTGCAAGTTGATCAATTAGAACACAGGTAGTGTGTGCTGAAAGCTGTACTTCACTGTTCATGGATTAACAGCAGATCAAACTTAAGGACTACATCAGATCCTTGTACACATGCAGGTATTGCAAAGTGTAATCAGCAGATAGCTTGCAAAATCCTTTGAGTTGCTCATAAAAGCTCCTACATGCCTCACTTCTTTCTAGTTTAAAATAATGTTTGGGATTAGGTTTTTAGGTAATTTGGATTTTTTTAAAATTATATATCTCTATAAGCAGGCTTTTAGATTATTTAGTTAAGGTCTTACCAATGTTTTTGTGCTTTGATGTGGAAAGGATTAGCTGATGAGAATGCTGTCATTTAAAGAAACATCAGAGAGATGAGCAAGAGCTGCTACTGGAAGGTCACATCAACAGTTGTATTTATGTGTGATTGCTGAAAACCTGAAATATGTGTAGGGATTTCACTTTTTAGGCTGAAAAGTTCCAAGACAAATCCAGCAGAATTCTACCTTTAAAGAGCTATATGGATTTTGGTGAAAACTGAGGTTTTGGAAAGCACAAGTGAGGCTTGTTTGTAAGATTCCTGGAAGGTTGGATGGATGCTTTTGCTGATTTGGAAATGCCAGTGTAGAAGTTCTGTCTCTTGTTGGTCTATAAAGATTGTGGTTACATCAAGGAGAAGGAGGTGGATTATGTAAGCATTCAGAGCAGTGGAAAATCTGCAGTATGCACAATTTCTTCACTGTCTTCCACTTTCCTGTCAGTTTGAGATGTTAAAACAGAAAAGGCCCAAAAAACCATGAAATCCTTTTTATGGAGAATTTTTTTAAAATTTAGTTTCAGGAAGGCAGTGAGCTACTTAACAGTGTAACTAACCTGGCAAATAGATGTCAAATAGTTGTCAAATAGATTGTAAAATTAGATATTTTTCAGCATAATATTTTGATTATATGTTACTTTGCAAGAATGTGAACATAACATAATGTAAATATTTTTAATTTGAAAAGGCTTGTGGTTTTCCACAAACAATGGATTTTAAAACACATCTTGATGATTTTTACTTATTTTTCCAAGGTAGAGCCTTGTTTGGATTTCTGTGATCATTTTGTCATCTTCTATATCAGCCTAGAGTTCCTTAAGGAGTTATAAAAAGACAGGAATCTGCTGCAGACAAGGAAGCAGCAAAGATAGCTCCTATTGCCAGGAATAGAGGATGACACTGTCTGAAACAACTGTCTCCAACTGGTGAAAGGAGACTAAAGAGCTATGGGCAGCAAATATGTAAATGATACACTGCACCTCTACCATTCAAGTCTAGGTTTACAGGGTTCCTTTGATGTAAGACCTCTGCAGAGATGGTTTGTTGCACTGAAGTTCATTACAGAGTAAATAGATGCTACTTTTATAAATCCCCTCTTGGTAGAAGATGCAAATTTCATCTTTTCCAGGAACATACCGTGAGAGTGTGCTGAAATCCAAAGTTTCAGATTTTCCTGATCTCTATCAGGAAGAATTTTTGAAAAGTGCTAGGTTCTCTAGGTTCTCTAACCTAGAAAATACAGTAGTTGGAAAAAATGCAATTCTTTTCTTTTGTTCATGTTGTTTCTCCTAGTTATTTGCCACAGGACCTTTCTTTACTTGCAGCATGATGATGAAGAGCAGTGGGGAGGAGGAGGTCAAGGTACAATGACACCAGGCACAGCGTAACGCAACATTAATATTTGAATGGCTCTATTTTCTTCTCTTGCTGCATCATGTTTGAGGCAAAGGAAGGAGATGTGGGTATGTGGGAAGCTCCTGTGTTTTTCCCTGCCTGACATCAGTGAGCTGAGTGTTCTCGTTGGGGCTAATTGGTCCCAAAAGCATATGTCCTTTGTCATATGCTTTTCATCAAATTCATTTTGAGTGACTCTGTGGCAGCAGAACTGGAGAATCTGTCTATCCACTATACCTTAGGCTCAAAAAGAGGAAACTCCTGTCAAACAAAACACTAGAGGAATTATTGACTTTTCCACTCCTACAGAGCATCTGGATGCAGGCTTTTATTGAGTTCTGTAGTCAGGCAGCTGCCAGGTTTGAGAGGCAGCATCACATCTTCCACACTGCTCCTCAGGTATGGCACTCTATCCAGAATCCAGAGCAAAAAAAATTTAATGCCTTGTATAAAAAATCTCTGGGAATTAAGCAGGATTTTGTCTATTGTAAGCTGATGTGTTTCCTTTAGCTGCTGTTTCCTGAAACTACCCACTTCTGTGTTACTGGGTGTGCAAAAATGTCTTGTTGCTTTCCTTTGGATATTATTCCTCAGAACAAGGTCCTGTTAATCATAGTCTGCCTCTTTTACATTCTCTTTTTGCCTCTTTGTGTCATTTATAAAAGAAATACTTTTTCTCCATGATAGCACATCTTTAAAATTCAAGCCTGGAATATCACAAGTCCTCCAAGTTGACATCTGACTTCACCTTGGTTTTGCAACAGCAACAGCATTGACCAAATTCAGTGGGCATGTGTTTCAAATGCCTTATTTGGATGAGGTATTGCTTTATTCACTTAGTGATTATTTTTCTGGCAAAATCTGGTGATGAATTATTTCAGCAGAGTGAAATATATGTAAATTTGAAAAATAAAGAACCTCCTTATTTCTGAAAACTTGGAATTTTAATGGAAGACTGTGTGGTACAAAAGTGATAAGCTGTAAAACCTTGGTTTACTGAAAATAGAGAGCACTGAAAATAGAGAGCACTGGAGCTGGAATAAGATTACCTGAAAGGGTGTTTTTAACAAGTACATTAGTGTGTTTCCCTACCTGTTTAAGAAAATAAACCTCTTGCTTTCAGAGTACTCTGCTTGTATTAAGGTATATCATAGCTCAAGCAACATTACCTTCAATCATGGAAGCAATACCCTTTTTTTTTCCCCCTAAATTCAAAAATATTACTAATGTAAAAGCAGTCCTAACGGAAACTGGGATGGCTAAACTGAAATCAGCAAATCACATCTGTCTGAAGTGGTATTTATGCTCAAATTAAAGTTCACTCAGGTGAACAGGTAGGGAAATGGCCTTTTTAGGCTTTTGCAAGAGCACAGGGTGCATCTGCTTGACACAAGAAGGATACAGAACTATTGGAGAGGGTCCAGAAAAGGGCCACAAGGACGATGCAAAGGCTGGATCACCTGTCCCATGAGGATAGGCTGAGAGAATTGGGGCTGTTCATCCTGGAGAAGGCTCCAGAGAGAACTCATAGTGACCTTCCAGTACCTAAAGGGGCTACAGGAAAGCTGGAGAGGGGCTGTTTTCCAGAGCATGGAGAGATAGATGAGGGACAATTGTTTTAAACTAGAGAAGAGCAGGTTGAGATTGGACATTAGGAAGATGATACATTGGAACAGGTTGCCCTGAGAGGTGGTGAAAGCTCCATCTCTGGAGCCAGGCTTGGTGAGGCTCTGAGCAATCTGGTCTAGTACAGAATGTCCCTGTCACTGCAGGGAGGTTTGACTAGGTGGTCTTTGAAGGTCCCTTCCAACTCAATGCATTGTGATTCTGTGGTGACACTTACTGTGGCAGCAAAGCCATAGACAGTGTCAGTGCAAAGTGTAAATATGACATTAGTATGCAAAGTAACAGTCGTTTGTGGTGGAACTGGATAAACCAGATGGTGTAAGTTCAAATGAAAAAGAAAACTTCAATAGTGGTGAAGGCTAGCAGATATAAGTTTCTTCCAGATTAATATTTTTTTAAGGAAGCTTTACATTCTTTGGATTTAATGAAATGACTATAATTCTTTTGTAGGAAGTTGCTGTAACTGTTGTTTTGTTTCCATAAGTCACTGCATAAATTATATCTTCTCTATAAATTCTCTTTGTTTTTGGCTTTGCCTCCTGGGGTTTCAATTTATCAGACTTGTCATTTCTTGTATATTATCTCAGATTGAAATGTACAGTAGACACCTGGAGACTTTTACTTTTTTTTCCCATCTTTGGGCTCTGTAGAAATAGGACCATCTGGCCTGTAGGTCTGGAAGCATCAAGATTCACTCATTAAATGTGTCTGCAGCCCTCACTTTCAATCTGCCTCATTTAGCTACCTCAGGACTGTAGTTAGGTGGTCTGTTGTTTTCACCTGTTGGTTACAAGCTGTTTAAAAGTGTGCTACAAAGTAGAGACAAATATCTCCTACACCCAGCTCCATCTTTGTGTTTCCTTACTGCTTGGCTGTTCTTGTGAATAAGAATCTGGGGGGTAAAAAATGGTGTTATTTCTGAAATCTCTGTCTCTGCTGCAGAAGCCATTCTCAAACAGGAACCCTAAAGAAGCTGGGTCATCTAGTGTGCGCTCTTCATAGCACAGCAGTGAAATGTATACTCCCAGCGACAACTGCTGGTAAAAATCCCTGAGGGATGAATGGTGTCAAACAGGGCTCAGATGTCCCTCTGTTCCCTGCTGGGATTGGGAAAGGGAGCTCAAAGGGGAGAGCTCAGCTCTCTGGTGGTTTCTGGCAGGAAGAATGATTTTCATGCTTGTAGGGAAAGCATGTTCTACTTGGGAACTGAGTGAAAATTGTCATCATGCAGAGCATCCCTGGGACAAGTTAGACCCCAAAAAAGAGACGTGTTTTGATTGTTAGCAGTGAGTTACCTGCCTGTCAGGAGATGGTGTCACGCTGTAAAACTCTCTTCTATTTTGCAGAGGCTGGAAGAGTTGACAGCAGCTTATTGTGAATTTGGCAATGATGTCATTGTGCTCTCTTGCTAATAGGTTTTTTTCCCCACTTCTCTCTGTAGTTAATAAAACTTTTAAAGGAAAATGGGGACACTTCAAACAGAATACAAAGAAGATTAGCTTTGTCACGTGAATGTACCCCCTCACATTGACTTTGTGTTTGTGGAAGCTGGTTACAGGAGCAAGTGTTATAGGGTTTTGGGTTGACCTTGTTTCTACTAAAGATGGTAAAAAACCCTCCAACATCAAAGAGTAAAAGCCTGAATATGTGCTGCTGTGGTGTAATTGTGGTTAAGGATTTAGCTTAATCAAGAGATCCTCAGATTCAATGAGGAGTTGCAGAAGAAGCTTCTCTAGAGCAGAGATCAGTGTACATATCATAGAATTATAGAATCATAGAATAGTTTGGGTTGGAAGGGACCTCAAAGATCATTGAGTTCCAACCCCCCTGCCATAGGCAGGGACACCTCCCACTACATCAGGCTGCTCAGTGCCTTGTCCAGCCTGGTCTTGAACACCTCCAGAGAGGGGGCATCCACAGCCTCTCTGGGCAACCTGTTCCAGTGTTTCACCACCCTCACTGTAAAGAACTTCTTTCTAATGTTAAGTCTAAATCTACACCCTTTCAATTTATATCCATTGTTTCTGGTCCTCCCATCAGATATCTTATTAAAATGTCCTACCCCTATAGGGAAGTGAGGTTTATATTTTCAAGGCAGTTTGACTGCTGAAGGTGCCAAGTGAGTCTAACCTGTATGCAAGATGCTGGGATGTGAAGGGATACACCCAGTTGAGATTACTCATTTGGATATGTTTGTAAAGGAGTGAGCTGATAATTTCTAACTAGTGTTAGCAGACTTTTTATCCTACACTTTTACTGCCAATGATTAAAAGTCATGTACACCCTGCTCAGCAGGTTCCTTTCCACTGTGACTCCAGCACTTTATGGGCTTCTTCCTGTATCACTTCACCTTACTGGAGTCTTTTGGGTTTCATGTATCTTAGATAAAGCAAATTTATAAATGCAAATTCCCACTAATTAACATCTGAATGCTGTGACGCAGAGCCACAGGAGTAACTTTAATAAGTAGGAAAACTTAGAGAGTCAAAATGCATACTGATTTCTCTTTCTTTCCTCACTCTGCCTGAAGTACATGCAGATAAATCATTTGTTCAGAACAAAAGTGAATCTGACAAAGGTTTGGAAGGATACAAACCATTCCTTCTGTTTGTGTCTTCAGATCTGTTTTGGTATCACTTCTCATGGATTATCTCATTTTCACTTTAGGAAGATAACTCTCAAAATTAACATCCCATCAGAGGGTTCCAGCAGAAGGTAAAACACACCATGACTGAATATAATGAACACTATTATTTTTTTTTTAGTTTTTAAAGCTGTTAGTAAGGGGGGACCTAAATATGAACCTTCTTCTGTAAAAATCAGAGGAAGTAGGGGAGAAGGTTAAACTGGGGAGTTTTCCTTCTAATTCCAGACACACCCTCCCAAGAAATAGCATGAAGCATCCTATGGATGAGCACTGTAGACTCTGCCCAGACAAATTCTACCAGTGTTCCTCAAGAGTGTGTTCTGTGTCAGTCTTTCTCAGTGTGGCATCTGGTCCTTTTTTGCCCCTGTGAAAACATCTGTGCCCTCTACAGAGAGATGTGACTTCTCTGACCTTTGAAAAGGGTCACAAGCAGAAAGGATGCTGTGCCTGCCCTCCAGCCTCATGCAGTCAGACTGGCAGGGCTTTGTGCCAGTTTTCCTGTGAGTGGAGAAGGTAGGAAGGTGTGGTGGGGCAGGAATTTGCACTAAGGGAAAATCTTTGTGAAATTGAGGTATAAAATGATGCCTGTGCCTGTGTGCAAACTTCCACCAGAAGAAACCAACTGTGCCTGGGATGTATGGGGCTTGCTCTGCTGGCACAGTGCCACTGTGCTGTACAAGCACTGTGTCTGATGTGTTCCAGATATGACAGACTGCCATAAACTCAGTGGTGAGTCAATTTGCACATGAGCAGTCACGTTTCTAAATACCCTGAAGATGACAGGTCACTGTTAAAACAGAAAGCTTGCCTTGTTGAGCCTGTGATGTTGGAGACTGAGTTGGAAACTCTGAGAAAAGAACCTTTTGAATTTTGTGTGTTCCTCTGCATCAGAGTTGAATCTCTTTCTCAAACTTAGCCTGGGGAAGACTGGACTAAAATAATTTAAATTGAATCAGTGTGTATTTAGTAGGAGAACAGAAGTGGGATTCTTACAAAGAAAGCATTGTTTTAGCTTTAAATCAGTTAAAAGTTAACAGTCTTACATAGTGATGCACAGTGCATCTATCATTGTGTTGTGTTACTCTAAACATGCATGAGTTTAATGCATGGTTTCAGCATCTGCTTAGATTATTGTATATAAATATTAAATCACTACAAACGCTATCTGAACTTCTGCACTTGCTGAAGAAAACATGTGAAATACAGTAAACAACTGTATTTGGCTCATTTTAGACTTCCAGGCAATAGTGAAGGGTGACTGCTGAGGCCATTCATTATATTGCAGACTCTCTTGTGTGTGCTTCATCCAGCTTCAGCTGAGAGAAATCCCAGAACTTGGTACCCTGCTTCCAATACAAAAGGGCAAGTTAGAAGTTACTGTCCTAGTGCCAAGTTACACCAGGCTGAACCTGGGGAGGGTGGACAGAATAGAACCCTCTCTGTTCACTCCAGCTTTCTGAATGTGAGAGAGTATCTTACTCTGTTTCCAAACAGCGAAAGAAAACTGTACCATTAGTTGTGAGTCCAAAGAACCATATGAAAATAAAGCTACCCCAAAAACCTGTAAATTCAACTAATAACACGACTGCTCTTTCCTATATAGAAAAACTGAGCTGGAATATAACATTAATTTGCATTAATCACAGACAAATCATTCTGTCTTGCACAAATGTGAGTAGTAAAAAGTAAAAGCCAGAAGCTCTCAGTAAAAGCTCAACCTTTTTATAGTGGTTTTTAACAATAATTTGCAGTGTATGGATAAAGATGATGCAGGGTTAGACACCTGCTAGACCTCCTTGCTCAGGGCAGGTATCCAAAAATTGCCTTCCAGGTGCAACCTGTGTGGATTGAAGTAGACTTAGTAGCATCTCCCCATCCTAATACTTATAATTTCAGATCCAACTTTTTCATACTATTTAAAGTAGATATAATGAGTGCTTTAAAGTGGGAGATATCTTATTGTAGTGTAGCACTGATGTGCACCATGTGCAATCCAAAATATGATTAACATTTTGAGCTAATATCCAAATCAAGTTATTATTTTTATAACCTTCCAAATGAAATTGATGAGGTTCTTAGAAGAAGCACAAACCCTCAACAACCGACTCATAAAGGGGATAATGAGAGAGACATTAGCTGTTTATAAAAGATGATATCTCATGCAAATTTGACATTTCATGTCTTCCTGCATGTTATTAGATGCTCATTGGCAATGCAAATATTATTCACTTTTTGGTAAATGTTGTATGCTCTTCAGTTAGCATAAGAAGGTGAGCCTCAAGACTACAGTTTAGCATTTTAAAATGAGATTATAGAAGGTTTGGCCCTTGTCGTTGATCTGTGCTTAGAAGGGAAAAATTAATCCTTTGTTCAAACATAAGGTGGTGATTGGATGTTTAATGCTTGGTAAATTGCATAAAATACCTGAAGTTATAATAAAATTACATGATAGGGTTGGTTCATAATTTCTAAAAAAAATCATATTTATCATATTTATCTCATGAGTAGCAGAAATATTTATGAGCCTTAGCATACCTGTAGATAGGCAGGAAGGAGACCTAGTATTGGCATCTTTAATTTGGTGAGATTCAGCAAAGCATTGTGTTTAAGGGCAGCCTGCAACAGTATTTTTCAGCTGTGGTAAATATACTGCATCCCATTCTTTTTACAGGAAAATTGGCGTGGCTTAGAAGTGTGGTGAGGGAGAGAATCAGACATGAATTTTCTTAAGGCTGAATAGACTTTGCTTAAATTTTAATTCTAATCTCAAATGCAGTTGCCAGGGGGAGGCAGGATTCCCAGAGCTGCTGAGTCATCAAAAGCAGTCTTCTGCTGTGATGTGTGAATGTACCACACAGTTCTTTTCATAATCTAAATAAATCCCATTTACAAACTCTTCTGGGTATTTTTGCCCTGGGAAAGTGTTCTAGGACATCTCTTTTGCTGAGAATCATTCTCTAATGTCCTGTCTAAATATATTCAAGGTATTTTTTACCTGTTTGTTCCTGTGTCATTACTCTCCAAGTCTTTTTCCTTTCTGGTGTGTCCCTGAAGTGTTTTCTGAGGTTATTCCCAGCCCTTGTTTAAGTTAGGCTGAGCACACCAGGCTATTTTAGCCTTTTGTCTCATATGATGCTCACTTCAGTTTTAACTCTACTTTATATTGTAGCACAGATAAAGAGAATTGTTCAGAGCTTTCAAGACAAGGACTAGTGCCTTGTACAACACTGATTAGTACTTGGCATATAGTTCTTGGTGTGATCTCACTGACCACAAAAGAAATTAATTTCTCCACTTCCTCCAGAGCTTACAAGTGCCCCACAAAAGAAATCACTCTCCACAAAAGAAATTAATTTCCTTTTCCCCACTTCCTCCAGAGCTGACAAGTGCATTTTGATTCCTATTTTCCTGTGCAGTTTCTAACTCTAGGATGCTCAGGCTGTAACTGAAATTCTTGCTAGTCACTGTGTAGCCTCATGGTCAGCATTATTAAATAGCTGAGCACCTAGTGCTTCTGATTTTAATCATACAGTTCTTCTTGTGGGATATTCCAGTTCACTTTTGTATCAAAAATGGTGAAAAAATGTGTCACCAGCAGACTCATGAGGACTTTCCCACTTGTGCTCTCCCAGCCTTTATGGTACAGAAATGCTCAGGGCTCTCACATATGCAGCCACCACCCAGCAGCTCTGCTGTGCCATGGAAAGCTTTGTTTTTCATAGAATGAGCTGGGTTTGAAGGGACCTTTAAAGGTCATCTAGTGCAAACCCCCATGCAGCAAGCAGAGATGTTTTTAACTAGATGAGATTGCTGAACCTCATCAAGCCTTGCCTTCTTTGCCCTGGGGCATGGAGACAGTCCAGATGAGAGTGCTCTCAGCCTGTTCCTCCACAAATGAAAGAACACTGCAAACACTGATGCCTGCTTTCTGGGTACATTAGTGTGATGGGGTGACACAGGATGATGTGACTGGCTTTGGTGAAGTTACACAGTGATGGAGATGTGTATCTGAGCCTGTCCTTGAGAATACCTTGCCAGTCTGATTCTAGGGGGGCTGTTGCTGTGTGAGACAGGGTTTTGTGAATCCAGTGATCCTGCAGTTTCAGTCATGTTTCTCCCAGGCAGGATATTTAAACGTCCCTAATCTGCTCAGTAGCTCCACCGAGCTAGAGTCAGGAAATGGAAAGAAAAGCAAATGTGTTAAGTAGCACAGAGCAGAGGCTGTGCCCAGTTGCTGAGTATTTCAGACCTTAATACTTTCAGACCTTTCTTTAAGAAACAGCCTTGTATTATATTTTATTCATAGAGACATTCCCTACACCATTGCCTTGCATGATTCCTGCTGTGTACGGATGTGAATATAGGGGCTTTAAATTCACCTGAGTGCTGCATGTGTCCTTGAATTAGCAGTCTGCACTTAGCAGTACTGTGATAGCTGTTATTTTCACACTTCCCAGTGGGCTGCCACTCATTGCAATCCTGTCAAAGCCTGCAAGTGCCAAATCCAGAAACTTAACATTCAATTAACACTCTGTTTCGTTTGGGAAGCACTGTACAATGGCACTATGCTGCTTAGGTATCCTTTTAAGACAGCAGTCCTTTGCTAGCACCTTGCTGTAATCTGTGTCACAAAGGACAGCTAAAATGGAGCTATAATTATATATCTTAATAAAGCACAACTCTGTTGGAGGCATTTAATGACTTAGAAAAATCTATCTCTTGAAACACATGATTTTTCTTATACATTGCTTATAGATGAGAGAATTTTATCTTTAGCTACTTTTTTGTTGGCAAGGGTTGCTGTTATGCTCTGTTCAGGAGTTTGTACAATTTGTCTGCCTTGGCCTTTGCACCAACCACTATTTTTCAGTGGCAAACCCCTTCCTTCTGTGGGAGGATTTAGGTTCCCTAATATATGTGGTTAAAATATAAAGGATGCTGGTGTCTGAGCTAAAAGGAACTTCAGAAAGTTGCAGAGAAAAACTCCAGCAGCGGTCCAAAGTTGAATTATGGGGTTCATATGTGTTGGTAGCATCCATAAAGAGTTCCGAGGCAGAGGGTGAATTCAGGCTGACTCAGGGTGTGAGTAACTCTGAGCAGACATCTTTCAACTAGATGGAGTTTGTTTATTTTCTCATACTTAATTTACATTTCCTCAACCCAAATTGGTCCCTTAAAAGCCTTAAAATATGCTATGTGAGTTCGTTGAGGGAGATGCAGTTCTCAGCTGGGGAGAGCAAACCAGGAGAGAAATCAAGTAATGATTAGGCCTAGAAAGTGTGAGACTACCAAATTATTTCCCCTGTCTAGTCTTTCATGAGAGAGTTCTGTGTGGATATGCAAAACTGCTGTGGAGCAAGAGGAGCTGGTGCAGACTGATGGGGGCATTATTATCCAGTTCAGTGCAACTGATGGGGCTGTGAGGGTAGGAATAAAATGTCAGGAGGCAATTCCAACTTTTCACATGAGGTTTTAGCTTTGCTAGAAGCTTAAATTCTGTTTTGTTAAAAATATTGCCATTTTTTCCACCTCTTCAGTTTGAATCTGTCAGTGCTTGTGTAGGGTTTTACTGTTCTCTGCCTTGTTCAGTACTCAGCTGAGGAGGTGTCTGAAGTTTATTAGCTGGCACTGGCAAAATAAATAGGAAGAGCATGCAGTAAAGAGTGCTGTAAGTATTGTGAGCCATACAAGAGTGGCTGGTAGGAAAATGCCTTAAAAGTCCATAATTTTTTTTCTTTCCCTCACCATTTCTCATATCTCTCTGGATCCTACAAGTGGATAAATGGACCCAGAGCACCCAAAAGCCTTTCTGAAGTGTTTGAAAAGGAGTAGGATTTACTCTGCCTCTTATGATAGCAATGACTCACTATGAGTGTTCTCATTTGAAAGGTCTCTTTCCTTCCCTGACTCTTACACCTTATCTAATACTTGAAGGGGGATAATATTCCTTACCCCTTGAAATACAGCAGCCTGACTGGTGTGTTCTTATGGAGATATTCTTCTCAGTATTCTTCTGACTCTGTCTTTCAAATGCCTTCTCATATTTCTGGCCAAAATTGAGTAACTGGACGTTTTTATCATTCAGTGTTCTTTCTATCAGGTGACGGAAATTACCTGATTGGCTTAGTCAGAAGGTGAATTGTATTGAAGAAAGGAATTTGGCATTAGGTTTGATGCATAGATAGTTTTTCTGTCATTTTTCAGTGCATTTGTGTGCAACTGTAAGACTGAGAAGTTGAGACATCTGTGTCCTTCCAGTCAGGGGACAGGGTACTGGAAAATGATATTAGGGGATTTCAGTAGGGGAGAAGAGCAGGAATTAGCTGTTCTGCTTCTAAATTTGAAAGGAAGCTTTCCCTCCCTCTGTCTGAGGTTTCTGATGATGTGTCTTTTCCACTAAGTTTCCCATTGTGAATAAAAAACTATATCAAGTGCTAAGATCTTCTCTGCATTACCTTTGTATCAGGCCTCTGAAAACACAAGTCCAGATAATAATCAAATAATATTTGTATAATAAAGCTGAGAGAAATTCACTGCAATAGAGAATTTGAATGGTGAAATCACACATGAAGTTCATTTTCTTTTTTGTGTGAGTTTTGATTCCAATACCAAGCTTTATAGTAATTTTTAATTAACACTGTCCTATTAGCAAATACCACAAGGCAAGTAATTCTTGACTAAAGTTATAACTCTAGGTATGATCTGATTATTTTATGGCAATGTAACTTCAATATTTAATTGAATTCCCTCATGCTGAACTGTTTTGAGTGAATTAAAAAACAGTTATTCCAATTATGATTGAATTTATCCAAATTACAATATTTCACCAGGGTAACTTTTTTTCCTGAGGGAAAATGAAGTGCTCTGAACTTTTTGCAGTTATAGATTGTTTTAAGCATAAACCAATCAGTTTAGCATAAATATATTAAGTTTTTCCGTGTGAAAGTTATTGAATTGTAAAGTGGAACAAATCAACTAGAAACTAGTCCAGAAGGGCAAAAAAGACTCCAGAGCACTAGAATAATGGACAGAAACATCAAGCTGTTTTCACTAGAAACAGGTAGAATTCTAATAGATGTCTTTACCAGTTTTTTTTTAATTGAGAATGAAGGAGAGAAAGTTCAAGGTAGTTGAATAAAAGATGGAAAACACTGGAGAAAAAACCAAAGATTGGCCCTAAGGACTCTGTCTACAGAGTATCTCTAGATACTTCAAAAAGTCAATTATTATTGATATTAGGGGTAGGATATATTCCCAGGCTGGATGAGCAACCTGATCTAATGGGAGGTGTCCCTGCCCATGGCAAAGGGGTTAGAATTAGATGATCTTTAAGGTCTCTTCCTACCCAAACCATCCTGTGATTACCAAGTAAAAGAAGATTGATTCAGAATGTCATTAAACATTGTTGATGTGAGAAAGATCAGGAACCTGTGAGATTTTATCTCTTCATAGAATTTGTACTTTGATGAGTCTGTTTTTTATCTCTCTGAAGACAAACAAATAAGTGAGCAGGTAGACCATTAACCTCTGCTTTTCACCAGCAATTTATTCTCCCCAGGTGCTGAAAGAGAACTGCACCTGAAGGAATGAGATTCGATACTTTATCCACACCCTTTTCATTTATGTACTGGAATGGATTAAATGTTAATCTCTTAATAATCCTTAATGAAGCAAGGAAGATCTTAAAAAACCAGTGCTGTTTAATTGTCAGATGCCACCTTGAAGGGAATCCTGTTTGTTAGTCAGGGCAGGTCCTAGTCATTGCTGGGTTTGAAAACAGATTGTTTATTTCTCTGGGGCAAAGCAGGGCTACACCAGCTGGAAACTATATGGTTTAATGCCTGCAGATAAATGATACGAGTGGTATAAAGCTGTCTATCAGGGAAAGGTAAATCAGCACTTTGGAAGCTGTTGATAAGTGTTCTCCCTCATCTGAGAAGTGAGGTCAAGGAAAAAACAACACATGGGATTCATAAAAGCAGTAAAATTAGAGTACAGGAGAAAGACTATGTGTATAAACCACAGCTTGCATGCTGCTGAGTCCTTGGGTGGTGAGCTTTGACTCAAAAATGATAAGATCTTCAAGAGCAACAGGGATTTAGCAATTAAAAACAAGTCAGCAAAGATTTTTGTGAACTGATTGATGTTTCTGTTAAAATGTAGTAAGCTTGAGCCATCTGAGCTCTGAAATTACAAAAAATATCTGAAAGTAACAGACCTGTCAAAATACATGAAATTGCCTAAAATCTTTTTGATAAGTAATAGGAAATATTCTTAGAGGTTCTCATAGCAGCAGGAAAGAACTTGTGATTGAGATGTCCATGGTCTCCTTAATTTGCCTTATCAGCCATGGAGCCTTTTGCACATAGAATAATAAATCTATCACAGAAATAATCTTGAATAAATGCATCAAAAAGAGTCTGGTTATATTTACCTTATTTTTATCTAATCCTGAACTATTTTTAAATGTTGCTATCTTAAAAAAATGCGTCTGACTTCAGGCTAATTCCTGTCAAAACTCAAGTGTTAGCTCTGTCTTTGCCTGACTTGAAGCAACTGTTTTCCCAAATGTGTTGTGGTGGAAACAGACAAAAGATTTTTAGACATTACAAGGAACTGGAATCCCTTGGAATCTACTATGCAAGTTCACCATTAAAATACAAAAGGCAACAGTCAGAGAAATATTTAGTGAAGAATATTTTTATTAATTCAAAGTCTCCCTGCTTTGCTCACCCTAACTGTGGTAGCTGCAGTAGGAATACTGAAAATATTGTTGGAACTTGAAAGGAGTAATTTAAAAAATCCCTAAACTGTAAATTTAGATACAATATCCATCCTTAAACATGACAACATTTCATGTTGCCTAAGTAGGCACATGAACACCAAGCACACAGCACGAAGCCTACTGAGCATCTCTCGTTGCTGTTACATCATCTTACCATATGATAACCTGCCACCCAGTGTTATATTTTTTTTCATCCTTAGGGCTGCATAATGCATATAGTTAAGTCTTTAACCAAAATCCTCCTGTCATAACTTTAATTTTCCAAAACTAGACAGCTGTGGGATATATAAAATTGGCAGCCTATTCATCTCCATCTCTAGAAATGTCATGGATACTTTGATCTCACTTTTCTTTGTCTCCTTCAGCTAAGCATCATGCATCTCGTACATACAGCTAAGTTCAATAGACAGAATGTTGTCTCTGATACATAGCATTTGTTGAAATGGTAAATTCTTCATTTTTTCTTTTAAAAACAAAACCATTTTCGAAAGTCATGTGATTTCTAGTATTTTCGTATCTGTTATTTATAAACTTGAATTTCTTAATTTAGTCATACTAGAAAATAATGTAGTTCTGTAAAGGAACACAAAATATTCAAGTAGTAGAAAAGATGATTCAAATAACTTAAGTTGGAAAAGACAGAGGTAAGGAAGAAAAAGAAAGCGAAGCAGGGAAGTTTTTTATGTATGATATGGGTGATAAAAACAAGATAGACTACAATAAATATTACTTGCAAAGAAGAAAAAAAAAATCTGTTTGTTATTCCTGTTACTGAATTGAAAAAAAATAGTTTGTTATCTCAGAAACTTTCCCACATTGTGCTTTAAAAATGCATTGCAGAATGAGTTATATATTCATAAACTGAGAATTTGTTCTGCTGCTCAGGCCAGTCAGTTTTTCACCCTTCCAAGACCTCATAATGTCAGGATCATTTTTCTTCAGTCCCAGTGTGTCTGTGAAGGCACAGCAGATATAATTTAACCAGAAGAGAAGTGTGTTTATTTCAATGGAGGAGATGCCAAATGCCAATGTTTTACCATTAGATAATACACCTTATCAATCTTCACGTACTCCACAGCTGGAGAGGACCAGTTCTCCCACAGAACCTGAGGAAAGGCTTTGCACCAGGTGCTATTGTCTCAAATAAACCTTAGATATGGTGATGGTGGCTTTGGGATCCTTCCTGTTTGTTTTCTGTAGTGGACAAGGAGAGCAAGTACTTCTCTCATTTCTCTTCAGGAGCCTTACTTTTGTAGTAGATAGTTATGAATGAAGTCTTTGTGTCTAAGCTCATATTATAAAAAGTACAAATAATAAATCTTACAGACTATTTCCATGGAAATCAAAATTTGGTCTGCAAAGTTGACTTTCTCATCCTTGTATTATGGTGTGGTAGACAAATAGAATTTTATTCTGATGGAGCTGTAGGTTTCTTTTAAAAGGTTCATCAATACATGGGCCTTGTCTTTGCACTGAAGTAAAATTTATTGGACAACGAACTCTATTTCAAGCCTAAATGGGAAAATTAAGATTTAAAAAGTTATGTCTATGTGCAGATGAAATTAATGATCAAAGATGCAATTAAACATTAAAGTAACTTTAAACTTTGAATAGTTTCCATCATGAGTTCCTAATAATAAGAAATATTTAATAACTTTGAGAAATAGTTTAAGAAGGCTGTTGCTTTTGGCAATGTAATGTAATGCTTCAACACATTTTATTTTAAGTTGGAGAATAAAAAGTATATACTAAGGGAAGACATCCAAGATTGATCAGTGGCATATTTTCAATACCTATTGACTATTGCTAAACTGCTAGAATTAGAAATCTATAGGCAATTTTGGTATGGATACCAACACTTTATCATTGTAACTGGAATGATGAATTAATTACCCATTTTGTTGCTTTGGAATATTCCCAGGATAAATTTTGCTCAATAATTTAATGCTTTAACTCAATAAGTAGACTAAACATTTAGAAGATAATAAAGTAGAAAGTACCCTTTTTCAAGTAGAGATGATTGATTGAAATGTTTCTGAATGACAGTTTTTAATCAGAAAATGTCATTTGGATAGAACTGAATAATTTCAGTAGGAATATGTCTACTTCGGTAACAATTCTAGAGGAAATGTGATTTTTTTCACAAATTTAATTATTTATTTCAGTTTACTAAGTTATATTTTGATTTCTTAGCCCGTTCTCTTTTCTTTTTGAATTTACAGAATCCAATTCTATTTCTTACTTTAAAACTTAATGGTATTTGGCTGTTTTGAATACTTTGTGATGAGAGAACTTTATCATTCAATTTAGTGTCATTTCCAATTTATCTAATAGAAAATTAGTGAGGATCAACATGTTTCTAGGAAGAAAGAAGTGTTGTAAACTTAGTTCAAAAAATAAATAACCTTTTGGCTCATTTGAAAATCATCTTTCTCAAATAAAAGTGCATTAGATTGAGGGCTTGTGAGAGCAAAAAAAAGAAGAGAGAGAAGGTATTTGCATGGTTTGAGGCCACAAATGGTTTTGAGGAAATAGATTTTGGGCTAGATTAAATTTTTTGAACTTGCCCTTGTTCTAAATATTTTCCTTGAAAAGCAAAACTTGTGAAATAGTTGTTAATTTTGCAGAGTCATCTTGGATAAAACATGTTATTCTGAGCTGAGAAACCTTAATCAGCTGATTGAAATTAGTACACTGAAAAGAAAATAAGTGTTTTGTAACACTAATAGCTTCTTCCAAATTACTTTGTGAACAGAGTGTTTCAGGTTTCTTTTTGAGTCTTTGTCTTCACCATATGACATCAGAACTGCATCTGATATAATGTGAAACTAGTTGTATTTGTGGTATCTATTTCATGGGCATGTTCTGTTTATTCTCTTACTAAATGATCTCTAAAGTTCTTTGATTTCACATTGGGATGATATAAATTACTGTGTTTTTTATGCTTAATAAATCCATCTGGAGATGGACATTAATGAAATAAAACTAAAAACAGTATGCACAGAATTAGCCATTTCCTGTAACTTCAATAAAAGTACATTACATTGTACTTAATAAGAATTGCAGTGCTTTTATCACCAACCTATATGATGATAGATGCTTTCCTTTTCTTCTTAATAAATGTACCCTATATATAATAATAGTTGGTGCCATGAGTGGTGGAAAGTCCTTCCTGGAGTAAAAGAGAAAGTAAAGGTCTGTGGAATTGTCACCTCATACTCATGAGCCGAAGCAGCAGAAATAGCTCAGGCTCATTCCCAGATCTGCAGTGTCTAAGGCACAGACTTTTTCTGTTTAATTTTGGTGTAATTAGCTGGGAGGTGAACCAAGTTGGCCATTTGTGATCAGTCTTACCTAAGAGCATGTCATCTCATGAATATTTTTAGTTTTGGCAAGTAAAATGTAATTTAATTTTCCTTGTAATTTTTTTTCCACCTCTAGACAAAAATATTCTTTCTGGTATCAGTAGTTCTATCAATGATTTTTGACAATTGCTACAATACCTTGGAATGTTTCTGTTTATCCACATGAAACAGAGTATTTTAATTAATAAGAGAAAAATCTATTTGTATGTCTATGTGATGGACATCACATGTGTCTCATGTGATGTGTTATATCTTTAAGGCTTAATAAAGCAAAATAAATGCAACTTTCTTATGTCATCATTAGAGCATTAGTAACCAATTAAAGAGTCACTATAAATAAATGCAGAAATCCTTTATTTTGGCTATACAGAAGCTCTGTTAGCTTTTATTTTTGCTAACTGTAGTAGTTACAGCCTGATTTCCTGCCACAGTTTCGTTGATCCATAAGCCAGGAATTGTCAGTATTTTGAAATGGAATAATGGCTCATTAGGTACATTGTTGTATTTACTGTTTTAGTTTTAATTTGTGTTTTCTTTTTTTTTTACCCCAGTCTATTGAGACTTGGCATGAAAATGTGAGAATATTAACCTTCTTTTCAGAGCTGAAAGAAGGTTAAAATCCACACTGTTTCAGAGCCTGATGTGTAGCTCTCTTTGTCCATAATGATGTCCGCAGAGAGAACTGTTGCCATTAAAATCAAGGAAAAAATATTGCTTACTGTGTATATCCCTGAAGGCATTTCTTCATACAGTATTTCTAGAACCTCGTGATTGTTTGGCAGGTTTATTTAAAGGCTGCACTACAGAGCACTCATTTTATCTTATTGTCGAATGTCTATTTATTAAATTTTCTCTACTAAGTTAGAATTGGCTTCAAATTAAGTATTTTGACACTGTCACTCTTCCTAAAGGATTTAATGGTGTTGTAATGTTCTGTTGTAATGGGTGACTCAGATTGACTCATCATCTCATTGTTTCTACACGTTACCTCTGCTGGTGCTTTGAGAATTTTCAGGGTCCTAAGAGACTTATGCATTCAGTTTGGTCACACCCAGTCTTGAAAAGATCTTGGAGTTCCTCCTCTGCTACTGTGATTTTAGGGACTAATAATTGATCAAACTGGCTGGTAAAGACAAAAAAAGGAGCAGAAACTTTTGGAAAACACACATTTTGTTATGACCAGGGAGCAGTGGCAGCACAGGATATGAAGTGCTGCTTCAGGGCTGTGTATGCTGTTTTAGACTCATGGAATAGTTTGGATTAGAAGTGACCTCTAAAGGTCATCTAGCCCAACTCCCCTGCAATGAGCAGGGATGTCTTCAACTAGAACGAGTTGCTCAGAGTCTTGTCCAACCTGACCTTGTGCTGGCTGAGGCTGGAACTGAGTTTCTCTGAAGAAATGCACAAGTCTGGAAAAAGCTCTAACTTTGGTCAATGTCTTCCAGTGCAGATATTTCTGAATATTCAAATAATCACAGTTTTCTTCTTATGTAAAGCCATAGATGGTCCAGAACACTGACTGTGAGTACTGCATAAGGCAGTGTAAATGCTAACAGAATTCTGTTGTTGACCATCTCCCAGCATTCAGCCTGGAGGTTGCTTCTATTCAGTCAGAGCTGTGGATATTTTTAAAATTATTTTAAAAATTAAAAGCCAAGGAATGACAAATAAGGACAAGGGCCTGGTTGGAAAAAAGTCACATGAATATATTAACAAACACCTAATTTTGATCCCTAAATTTCATTAATGCATTAAAGAAGAGGTCAAGTCATGACCAGATGCCAATGGTTAAGTGCCATTTTAGAGTATTTAATACATGAACATACATAGAATATCTGCCACCTAAAGCTATCCTGACATCACTGTGAGAGCCAACTGCATTTTAACAAATTATTTCTTTGTGGCTTTGCAATTCTTCTTCTTGATGACACATCACTGATAATGCCACTTTCAACAGCCACTGTATGAATGCTTAGAATTACTAATAATTTTCTGACAGTTTGCTGGCCACCTAACTCTTTCTTATCCTTTTTTTCTATGAAAGCCCAAAGGTGACAGATATTCTGAGAAACTGTGTTTAAATCTTTCTGCTTCAATATGATTTTATTTAAATGGTAGACTGTGCTTCAAGATTAGGAAGGTACTAATACATCTCATTCCTTAAATAAAGTTGAGACATGCAATAGGAAGTACCCCTGTAAAGATCTCATTTTGCAGCAGTTAAGTACATTTTAAGCATACCATAAAATATGTAATTAAAAAAATGCCCAGGACTGAGAACACTGGTAGGTAATACAGTAAAGTGCAGTCCTGCAGTTTCTTTTGCTTGCTGCCATTTAAGGAAACTCATGTAGTGGCTTTTGTTGGAAGGTCTTTCATCAGACAGCTAAATATTGATTGAACCAACCTGTCAATGTTCAAACTCAATGGTCAAAATAAATACATGTTTAATAGCAGTGACAGAAGGAGCCAGGAAAAGAAAAAAGATGAAAAGCATATGAATTGTAGGGTTTTTTTTCCCCGAAAAAGTAATTATGAGACCAGTCATGTTTTCTAGCATCAAGTCAGACATTATTTATTTTTCAGTTTGAAAGCCATCAAATATTCAGAGTCTCCCTACTTTTCTTCTATTTTAAAAATATCTCTCTAAGGATAGGGCTATGCAGAAGACTATAATTTTCACCAGTTTACTCTGAAAAAAAAAAGAATATAAAATTAAGATTAGCAGTCATTTTTGCATTCTTCTTCCCTTTTTTAGATCTCTTTCTTATTAGAGGCAATTACATTCATGTGTAGCAATAATTTAGACCCGTGTCACCATTGTAATGACTTTGGAAAGCTATAAAGACACAGTTTGCAGAGTTTTAAAGTATGTGCTTAAAGTATATTGCTGTTGAGCAAAGCACTTAAGCATGTGCTTAATTTCAGGTATGTGGTAAAGTGTCATTGGATTAATTTATACAGCAATCTAAGGATGGATGAGAAGTTGATTCAGGACCATATTCAGTCACCAGACAGAGCAGAGGATGGGAGGGAAGGGAAAGGAGATGCCAGGAATCATGGGCTTTGCAGGAACTTCTCAGATTTCTCTTGGCCATTCCTGAGGTGGCTGATACATATGACAGCAAAGAAAAAAATTCTTGATGTCTTGTCAGTCTGTGGTTAAGTTTGGTCACTGCACTACATGAAAATAAAAGATGGTGAGCAAGAGAATGAGTCATTAGGAAGATGAGATTGTGAGATGCCTCACAATGAGAGTGGTGAGGCACTGGAACTGGCTGTCCAGGGAGGTGGTGGAGGCCCCATCCCTGGTGACTTTCAAGACCAGAGTTGATGAGAAACCTGATCTAGTGCAAAATGTCCCTGCTTACTACAGGGAGTTGGGCTAGATGACCTTTGAAAGTCCCTTCAGACTCAACACTCTGTGATTCCAAACAGCATTCTCATCTCATTCCAACCCAACATTTTGTGATTCCTTTCCATTGCTTTCAAGTCTATCTTTACTTGAGACTTTTGCTGCCTTTTACCTTTTTGTCATTTTTCCTAATCTCAGAATGCCAGTGATTGGAAGGAACCTCGGGTGATCATCTAGTCCAGTCCCCCTGGTGGAGCAGGAACACCCAGATCAGGTCACACAGGAAGACATCCAGGCAGGGTTTGAATGTCTACAGAGAAGGAGACTCCACACCCTCTCTGGGCAGTCTGTTTCAATGTTCTATCACCCTCACTGTGAAAAAGTTTTTCCTTATATTTCTGTGGAACCTCCTGTGTTCCAGCTTGCACCCATTGCCCCATCTTATCAGAATGCCTTTTCAACTTAAATTCTTAATCAGTTTTTTACATTCCTTCTGAATCCCTGGTTGTTTCTTTTTTCTTTTGGAAAAAAAAAATCATGTCCCCAGTTCAGAAAGTGGCTATATCATCTTTGTCAGTCTTAATTGTTTTTTCATCAGATATTTGTATAACAAAAGTCCTCCTTACCACCTGATCCTTCCCTTGGATATTTTGACACCTTACTCCCTTCAATACAAAGACATGAAGCTAAAAATATTTGTGAAGAATAATTTTTATTCATGATTATCAAGGTTAAATGAGGAAAAAACCAATTCCCTCTGGTGTAGCACTTATGTTTGTGGTCCCTTTTATCTTTACACAGAGCTGTTCAAGAAGACAGTAATTTCTCCTGACTTGAGCTGCAGACTTCAGAACCAGGAATGTTATTGATATAGAGGCAAGGTCTCCTTTCTTTTTTTCTTTCTTCTTGCTCTTTTTGAGCAATTTATTACCCTTTTACAGCAAAATCCCAATTCTGCAATGCATTCTATTAATGCTGCTTGTGTTGTTGGCTGTGTGCTAAAATTCAGCCCCTTACAGTTGTTTTTCATTTTTGTGGCATTTACATATCACTACCTTAGAACTGAACTGGGGGTTCTATTATTTTCTGTCCTATAATTCTGTTGCAATTTCCCCATCTAACAGTTGCCCTGAGAGTTTTAGACTTTCATATTACCCACTTTTTGCTCATCTATGTGTTTTTGGGGTTTTTTTTTGCTATATCAGCCTAGCTTAGGGGAGTGATGTGAAGGATAGCTCCTCTACTTAATAGCATTTTTTTCTCAAACCTGCTGGATTCTCCAGGGTTAGAAGCATCAGCAATTCTTTATCTGCTTCTCCTACCAGATAGTCTGCTGAAATCCTCAAGAGAGTTTCTTAAAGTAGCTCCCAGATGAGTAATGATACTGAGGCTGGGTTTTAGATAGTTATTTAGAATGTGAGTACCAGTGTGACAATTCATGACCCTCTGCAAGTCTCCTGAGAGGACCCTGTTAACACAGTTAGGAAGTCTGAGGTTTGTGTCCAATTCCAAAGGTTAAAAACAGTCCCAAAGTTTCCCTAACACTTCTTGATGCATCCTCCTAAGCCTCCAACTGTATTAATTCTTATCAGTGTCTGCACATTTCTTACACAGTTTGCCTCTAATTAGGTTCTTGATGGTTTTATTGGAGGGCAAAAACCTCTTTGCTGCCTCAGATTACATTCTATGACTTTCCAAGTACCCTTAAGGATCTCTGCCACCTTCCTTATTGAGCAGAAGTGCTAAAATGACTGCCATAGTGAAATTGCTGTGAAAAATCAGAATATTATCTAGATGAAGTGTCATGTCACCTTAATTGAAAGAAAGACCATAATGAGTGTTGAGTCATATGCAATCCCAATGAGTTGAGTATTGAGTTGAGCTGGTAGTTGCTGTTTTGCAAACATTTGGTTGCATAAACTTGTTTCTGTAGTAATTAGGTAGACTGCTGCTGGATGATGTGCTGGATTTGTTTACGTATTCCCTTCAACCTTTTCTAAATACTTACTGTTTCTTGAGCAAACTGTGTTAACAGAACAATTTTTTTTTTTTAATTTTTGGCAGCAGTTTTGTGAAATGTGAACAAAGACAAGCAGTAAGCTAGTCTAAGAGTAGTCTAAAAACTACTAAAAAAAACTTATTAGAAAGTTTTCTGGAGAAACTATGTGAAGTTTTGCATGGATACCCCCTCTTCTCTGAGTAGCCCATAATCAGTGTTAGACTTCTGTGTTTGAAGTCATCCTGTTGATTTCACTTGCTTTTGATCCCAGAATGTGGTCCATTTCCTATTCTGTCAGGAGGCACTGGCATGTTTCCTTCTATGCCAGTCCTCTAGTATGAAGGTGGATATATTGCACTGCTGTCTTTTAATACATTTTTTTTCCTAATTCTTATATTTAATATTATGTATACTTAAGATTTTCATACTTATTACTATACTTAGTATTGTTAAGTGTTTGCTTCTTTTAGTTCTTTCTGTAATTGTCTGCATGCAGGAGACATTGTACTGTATTCCAAAAAGCAAGATTCTTCCTAAATCCCATATAATTATATTCTGTATGCTCAGCATCTTCCTTATGGTCCTGACTGGAGAATACTTCATTTACTAGGATTTTGTGTGTAGTTGTTCTGCTTTGCCTTGGGCTGTAGTTATGTTTCCTTGATGGATGAATAGCTTTCTGCATGGATATATTGTATTATCGGCTTGTAAAACATTTTCAGATCCTTTGGGAAAGAAAAGGTATTATACAAATCTTGGATAATACATGTGAGTATTATTAAATAATTGCGTGATACCTTTTATTATATCACATCTGCAGTTGATGAAGAGGTTCTTACCATCTTACCACAAAGATGGTCAAAGGGCTGGAGCACCTCCCTTTTGAGGACAGGCTGAAGGAGTTGGGGTTGTTCAGCCTGGAGAAGAGAAGGCTCAGGGGGCACCTCATAGTGACTTATCAGTACCTGAAGGGGGCTACAGAAAGGCTGGGGTAGGATTTTTTAATGGTACACGTGATGAAGGGACTAGGAGAAAAGGATGCAAATTGGAAGAGGGGATATTTTGACTGGATAGAGGACAGAAGTTCTTTACGGTGAGGGTGGTGAGACATTGGAACTTGTTGCCCAGAGAGGCTGTGGATGCCCCCTCCCTGGAAGTGTTTAAGGCCAGTCTGGATAAGGGATTGAGCAACCTGGTCTAGTGAGAGGTGTCCCCTGGCAGGGGTGTTGGAACTAGATGATCTTTAAGGTCCCTTCCAACCCAAACCATTGTATGATTCTATATTGTTCTGTGTTAGCTCTATTTCATACTATAATAACAGAATGAAAAAAAGCTTCAGTGGCAAGCCTTCCCTTTGAGCTTTGAACAAATGCTACTGTCTGAATATACTTAGAACTTGGGTTTTCACTTCACAGTTACATTTTGCAAATTTGCTCCTTGCAAAGTTAGTGAGAAGAATTATTTTACACATATTATCCAACTGGTCAGAACTTCAGTAACTTACAAGCTTTCTTTTGAATGAGTCACATTCATCCCTGCAGCCATAAAGAAGCACTAAATCCCTGGCTTCTGGCTCTTGCTTACAAAGAGGTGATGGAGGAAGGTCCTGCAGGACCCTCTGCCAGGTCACTGCAGGTGATTTGGACATCCACAGTGGCATCTCATGACCGTAGTAGTCACCTGAGTCCCATTTTCAGGCTGTATCAGACACAAATGTTTGCCTGTCTCTGCTTCTCTTGGAAACTGTTGTAATTTATGACTCCATCCAAGGTTAGAAAATTGGGAGAGAAGGACATGGATTTGCAAAGCTCCTCTGCTCTTACAGTTACAGACTATACTCTCAAACACTCTTGCATGCTGGATGTGCATTTAGTTGGTTAATGGGAGATGTTTTTGGAAATGCAGTCCTGTTCTGTATATTCCACTGAAATATTAGCACGTGTATTTTAATAAGTCCTGTAGCTTTGCTGCTGGAATATATTTGCATTTATTTGTATTAACTCAGTATTTGCATGGATTGTTTTTCTAAAACAAGACAAGGAGAGAAAAACATGAATACAATTTATTCACAAAAGAAATAGCTTTTCACTGAAGCAGGTATTAGAAAATAATGCATTTCTTGAATGCAGAAGGTGGCTGGAATTTTCCCCTCTGTCAAAGAATTTCTTCAGAAGTAAAGTGCAAATATTCTGTCATTTAAAGGCATAATTTAAAAAGCACCCTGTACAAGTTTTCAAGTTGATGTGACTCAGAGGTTCTTGTCTAAATAAGTATTTTTAGTTTTTGCAAGCCTGTAGATCTACTTAAAACACCAATGAGAAACAATCATCTTAACCTTTTTTGGGTTATGGTCACATTAGTTTGATCTTTAAATTCACCTTTGTGATTTTTAGCCCAGTTGCCAGAGCTTTAGAGGGTATTAAAAATCCATAGTCAGAGTATATTAATAAGAACTGATTCTAAAAAGCCACTGACAAGCTCTCAAGCCATGACCTTGCAGCTTTCATACACTCATCAGCACTGGGTTTTAGAGAGACTGTGGATAATGAAACAGGAGACTTTATTCCTCAGGTTATAAGAGTCTGAGCAGCCAGATTGCTAGCAAGAGAGATACAAACCTGAAGTCTTAGCCTAGAGAGATCAAATCTGAGATAGATGAATTAATGATGCTGTAAAGAACTGATCAAGAGCATAATTTGATGAAAAATTTCCCATCCCACTTTACATCTAGAGCATTACAGCCCCTGGACAGGGTTTGGGCTGCTCCCTCCCCCACCATCCCGTTCCCTTCCCTGGGGTATCCCTGTAGCTCAGGGAGATGCTCAGGGAGGCTGGATGAGGCATTAAGCAAGCTGGTCTAGTGGGAGGTGTCCCTGCCCATGGCAGGGTGGTTGGAACTAGATGATCTTTAAGATTCCTTCCAACACAAACCATTCTACAATTCTATTTCTTTGAGTAGCAATTTCACACAAGTCTTAAGTGCTCTCCTTACTGATGTGATGAGGTGTTTCAGTATGAGAAAATACTATAAATGTTGTACAACTTAATAACTTTTGTCTTTTTGGCATTAGTTTTTGTACCGGTTTCCAGCTGCAAAGATATGCCCTATTGATGTCCATAAAATAACTTGTTCCTTAAACAACTCAGTCAAATCATTTGAACTGTAATTTACTGAGAAACACTTAAATAAAAATTGGTGTTGGAGGTAGGGAGAGCTGGGGAATGAACTTAATATCCCCAAAGCATTGATATTATGAACCAACAAACCAGCATTCAAAACTATATTAAAAGGAATGGTCACGTACTAGTAATGAGAGTTTTGGTATTGATCTTCAGAAGCTTTAGATAAGACTTTGTGCATGCAGATTCAGTCCCCAAACTCCAACCCCCAAAATGCTTATGTTCCCAATGATTTTAATTGATTTATTAAAACTCAGGAACCAGCGTGCATGACCTTTATGAAGCTTATGCTCCATATCTTAGTCCATTATAGTGATAAAACCTCATGGCGGATGTATTGTGAGTAACTAAGCTTCAGCTTAATTGACTGCTAATGCCTTTCTTCTTCTTGATTAATAATGGAACTTCATCACAATGTATCTCATCAAAACCAAGCTGAAAATAATCTCTGAAGCATGCCCATTCAAACCCTCAATCATTAGAATTCTTCAGCTGTGCTGGGGGCTTTGTAATTAATCAAGTTGCAATAGACTTGTGCCATAACCAGCAGAAATCAGAACATGTCTGCTTCCAAGACTAATTATTTGTATTACTGTAGCACCTAAGGTGCCACAGGCATAATCTAAGTCTCCCTATTTTATGAATTGCTCAGAAAAAAAGGAAGATCCCGAGTCCTTTAGCATGCAGCCAACAGCAAGGAGGGACTGGCAGGAAAGGCTGCTTGCAGGGGTAAAAAAAAGCAATAGGGATTGGAGCACAAAAATGCCATCTTAGTTGCTCTTTTTGGCTTTTCTTTGTATAGTGTAATTCTTATACAAAAAGAGACAGCATCAGAGGACAAGAGGGTAAAGGGACAGGGCTGACAGCAACAATGATGCAGAAGTTAGGGAAAGAATGTGTTTTAAGAGAGAAAAGAGATATGAAATGGAGAGGGAAGGGCAGTGATGGTGCACAGAGAAGTGCAGAAATGGCTGATATCTGAGCTGAGAGAAAACCACTGTTTGACACCTGGGGTGAGGCAGTGCAGGTCCTCACTATAGGCTCTTGCTGCTGGGTGTCATGCAAGGGGCTGCAGGTGGTCCTCAGTACCACACTGAAAGCATAAAATCAGCTACAAAAGGAGACTGGGTCAGTTAATTTAGACAGCTCTCCTACCTTAGGCAGCACCAACTATACTGGTATTACTCCAGACATACACTTATCCAGCTTCCACAGCTGGAGGTCCCCAGACATCTTAAGGCAGCTCAGTCCACTGTCCCTGACCCCTTTTGTAAGTAAAGATGTAGCTTTTCCTGGTTTTAAGCCTGGTTCTTTCTGCCTTCTTTAAACCTATTGCTGTTTATCCACCGTGTAGGCAAGATAACAGTTTCACTTCTTTGTAGCTTTTAGTTATTTGAATGTTGTTTCCATATCTGCTTCCAGTTTTCATTCCTTTAGACTGACTGATCCCTTTGATTTTTATCTTTTCTTCTCAGCAAGTGTTTGCCAGGTCCCTGATTCCCCTTGTTATATATCTGTGTTGCTGTGTATTCCTTGATCTTGGCCCCTCTATTCACAGGATGCCCTGCCAGCACTGACAAGGGCAGGATTTCTCTGTACCTTGTGACAGCTGTAGCCCTGCTTGTCCATCACAACATGCTGCTTGCCAGGTTCACTGTAGCAGGGTGCTGCCCTACGTGCAGTTTTGAGATGTAATGTCCTATTCCTCACTTGAAAGTGTGATCTGAGCTGTTGTTCTCCATCCCTCACACACGTACTTACTGAACTGCTGACAGGGCTTCAACATCTCACTCAGTCTGTCAAATTTACATTTAACTCTGAATGTTGTGAATCTGATGAGCTTCGTGTGCTCAGCCACCCAGTGCTGATGGAAATGTGGGCAAACCCATCAGGATGGAGTACTGAGGGAGCACACGGCTGCCTTGTGCTCTAGCTGGGAGCCACTGGGAATGATGTGGTGGAGACAGTTTTGTAAATACTTGGTCTAGTTCTATTCAGAGGATGTTCCTCTCTTCCTCAAAGAAAACATCCAGGATAGTTCCAGACAGTTCTAGAAGCTCTTCTGCATTAAGGTAGATGATATTTACTGCTCTCCAGTCTGCAGTTAGAGAAAAGAATTAGATTTGTTTGACATGTTCTGGTCTTGATAAATTAATTGTGGCTATTAGTTGTCATTTAGTTTTAGTCTAGGTACTTGCAAAGCTCATTTGATTATTTTTTCTAGAACCTTGAGACTTCAAGACAAGTTTGTGTCTGTTAATTGGTGGAAGAGTCAACACAGGAATGTGTGATACAGGAAGATGAAAATACTCCATATTCTGTATTCTGTGGATGGCTGATCTGTAACTCCTCAGTTCCTTGTCATCTACCTGTTCCTTTATAACCTCTTCCCATAGGAGGCTGAAATCTTAGATCTTTTTCTCTTCTATTAATTATACCCACCATCTGGTCAGAGTGGACCTTTCTGGTGAAGTTTGATGCAAAAGATCAAACACTTCTCTTGTGCTGACAGCTTTCCTTCTACCTTTCACTCTCTTGAGACACAGACTGGCTAAGGGAGCGCTGAGGCTGCTCCTGTTGGCCATCCAGCCCTCTCCCAGCACTCTGTCTCTTTCATGGTGATAATCCTGCATTCTGTGATCTTACTGTGAAGCCAGATCGTAAACCCGATCTCAATTAACAAACATCCCCACTCAAGCCGCAGTGTTTCACTTGTGTTTGAGGTTCTTTCCTTGCAAAGGCTCTTGCATTTCCCTTCACGTTTTCAGCTGCTTCCTTCTTGCTGATTAGAAACAGATTTGTCACGATCTCCTTTCCTGATCATTGTAGAGAACCCCCTGACGTTATGGCTTTACCCCTAAATTCTCGTTTTTTAATCCTAGCTCCAGGTGAGTGCCACATTTAGGGAGAATGGGCATTTGAGATCTCTTTCGTAGACGTGGGCTTCTAACCATGAGGATCTACACAAGAACACGGGTTGTGATGCCCCGTGCTGAGCTGCTCTGGCTCAGAGCCATCCTCGCACAGCTCAGGAGACCCATCTTCGCCTCGGTGGGGCTGGGGAGCAGTGAACAAATAAATAGCACAACGGCGCATCCTTCCCATTGGTTTTTCCTTCATCCCCGTCTCTCCCCCCGCTCCCGTTTGTCTCTGCCGCCGGCTGGGCAGCGGCGTCCGACGGGGCCGGGGGAAAACCC
>VZTY01023706.1:56737-80324 GCA_013400935.1 Turnix velox | reverse complement strand
TGTGTGTGTGGGTGCCGGGGGAGCGGCTGAACTAGGCTGTCACCATCACAGACCCGAAGTTTTCATTGTCAAAGCGCCGGTATCTGTTGCTCAGTGGCGATGGCGGTATCGCGGCGGGAGGGATGGTGCTGAGCGAGCCCCCGCCTCATCCCCCGGTGCGGATCCCCCCCGGTGCCGCCGCTGTGGGGCCGAGCCGGAGCCTCTCATCTGCCTTTCAGTCCCGAGGGTGAGTCCTCCTTCCCCTGCCTCCTGGACAGCTCTCCCTCAAACACCAATAAAATGTGCGGATTCCAGTGATATTCTGAGAATGAGGTTTTTCTCTCTACGTGTTGATGGGATTCACCGCCTTCTGGTTTGAACTCTGGGGTGTCCAACGGGACCTGCAGGAGCTGAAGAGCCGTGTTTCACATTGTCACCCTCTTAGATGCATCTACAGGGGTTAATTTTCTCTGGTGCACTAACATTGGGTGAAACCGCGAGCAGTGGAAGCCGCTGTCCTCAGTCATGGTTTAGAAAGCCCAAATCCCAGTATCTAGTCCTACATGCACACCTAGGCTGTATGTTAAGCTTCTGTGCAGTCCTTCCAACATCAGCAAACCTATTTGTTTAATCAAACTTAAAGATTTTTCTTTGCTGAGAAGTGTCTGCATTATATCATGTTTTCATGTAATACTGATAAACTAGCATGGTTGAGTTTGAGGAGCCTTGATGAATGGATTAATTGTGTTAAGTTACGTTAGCTGAAAGAGAAAGGTAACTTCTATCAGTAATTCTTTACAGAAAAGCCAAGATAATTTTTAATAGACTTGGAGGTTCACAGAACTCATAAATCCCAGGGTCATTGTTTTCCTTTAAAGGAATACTGCTTTTAGATGTAATAAAAAGTACTTGAATTTAACCAGTTTTTATTTCTTTATATTCAGAGCAGATGCTGAATTGCCAGAATGGCATTTTGTTTTGAGAGGTGGAAGCCTTTTTAAAGCAAGTTTAATATTATGTGCCAAAAATTACCAGTTTGATTATTCTTTTAAGTCCTAGTGAGTAACAGAAGTAAGTTTTCAATCTAAAACATGTTATGCATTCAGAATTTATCCTAAATATAGAAATATTATTATGACTTATCTGGAGTTCTCAGTCTCTCTCAGTGGTAGAAGGGGACACCACTGGTCTACCTGCTGTGCCTGGCTACAAGAGGTAGAAATGTGGTATCCTGTATATTTGTATCATGTTTCCTCCAGACCAATTTTGTCTTTCTTGGTAAAAACTGATATTGAATCAACTTTGATTGCCTGTTAGGTCAGGCATTAAGGTATATCATGCACTATATTATGGCATCACATAGAAAATTTTGCTTTTAATGGATGGCAAGTCTTTCTATGGCTTTAAATGCTAATAATAAAGATGCAGGCCTTAATCCTGTAATGATCTCTGCGTGGAGTGAGGCTGTGGTTGGTGGATCTCACAAGCACCAAGGCACCTTCACAGCAACTGTTCAGCCCTGGATAGGTCTTGTATCTGACTTGAGGTTTGTGCTGGAAACCATCCTTAGTGCAGTAATGTGGCTGTGACCTTAATGGAGGGATATTATGGATTAGAAGCTTTTTCTTGGCTTTTTGTGGTTGCATTTATGGAGCTACAGCTATAGCAGGTACTGTGGTGGGCATGGGGAGGAAAACAGGAGCTCATGTTGACCTTAGTTTTCCATACTCAATAGCACTCTCACTGCTTGGTCTATGTGAGGAATGCAACTTTTTATTTTGCTTGATGAAAGCATATGAGGTTGTAATGTCACTTCAGATAACACCAGTAATTTCTATATTTTCAACAAGAAGTTGAATCTGCATTGAGGGAGTTTCCTGACACAGCAGGAGCAGCTAATAGGGAAGCCCAAGAAGGACCAAGGAATTACAACAAGTTCTCTAAGTGTAACTTTTTCTTCTGATTTAAAAGTCTGGTTTTACAGACACTCTTGAGAATAGTTTGTGGTAAATTTATAGTCCAGGGACCTGAGCTGTAATCTGAAATTACAGGCTAATGCTGTGACTCTTCACTTAAATACAATCATAGAATAGTTTGGGTTGGAAGGGAACTTAAAGATCATCTAGTTCCCCCCTGCCATAGGCAGGAGCACCTCCCACTAGATCAGTGCCTTTTTCAGCCTGGCCTTAAACAACCTCTCTGGGCAACCTCTTCCAGTGTTTCACCACCCTCACTGTTAAGAATTTCTTTCTTATGTCAAGCCTGAATCTATCCCCCTTCCAATTTACATCCATTATTTCTGGTCCTCCCATCAGGGAGCATAGAAGCATCCATAGCCATCAGCTTATAAATAAATTGGATACAACTTCACATCCAACACTTCCCCTGATGGTATTTTGAAATGAAGCCTCCCCTGGGCCAAGGCATGTAATAACAACTTCCATTAACAGTGCTATTGATGTTTCAGCAATTGGTTTGATAAATTACCCAGATTTATTCTCAACTCTTTGCTAAATGATGACTCATATTTCTTGCCAAAATTACAGTTTTATGTTCAGATGATATATCTATAGAAAGGAAAATAGCTGTAAATTACTTGTATTTCTGCTTATTTCTGGAAAGCTCTATCAGAGCGTTCAGACTTATATCATTTGAGTGCTTGTGTCAGGAGTGAACACGGCTCCCTTGGTTCCTCTTAGAGAGTTCAAGAAAGAGTGGTTTTCATCTTGTAGCTTTTAAAAACTATCTCTCCTGGGGTCTTGGACAATGATGTTTAGTCATCATTTTTAGAAGGCACAACCATTTGATAGTCAGTGGACACAACTTATGTGAAAAATATAATGTACCTGTATGACTTTCTGGTTGATGGATGTTGCTGTCTTTGCAGATGAAAAACTAAGATAATTCCTGTAGGTATTACCTTTGTGAAGCTTCAGTCTGTTTACAAAAAAAACCAGATGATCTACACCACCTGGTGCTAGTTGCTGTTCTTTGTGTGTGGGGAAGGCAAGACTTTTGAAATTTATAATCATTCTCTCCCGAGCCTCTCTCACTCTTACAACTCAAAATCTTTTTAAAATAGAAAAAAAGAACAACAGTTTGTTTGGTTTTTTTTTTAATTCTTTGTATAATTTTAGAATCTTCTCTGTTGTTCTGCTTATGGACAGGTAATGGAAAATGAAATCAGACTACATTGTGTTGTGATTTATAGGGAAAGTAACCATTTAAAGTATTTAGTGTACATACAAGCACAACTGACTACTGTTTGCTTCACTGCTTTCATTTAAGGGGTTGAATTTTCTCTGTCTCAGGACCAGTTTCTGTAGTCATCAAACAAATGGTATATTCTAGAAGCACATATGTATAAAAGAGAGCAATCTGTGGTTTATTTTTCAGTGACTAAAGCCAAAATGGTTTATATTCCTGTGTCTTCTTTCATTGCTTTACTTTCTGCTTCTCAAAGATAGACTCTGATCTTGCAGTGGGAAAAATACTGATGGATAGCTGTGTTTGTCCAGAGCAGCATTCATCTTAATGGGATTTTATCAAGGTAAAAGGGCTCTCCCCTGCTCCACTCAGGTCATCTGGAGCTTGATGGGTCAGAGAGAAACTTGAACTCTTAATTGTGTATGTACCACAGTCCCAGTAGCTTGAAAGATATAGTTAGGTATTCAAGTCCATGTCCCCTGCTCTTGGTTGTGTTCAGAGATGGAATCAGGATGAAGAAAGATATTATTTTCTGCTGTGTAATCCAAAGTGACTTTGATTTTTCCCTCTTAGCACCCTAGCAGAACTTTGGCCTTATTTTGATTGTGGCAGTAGATCCAACTTACTGGTTTGCAAGGTTCAATATAATGCCAGAAATATCAGGTAAAAAAGAAAAAGCTGATAAAAGTGGAGAAATAAGCTTATATTATTATGCCTGTGATTTTCATCAATAGTTAACATTTGAATCTTAGCTTTAACTTTTAAATTCTATTTTGTGGACTGTATTTATGGCATAATGTTACCCCGCTGGGTCTCGAAAGATGTTTTACAGACCTAGAATATCTCTTGAATGTATGACCAGTAGCACAAGAAGCTTATGTGAAAATGTACTAATTGGTGGTTTGGTATATCATTTAGATTCCAGGAGAAAGCACAGGATGTGTCAATTTTTAACTACTACATGTCAATTTTTAACTACTACTACTTGATTCTCTTCATCATGGAACTGTTTTAAAATAATTAAGTCATATACCTGGTGGTGATTAGGGCAAAAAGCTTGAAGCTCATCCTCCATCTTCATTGTGTTTCTAGTCTTCTGATCTGAGCTTCATGGGACAGGAGCCACTAGGATCTCTCTTTCAGTGAAGTGCTTATATTAATTGAGAAGCATTATTTTATGTGGCATCTTATAAATAATCTGTGTAGGTGAGGATCTTAGCTGAGGGGGCAGTAATTTGTTGGTTTTTTTAAAAATGGCTGTATAGCATGTGTGTTTCTCTACACATCCCAAATTCAGAAGTGATTTCTGAAGAGAAACTCACTTCTAAGGTAGAGAATGTGACAAAGAACTTTCCAGTGGTTGATCACCCTCCGCTCTGGGAAACTGCCAGATGCCCAGATGTGAAGATGTCTCCATCTGGGAACACGGGGCAAGGCAAAGATGTTGATGCTCTCTTGTTCTTAGTACTTTCCCCCCAGGATTGCCATGCCTTTTTGTAGGTTCTCTGTTCCTTGATTTCAAAGCAGTGTGTGGGAATCTCCAGCATAACACAGCACCTGATTTTTTTAGTGTTTAAAGCCCTCCTCTGTGCAGGTGGATTATAGGGATTACTCAATGCAGTGTATCAAAAAGTGAATCAGGACAATCTTTTTGGTTCTTCCATGTTAATGTGAATTTTGGGTGTGCTGTATGCTTCATAGTAGCCTTAGATATTTGAATATACATATTGTATTAGCTATTTTAAAACATACTCTCCTTCTTTCCAGTATCTTCCAACTGAAGATAATGCCTCAGGCAAGCTATTTTGATAATTGAAAAGAGGGAGGAACTCTATAAGGAAGCAGAGATGTTTGATGTTATTCTAGGATTTGAAGGCCATCATTTTAGTATTTTGTAATGAACATGCAGAGATTATGTGGATGTGTTACTGACTCACAAATGTGGAGAGCCTTTCTTCCTGTAGTGACAATATGGATGAATGTAAAAGATTCTTAAATGTTGCCATTCTTTCGTTTCTTTTCTTTCCTCTTCTTTTTTTAAACAGTCGAGCTCTGAAATTGCACTGGAAAACAGAACAGAGTACCCATGTCCTTCTAGAAGATAGCTGCAATTTGTTGACACCATGTTTGTAACTCTTATAAGACCTGTGTCATATTTAAAGTCCACGCGTTAGCCACCAAATCTCTCCTGTCTCAAACTTTGTCCCTTTCCACTTTAATCATACACTGCTTTTATGGTCCACTCAGCAGCATCAAATAATGTTCATGAATATATGATAGTACAGTGAACAATGCTGATGGTGACTGATGATGATAAATTACTGTATTTATCTATTAGGAAGGACATTGGGTGACCTACAGATCTGAGGCTGAAGCGAAAGACCTTATCTAATAATTCTTAAGACATGACTTATTATGTGTTATTTGTTCAGAAAATCTCTAAATACTTCTGAACATTTCTAAAGCAAGATAAAAGCCCTCTGATGTTTGGAGGATGTTGTCTAAGAAAATCAATTAAGAAATATTAAACAATGTTATAACTTAAGTAAAGATTCTTTAAAGTTTTTGGCATTTATTTCAGACTGCCTGGGGCAAAGTTTGCAATTTACATTCCTTCAGGGGAGGCAAAAAAATGAAGCATTTCATGGCTTTCTGAAAAACATACTGGGCAAATGTGGGGTTTTTTTTTTTGTAAATGTGGAGATAATTCCACATGCTTCTGGGAAAACCATTAAAATTGCTTGAAATGCTGTCTGAATGCAGGAAACTAAATCAAACACTGCCAGTGTGACTGATCATTTGTCCTCCATGCCTGCTCTTTCTGGTCCTGGTGGCACAGAAGCAGCTGACATCTTTTCCCCCCTTTCACCTCCTGAGGCTTCAGAGGCAGGTTAAATCAAACCATTTTATATATATGTATATATATAAGATTTAATATATATTAGGTAGTGGAATCTTTCAAGATAATAATTTGAACTTAAGTATGCTTAATGAGGAGAAAGTTCAAGGAGAAATTCGTGATGGTCTTTGCTGGGCATCTGCTTCTAGCAATTCCCACCTTATTTGTGAAGATATCTGCAAGATCTTAGTGCAAACAGAAACACAAAGATCCTCTCAAAAAGTTTAGTCAAGGACTTTTTTCTGTTCCAAGGCTTAGATGGTTGTGTCAAGTAATGAGAAGTCATCAAGCATAAGTTTAACACATCTTGATGTAATAACCACAAAGTTAAAGACTTTGAAATGAGCAGGTAGCTGCAACACCAGGAAATTAGTTGTTAAAGCTTCCTTTTTATTTTTAGTTCAAAGTTTCATTGTGTTGTGGTACATTGACCTTTTGGTCCCTGAGATGGCTGAAAATATTTCAGTATCCTGCTCTATTTCTCAAATGCTCTTTTACTTGGATGTAACAATGAGTTTGGTGTGAGTAATGTCTGTAGGGCTGACCATATAATTTTCACTGTAATGATTTTCATTATGTCTTGAGGAGAAAAAAAGGTCCTTTGGTATGCATTAAGATGGATGGAGCTGCAATGCTGAGGCTATGTGAAAGGTAGTTACCAGAATGCTGTCACTGGTGTTCTACAAGACTTTTGATAGTAAATGTTCAGTGTTATGTCATGTTTTCAAACTGAAAAGGACAGAACTATTTTTCTAGTATTGTGTGCCAGACTCTGAAAGATTCCTGAAGGCAGCTGTCAGCTTATGCAAGTTGTTTGCTTGCCCAATGCAAGTGAGTGAGGGTTTACATTTATATTTAGTCTATAAATTTTCTTGCATGACTAGAAGGATCTCAACTTACAGTTCTCTGCTGGAGAGGGGATTTGGCCATCTTTAGATCCTGTTAGTGTGTGTAAAAATGAGCTTGATGTTGGAGCCCTCAGTAACAGTGTTAAGACCCTATGTTGCTGGTTTCATTTTGGCATAACCAGTAACATGAAGGAAGGAGAGTGAAGGCTCATCAGGAGGGGATCCTAAAGACTCTTGTGAAGTCTTTTTTTTTTTTTTCCTTTGTTTTTTTGTTTTGTTTGTGTTTTGTTTTTTGTTTTGTTTTGTTTTTAATTTTGATTTTGTTTTGGTTTTTTTTTTTTGTTTTGTGTTTTTGTTTTTTGTTTTGTATTTGTTTTGTTTTGGTTTTGGTTTTTTTGTTACTTTCCTTGTGATCCAGTGGTTTCATTAGCAATTAGAAAACTGGAAGTTCCATGACATAAACTCTTGGTGAAGTGTCATTGTGCTAACCTGTCTCAGCTCGCCAAATGATAGCTTTACAGATATAATTTTCTTATGAGAATTTAGGAAAAGGAGATTCCTTCTCTTCTTTCTCACAGTATAATAATTTGTAAGGTAGAAGTCATCTGCTTATTCAAGATGAGGTCAAAGTTGAGTAGAAAAGGCTTTAGTGGTCTAATTCTGTGACCAGAATGGCCTTATTTGTCAGTTCAGGGGATGTCTTTTTACTCTTATTTACATCCTATACACCAAACTCAAGAATCTGCTATAGCTGTCACACTCCATACGACACATATGGAGAGATGATAGATAATGTCTGAAAAAAGCAGATGCAGGACCATATATCATATCAGCAGGGGAGTATATTCAGTATGTAATAAAAAAGTCAGCTTTTTCACTGAAAATACCATTGTGCTCACCTCCTTATGTTATATTTACTTAGGGGTATAGTACCTGATCCAGCTGGGGATTCAAATTAGGCTTTTTATTCTAAGAACCAAGCAAAAAACCCAAGAACAATAACAAAAAATCCCAAACTCAGGAGAACTCTCCCCCTCCAAACCAGCTTTGAGAATTTACTTCTTTGCTTCTTTTAGGTTACACTTCATTAAATGTGTTATTTGTATTGGGGAGGCTGTCAGTTATATTCTTCATAAATCTTGCCTCATTGCTGAGTGGATAGAGATTCCTTTCTAAAATGTGAGCTAGGCAAGTACAATGTGATGCCAACTTTTGCTTTAGTCCATCTCCCAGTTGCCAGCCTATGTAGACATAATAGCACTTCTTCCTTGGAAGTCAAGGAGTTTTTCTCTTCCCTCTAAAAAGGAAGAACAGTTTCTGCCAGAGTAATATCCTGAAAGTGTGAGGAAAATAAATGTCCTTACCTGCTGTTGTTAATATCTTTGAAACCACTGTAACTTACAGAGCTGTAATTCTCTTTGCTTGTAATTACCTATTCCTTTTCTTTTTATCAGCCTTCCTTCTTCCATCTTTCCTGCAGGAGGGTGGGGGAGATGCTGAATGGATTTGCTTGTCTCTATACTTCCACTGAAGTAATATTCTCTGAGTGTTCACCATGTAACTCTGCCCTTTGGTAGTATCTTTGGTCTGCAGTAAATTTTGGTAATACGGTGCCATATCTTGTGGGTAAGCTCAGGGTAGTGTTTTAGTTTGAATCAAAGATGTACCAGTGAAACAAATTCTAATGATACTTAACTGACTTCTCAATACCTGAAGGGGGCCTACTGAAAGGCAGGGGTAGGGCTTTTTAATAGGGTCCAGGATGGCAGGACTGGGAGTAATGGATGCAAATTGGAAGAGGGGAGATTTAGGCTGGAGAGAAGAAAGAAGTTTTTTACTCTGAGAGTGATGAGACACTGGAACAGGTTGCCCAGAGAGGAGGGGATATCCCCTCCTTGGAGGTGTTAAAGCCCAGGCTGCATGAGGCATTGAGCAACCTGGCGTAGTGGGAGGTGTCCCTGCCCATGGCAGGGGGGTTGGAACTTAATGATCTTTAAGGTCCCTTCCAGTCCAACCCACTCTGTGGTTCTAGGACCTTTGGTTTGCACCCCAGAGCAGTTTCAGTGTGTGAGCTGGATTCTTACAGGAAGGAATTAAGCAACTTGGTGTGCTCCAGGAGAGGCTTGGGTTGCTGCACCTGCTAAAGGGTGTTTTGTGCTGAGAATCAGAGTAGAGTTGGTCCATGTAACTCTCAGAACATGGAGTGTGAATATCATGTCCTTGACACATGATTTCTCTCTCCAGTTCTGCTCCCTCTCCTTGCTAATAATCACATAGTTTAATACACACAGGTGGTGGTACATAAGTGAATATATTTAAAAGTAATTATATGCTTCTGGTTTGTGTTTCACTTGTTGCAAGACTTTTTTTTTTTTTCCTTACAGTACTGGGTTGTGGTTTTTTTTTTCTTACACATCTGGAGGTATTTGTTTGCCATTTTCCAAATGTTCCATGGTTTGTTTCCTCCTCAGGTAAGATGGTAAGTGGTTTTAGGAGGTGAAGAGTTTCACTAAAGAGATGCTTGTAAGGATCATCTAGATTCTGAGTGTGGGAGAGAGAATAGAAACAAGGAAAGAAAATGAGCATGAGTCTTGCTGGAGATTTAGAGATCTAGTAGTCTTTTGTAACTGAGACTTCTCTGTAGAGTCACTAGATAGATGTATCAGCAAGAGTGCCACTAGATTGAAAGAGGATAGAGATTAAGGAAGTTGGAGACAAAAAGCTCTTGTCCTCTTCTTCACTGGTTGCAGGGTTTCTGAATGACTTGGGTATGACCTTGAAGGCTGCAATTTCAGAGATGTCTGTGGAGTTTGAGGGGATGGTACTGTTCAGGGAATTTGAGATGTGATGCCTGTGAGGGACAAGAACTCCTCCAGTGCTTACTTAATATTTCAGAAAATGGTATTGCCTTTTTAAATTGCTGTTGAGCAACAAAATAGAGAGGTTTCTCACATCTAGGGAGTGGTCTGTTAGTAAGACAGGGGTTAGTGTTTTGTGTGAATCTCAACTGATTGATATTTGTGTATTTAAGTGAGAACAACACAAATATTTAGAGCTAGGAGTGTGCTCACAATCCAGATGAGTTTCAGGAAGGTGGTGTTATTGATAGTTGGCTAAGGAAATGTATTTCTGGATTGAAAAAGAGGAACTTGAAATTATATTAAATGTGATGATTGCAGTGACTGTCACTTAAGGTGCAGTTGCTGCTATCTTAGTGTTGAACTTCCTTTTGGTGCCTTGGTGAATCAGTGAATTTTTGGTGGTGTTACCATTATTGATGGTCGATATAAATGAATTTTAACCAGGAAAAAGCCCCATCCTTTTTACCAATAATTTCTTTCCTTTTTTTTTTTCCTCCTCTTTTGTTTGACAATGATGGAAAATTCCTCCTTCCCTTTTTATATGATGTTGTAAATCTTTGTCATTATAGCAAAGGAATAATAGGTTAACTAATATATAAGCTGAACAGACCTTTTCCTGAAGAGCTGTAGTCTGAAATATGAAATCCCACTCCTAGGAAAATTTCCACAGAGTACTTGAAAAATCTTTATAGATGCTTTTTCTTGGGTCTTGAAGCTGTGACTATGAAAAGGATTTAGAAGTCTTCACTTTTTGCATGAATTATTGCTGTGAAAGAGACTTAACATGCATCTTCCTTGTGAATATGAACAATGTTGAGTCAGCTAAAGGTGACACAGAAATATGTTAACACATGTTTTGTGGCTTTAGCAGGTGCATGTTTGTCCATACAGATGAATGATGCCCTCCTAATTCAAGTGAAGTGACTCCATCTGTTTGATGTATCACTTGTTTTATACCTCCTGGAGGTGTTTGCCTACCAACAAGAAAAGTCTTGTTTTCTTTCTGGTATGTTGGGACTTTGCGACTGGGTCAAATCTAAAACGTGTTGCCATATTGTTGGACTTTTCCAGATATTGCACATGATATGTAGATGAATTATGTATTTGTAAGTATTTTTAGAAATTGTGTTTAGTCATTGAAAATAAACTGTTTGTACAAAGACTCTCAGATTTAGCTGATAGATAACTGGGAGGATTTTACCCTGAAGGACTTTGAATTTCTTGGTAGGGAAAAAACTGTGCTTTGAGATTAAATTATTCAGCAAGAGTTTTTCAAAGTAATTAAAGCCTTTAGCATTTAATGTCTTATGTATGTGGATTAAAAATGATTAAATCACGACAAAGAGAAGTTTATTCACGAGCATCAGATGATAATGTCTCTTTTGTGGCTGGTGGAGCACTGTTGAGACTACTTCATTAGATCAAATATTGAACTGTTACAGCAGTACAATTTTTCCTAGGTGCTGGCACAGTTAAAAAGTGTGCAGTAGGATTTGATGCAGTACAGCCCTGGCTTTGCTAAATAGTGCAGAGTACTTCTTTTTTTTCTGTCAAATACCTGATTTATAGACAGTTTTTCAGCCTGTGTTTTTGAAATGGCCAGGTGAGCTATACAAAACTCAACATGATCAAGAATTGGACCGAAGTAATGATTTCCTTGTTGGAAGGTAATGGACATGCCAGTAGAGCATGCAATAACAGCAGGTCTTACAGCATGGTGCACAACAGTAGGAATGTGAAACATAGACATTACATAAATTACCTGTGACCAAGCTTCTGCCTGTTTCTGGGCTACAGTAACTCAGTTGTGCTTTCTATCTTTCTGTTTCTTTCTTTTTTTTTTTAATCTCCCTGAAGCTTTTTAGTTTCACTGCATGAAATTTTACTCTCCTTTCTCCTTTGGATTGAGCACCTCCATCCTTTGAATACATTTACTTGCTGCTCAGGGATGAGTGAATGCCCATCCTTGAGATCTAACAGCTCATCGAATCTCACTGTTGCAGGTGCCTGTGTAGTTGACATGCACTTGAGTGCACACACAGAGATGTATTGACTCACTGAGGACTGCTATATTTTCTTTTTGAATGAAAATTCTGCCCAAAGTTTCTACACAAAAAAGTTTCCTTTCATTTTCCCAAGGAAACAGGGAATGTGAGATCATGTGGAAATGAAAGTAGTCAATAAAACAATAATATAAAAAGAATATTTATTGTACAATAGGTTTTGGTGACTCTGTGGATTTCCCAGTGATTTCTCTGTTAGGGTCTTTCTGCTGTCCACTAGATATGGCTTTTGATATAATAGAAGGTTTGTTATTCGTCCAAAGGGTGACATTCCACCTTCCTATGGGACTGCTCGGTGCTGGGGTTTCTGGAGATCAGTAATTCCTTCATCTTACCATGACCATACCCTTAACTTGGTCTGCTCAGTATACATGACATGTTTGTGAGGATGTGAAGCAATAGGATGAGAGACAATGAGTTAAAAATAGAGCAGGGCAAATATTTGGGGTTGTTCAGCCTGGAGAAGAGAAGTGGCCTCCCACTACCTGAAGGGGCCTGGAGGATGGTGGAAGACTTTTGATGCTGTCTGTAGTGTGAGGACAAGGAGCAATTTTAGCTGGGCACAGTTAGAGGAGACATGAGGAAGAGGAGTTCTTCAGCCCACTTGGACATTTCGTAGTTATTCTGAGGTTGGATCAGAGAGGTCAGGAGAGACTGTGTGGGATTAGGAGTGAGCAGAAAATGAGGTCTGGCCAGAAAAGGTATCACATGGACTGTGTTTTAAACTTCTAAAACAGGACAGCAAGCCAAGATGGCTTGGATTTCCAGCTGGAAGATCACATGAAGTGACTGTGGTGGGCTGAGAAACCTTTAGGAGGGAGAGCCAGATGGCTGCATAGAGCTCTTTACAGCCTTGGGTGCCAGCGTGAGCTTTATCTGCCATTCATTTGGGGTTCCTCCAACACTAATAATGTTTTTCCCTGTCCCTCTCTTTTGCTGTGATAGCTGTATCAATGCCTGCAGTGTCTAAAGAGTCTTTGTTATATATCCATATGCACACATCCAGATCATGGTGGGATTAATCAGTGCTGCTATGGAAATTTCTCTTGTTCCAATTTCCTCTCCTCATCCTCTTTCTTATCAGGAAAAAGAAAAACAACAGAGAAACACCCAGAATGCAAATTTAGAATATGCACCACAAACTGAGATAACTTATCTGTCCAAATATTCTTTCATTATTCTGAGTCTTTCTTGAATGCCTTTTCAGGGGTTACTGCCAGAGTGCTACTGGGTTTTATACTCATCTGGTAGTGCTCTCTGGCCATGGTTAAGTTGTGGGAGTTATCATCTCTGCTGGTGTACTTCCAGGTATGTGTTGCCTTCAGTTTCACTGTAAGGTCCTGCAGCACTATCCTCTCAGACTTGTTTCCTCTGATAATTCTGATTTACAGTTATGTGTTGTTATGCCTAAAGTTTTCATTTCTGTACTCATCATTGGGATGAAAACTTTCAAGCAATAAAAACATTTTTTTCTGCATGGAAAAAGATTTTGCCCTTTAAATGATTTGGATGTGTGTACAGTTACTGGGGGTTCCCAGCATTGCCATAGTGTGGATTTGGAACCACTGGGAGAAACATGAGGGTGAAGACTGCAGCCATGGGGGCAGCTTCAGAGGAGCTGAAGGCAAAAATGGGTTGTGTTATGTGAGAAGGAGTGAAGAGTGGAGAAGGAAGGGTGCAAGGGGGGAAGAACCAGCAGAACCTTGTGGCTGAGTAATGTTTGACCAGGTCTGGGTTAGTGCAGAGTTGCCCAATCTCTTGGCTTGAGAAGCTGGGCTCCACTATGGACCTGTAGCTCAGTTGGGAGGAACATCAGGCTCCCAATCTGAGGTTCAAGTCACTGCCCAGGTAGGAAGTCTGTCAACGTTGGGTTGATGGTTGGACTCGATGATCTGGAAGTTCCCTTCCAACCAAAGTGATTACAATGAAATTAAATTAAAATTACAAAAATGGTTTTGTCCTGCTTTGAATGGTAGAAAGTTTACAGAAAGGGAAGGTCCTGATACAAATGATATTTTCATGTTATGAAGGCATTTTCATTACTAAGTCCTTTGTGAATCCAGCTTGATGAACTAGTGACTTTGTGGCTGGGTTTTTATTTATTTTTTGTTGTGTGCTATATTCCCTGGCTATCCCTCTCCCTGGGGCTATTTTTGCTACTAGAAGATTCCTTACACCTTATTGTCTGATCCCTTCATGCATCTATGGATTGAGTTTTTAAGTAATACTTATGAAAAAGAAATCTACTTTCTGATCACATTGCAGTCCCCCTCTGAGATTTGGAGGTGTCTGTGCCTTCCCTTGGAGTGTTTGAAGAGAACTCTGTTAATGGATTTAACATCATTTGGGAAAAATCAGAAGTTAGTTGGCTTTTAAGATGTTGCCCAAAGGTGGTGCATTGAGGCTGCAACTTTCTCTGGTGTTGGTGAAGCATGAAATTTAAGGCTCTCCAGAAGTTCACCTCAGCTATAAAACTTCTAAACAAAACCAGGATTTGGGGGCCTTCAGGAGGTTAATCTGGGTGAGGGTGACTTGTTTGCACCGAGGAAAACCTGTTCCTTTATGGATCTCTGAACTAGGGCTTTTGGTACAGAGGCACATAGTTCTGAATCTGTCAAAGTGGCTGAAATATCCCATCTTTTTTAGTGAGCAATGAAAGATTTTTGTATGAGGTTGCAGGACCTTTTATTATTTCTCTTCAAAGCAACTGCTGTTCTTTTGAGGGCTTCTGTTCTTCAGCTACACAGCACCAAAGACTATATCTCTGGTTTTTGTACTTCAGCAGTTCCAGTTTAATTCTGTGAGAGCAGATGGTTGAAAGGGTTTCTGAAAGTTGTGTTTATATTGCAACAAGGTTTCAATCAAGAGTCAAGATTAGATTCGTATTTGAACAGCCAGGGAAACAAAAACATTTTCTGAAATCTGAATAGATAGGAGATAAATATGAAGTGGATAAAAGTGTTATCCCTATTTTCCATTTCTCTATTTCAGTTTTTCTAAGATTTCATTTGAATTGCTGTGGCCTGACAAACCTACCAGCAGTTTGTATTGGCTGTCTGTGAAATGGGGATATATTGGAGGAGAGTATTTCATTCTTTTCAAATGGTTAGACTTGAAAAATTATCTCCATAAACAGAATATTAGCAGTTAATCCCATCAAATTGGAAAAAGAGGCAGTAAGTTTATGTCTTGGGTAAAGGAGTAGATGCAGGCTGTCTGGGTGGCTTAATTGGAAACCTTTAACTAGAATGTTAGGTTCATTTTCATGGTGGCTTTTCTTGCTCAAGGACTTTTGGTGAATATTAATAATTTTATGCACATAAGGAATGAATTTCAATGAGTACTTTTAGCATGCTATAATGGTAATTTATGTTTGCTGTGATGTTTATTAGAATTATTTGTCTATACTGACTTGGAGAGCTCATTCTCCTCCCACCACTGGGATTGTGAACCCTGGGATATATTCCTGCTCTTTGGACCATGCCAGATGTTGAGAGGTTGAGGTTCTGTTGTGCTGTAGTGCTCCAAAATCTTGGGAGTTGGGTGCCTGAGCATAAGCTGCTGAAACTGAAGTCTGAAACAAGCCTCTGGAAAGTGTGCCAAACCAGTTACTACTTCTGAAAAGGCTTGTGAGTGGATTCATCCCCTTTCACAGCTGTAGTACTGACTTTCTCCTCTCCTTTTTGGGTGTCTGTCCTTCATATGTCCTTTCAAGGAGTCTAAACATTTCTGGAAGAGACTGTTTTATTCTGAGTTTTATTGCTTTGCAGTGAGCAAGGATTAGCCTTTTTGCACCTGGATTCATGATATCTAACATGTAAAAGCTTTTGTCTGTCCTTCCCTTTCTTATTTTTATTACTCTTTTTTAAAATCAAAATGCATGTATGTCCCTGGGAGGTGTTTTAGTGCTTGCATTTGAATTTGGAAGTTTAGAGGCATCAAATCACTTGTGATACTAAACCAAGCTGTAATTGATTGTGATGATACCTGCTTTCTACAACAAACATTTTGGGTAGTTTACATTTGTGAAATAGTTTGGAATGCTACCAAAAATGCAAAATGTTGTTGTTAATCCCCAAAATAGAGGGCTTCCCACTAAAAGTGCTCATAAAACATGGCTGTTACTGTTAACCCATGACTAAACAGTATAGCTTAGAGGTTGTAATGACCCTTTTCTCCAAGCAATGCTGCTTCTCCACAGTATAAAGTCATCTTGAGAAGAGTAATGGAACAGTGAGGAAAAAGCTTTAATCCAGTCCCCGACATTAAGCTCCAAATCCCATTTCCCTGGTCAGAAATCTTTAATCTTACATAACAAACCCACCAGTTATCCTGTGTAATCTGCCTCTTGCTCTCCTGCTGCTGGCCAGGGTGAAGGGCTCCTGCAGCAGCATGTGGGAGTGGGGCATGATACAACAGAGATGTCAAAAGAAGGCATTGTAACAGTCTGTGAAACTTTTAGGTCATTATAGCAGATTTCAGACAAGATAGTTCTAATGCTGGAAGAGGAAACTGATGTGGGTGGGCCACCTCCTGTGCACACAGATATCTTGAGTCCCATTAAATCAGGATTCTACCAGCAGAGCTGCTGCCTTTTGGACCACGTGGTGGTCCATTGTGGTGGGAAAAGCAGGGAAAAGGAGATGGATGTGTGACAACAACATGTGCAACTGGGGGAGCTCAGCACAAGTGTCATGGATGCTGCAGTGTCAGCATCAGGTAATTTTAGTATCGTAGAATGTCAGGATTGGAAGGTTCCCTCAAGAGATCATCTAGCTGTGCGGGAACTCCTAGATCACATCATACAGGAATGTGTCCATGTGGGTTTTGAATGTCTCCAGAAAAGAAGTATCCCCTGGTAGAATGGGTGTTGTCAATGTGTTACCTGTCACCAGCATATTGCTGGCACAGCCATTTCTCACTCCACCTGTTCCTGGGTGTGAGCAGGATGATTTGCCACCATTTGGAGCTGCAGATGCTTGTGTGTTGTTTCATATCTGGCTGTCAGCAGACCTGACAGGAAAGACACAGGCTGGGTATGTAGACTCATTTCTCTGGAGTGGAACTTGTAATTTTTGAATATTGATCAGTCAAGTGCTCACAACATCCAACCTCAGGAGTACTCGGGCTCCTGAAAACCACTCTAAGGCAGAAACAATTACAAACCAGTAGACAGTGACCAATTTTCACGCCACTGTGACAAAGGCTTTTCAAATAATTGCTTGAAAATACAACTTGAAATGTGTATTTTCTGCATCTCTAGTGCTATTTATCAGCAAAGCATCAAGTTGGTAAAATTAATCTTCATTTGCAAATTCCTTTGAAGCAGAGAACTACTGCTCTGACTCTGCTGATTTTAATCTCTCGAGTTTACCAACATGTGGACATCAGAAGGGATGTTGTTTTGCTTTGATTGGGCTCATGTGCATAGAAAACAGCACACACTCTGCCCACCTGCTTCATCAAACTGTAAAACCAATGCATTTTTTAAACATATTTTAGTGCATAAGTATTAAATATTTTGTAGTCCTCAAACAGCCATCTGGCTTTTTATTTTTAAAGTAGGGGTTTTTAATTTGAAAGTCTTATCTTGCTTTAAGCCTTCAGATGAGGTTCTTAAATCTGCAGGGAGGATGAGACAAAATTTAGGTATTTCAATAGAACAATTCAGGTCACCAGTCTTGTGCTGTTAATTATAGAGGGAAGTCTGGGTGACTTTGCTCTTCAATTAGATGACTATAGCGATGGTGACATGAGACTGGATCTTATTGTGGTGAAATGATTCAGATTCCAGTATAGTCAGATTTTAATTCTGAAAGACAAAAACTAGTTTACTTTTTTGTTGTTTATTGCTTTTTAAAAAGCTTTTAAAAGTTTTTTCTTTTTGTAACAATTTTCTATGTATAAAACCTAGCAATATATGAGCTGGATTGTCTTGAGATATTTCCCAGCATTTCCTTTTGAATGTAGAGCAAGCAGAAGAAACCACTTTAAGGAGGAGCTGGGCAAGACAGTCACAGGAAGGAAGGGGGCATAGTCTGAAATACCTTGCTGCTGTAATAATGTAGGATTGCTGACTAAAAATAATAGAATTTGCTTCAGGACTCAAACAGCATTGGCAAAATTCTAAGAATTTATTAGAGTTATGTCGTGATGTCTGAGTTGGCTCAAGCTGCCAGTTCCCAAAAGAGAATGTGGCATCGAGTTAGTGCGTTACATTGTCATGAAATGTAAACCTTACACAAAGGAGATTGACAAAGATTAATGTTTTATGACTGTGAACAAGAAGAGGAAGCTAAATACCTTTTCTACTGTGTATTTAAAGAAACCCCTAACTCTCAGTTCTCCTGGTAATATTTCTTGTATCTATTTATGTAAAAGCAGTATTTGAAAGGAACAAACGGCCTGTGTCATCATTCCTGCATTTGTTTTTTTTCTTATGCAATGAATTCCTGATGCTGACACTTCATTTTTCAAAGTGGGATTAGAATTGTTGAGGATAAACAGTGTGAACATCACATACAGCAACAGCTGGGTCCTGGGTGAAGCTCAGCCAGTGTTTCTTATTGACAAAACCTAATTGAAAATGGATAAAGATTTCTCTTGTTACTAGTCAAATGTCCTGGCATGAACTACCTTGTACAACTATTCTTTTTGTGCTAATACAAGGGACCTTAAACTCTAAGTTTGTAGAAGGCTTTGGTGCAAGTGTCTGTGGTTTCTAAGAGAAATAATGGGCTGGAAAATGCCATTTGAACCACTAAACCCTTCAGCACAGCTGCCCTCTCTGTATGTATTCTGTTTAAAAGTCTTAAATTAATTTCCTAGAGCAGGTCCTCAGTCAGCCAGATTGAGCATCAAATTATTGCCCAAAGCCCTGGAATAGACCTATTTATCAAGGCTGATTAACATGATGAGTGCAATGTATTTGAATCAATGGCCTCCTATAAATATAGGTCCTCCAAGGGTTAGTTTGTAGCCTGTCTATGGAGAAGCTGGTTAGGAAGTAGTGCTGCACTCATTGCTTTGCATTATTAACCCTGATTAGCTTGAAGTTCTATTATATTTTATGTTTTATTCTGTGGTCAAGTATAATGTTTGTAATAATACAAGATGTGTTTCAAAACACAAAGTGATAATTTATTGTTATTTTGGGAGGGGATGAGTAATGACTTATGGACAACTTCAGGAGATAGTGTTTTGCTTTGGGAATGCTGAGGGAATGGTGTTTTCTTCTACCAGCAAGCTGGCAGGGAATTGCAGGCAGTGACCTCATTTCTAGTGCTACAGCTCACTCTTCCTGATGGTTTCATCAGCCAGTGAGAAGACATTTGCTGTTCAACTGCTGCCAGCAAAGCTTGTGCTTATTTTATCTCAGCAAACTCAGTGAATATTCTGACATTAAGTCTGCTTAAATGTTGTTATAGTCATCTGTCAGGCTACCAAATTTTGTTGTTGAGGCTAGAGCAGGAGCAGGCTCGCAGTAACTGAAGCAGGTTAGTTCAGTGATGTATTTTATTTGAGGTTGAGCTGTAAGGCTGGATATATAAGGCTGGATGCAATTTAAGACTCACTATCTGGGTACCTTTTCCAAAAATAATGCCGCTTACTGGTGTAGTGAAGCAGATGCTCCTTCCCTCAGTAAAAGAGAGAAGAAAACTTAGATGTACATTACTTTTTAGGAGGAAGTTCTTCACCATGAGGGGAGTAAGACACTGGCACAGATTGCCCAGAGAGGTGGTGGAGGCCCCATCCCTGGAGACCTTCAAAGCCAGGCTTGCTGAGGCTCTGAGCAACCTGATCTAGTGCAGGATGTCCCTGCTCACTGCAGGGCAGTTGGACTAGATGGCCTTTGAAGGTCCTGTCCAACTTGATGATTCTTCTTAACATTGGCTTGATTCATTCCTGCAATACTGCTGGTTTGTCATTTCCATAACTATTTTTTACCTTTAGCATTGAACTCACAAGAATGCTTTCCAAAAGTAAGGATTGGTAGAAGAACTGTCAGCAAAATGAAATTTGTAAAAGAGAAAAGAAATTATTCCTGCTTTCCTGGAAACAGTGGAAACTGAAGGGCCTCCTGTTTTTCTCTCTGTGGAATTGTGTTTCTCAGACCTGTACAATACACGAGCTGTGTGAAGTGAGAAGTACAATGTAACCCAACTCAAGGTTTTGCTGGATAGCACGTATTCAAGTAGTTCTTTTTGTATTGTTACTCAGTAGCAATGTATTTATAATCTCTGCAGTGTTTGTTGTGGTAGTGAGGGACAAGTGTCCTTGCTGCAATCTGGCAAACGCAGGCTTGTTGATTGCAAATTTGCAGTTTTCTTTTGTATGTATCCTGCCACTGATTTTGATGTGTCTTATTCAGGGGATCTTCTTGGCATGTTTAGAAGGATTAATTTGTGCAGTAAGAGTTCTTGCCAATAATATTTACTTAGAAGAATTTAAATAAAGGAATTCTTAAAATTAATAATAATGATTGTCAGTAATTTCAATGCATTTTCAGACATCTAAAATTCATAATTCATATGCATAGTGCATTTTTTGCCCTGTTTTGTTACTAAGTTTCAGCAGGCAGATGTGATGGTTCAGAGCTGATGTGGGTACTAGCAGCTTGTTTTGGGTTATTGGAACAATTTGGTTTGACAGACTGAAGAAACTTTTCAGACAACTCCTCCATAATAAGAGATACTGTTAGGGAGTATTTTTTGTAGAAATATACTGGGCATGATATTCAGCATGTATGCATTCAAACTGGAATATTTTAGATGCATCACTCATGAGAACATTCTTACTTTGTATTGGCTTTTCAAAGACAGAATATCATATCTTGATTTATCTTGTCTTATATGATTTTGGAGAAAGTTTGTTCCCAGGAAGAGAAGGCAGGCAACCTGCCTGTGTGCTCAAATGCTCAGAGGGAGCTTTGATCTTGAGAGTGGAGGAAAGAAAAGGAATATTTTTCCTGTTGTATGATAACAAAGCTGCTTGATGAATAGGCAAGATATCTTTGGAGATGTTCCACTGGCGTATCGTATGTAAAAGAGAAAAAGCAATGGTAAAAACTGAATGTAAGATCTAAGAACTGATGGATCACCAGGTGCTGAGCCTTCTGCTAGAGCACATGCTGGGGAGGCTGAACCTCTGCTCTGGTGCCTTGCTGAGGAGGGCAGCAGAGATGAAAGCAATGACGTGCTTGATGAATTGCTTAGTGTCCCTGACTTGGGCCAGGAAGCACTAGAATGGACCTTCCCAGGTCCACTGTCTTCCCATGGAAGGCTGACCAGCCCTTGGCCACTTCCTACAGCACAGTAGCTTATTGTACATAGAGATGTTGTCTGTTTTCTGCTACTAGGTTTTGGAAACTTTAGCTATCTGCCACAAAAGTATATTGAGAGACAGGAAATGGTAGAAAATTAGTAAATGATATGAAAAGAGCAGAAAGAGATAAGAATAGGAAAACATGTATGCAGTCCAGGCAGACATTACTATTTAAGAACTTTCTTTGCATAATGTCTGCAGACCCTCCTTTATGGAGAGCTCTTTGGGCTCCAAATAACAGCTATGAAAACCATCAGAGATGATGACCAAGGCAACTTTGTAAGATGCTGTGGAACATATGGCTTAAAGTTACTGAAATGTGCTAAGCGTGAACACTGCAAATAATAGCTCAGCTTTCTGGTATGAGCACAGAAAGCAACCTTGAGTGAGCAGTTAACAAGAGACTTTGAAGCTGCATTCATGGCCTAAGCAAAGTTTGGATTCAGAAGAATTCAGGTGAAGCATTAAAGCTTTATTAGGAGAAATAGGAACAAACGCTACATTTTGAAAATAGAGTTTGGTATTGGTTGAAATTATTGTGGTGGACACCTAATAATCCAGATTGATATTTACCACATAGTAACAGCTACTTGTTCAAATAAGGATGCATCAGGTCTCAGAAGGTTTGTAAAGCATTTTCTATTGTCCCAATTCCAAGAGGGCAGTTCATCTCTCTTGAGAAATCCACAAAATTGAAGTGAGCATTTCAGGATGCGTGGAGGTGTCGAGAAAGAATTGCCTGCTTCAAAAACTTTCTTTGTTCAGGTACTGTATGAAAAGAGTTTACAACAGTGAAGGTCTTCAGTTCTAGAAGGATTCAGGGCTTACTCAACCAAAGCAATTGCAGCTTTGAGGGATCATCAAGGGCACAGCTTCAAACGATGATTTATATAGAGTCCTACCTTCAGATTCAATCCTCATCTTCTCTGCCTGAGGTAGCTGCTGTGCCTCACCATCAGCAAAGACCTCACTGAGGAGGGGAGCCTTTTGTAATGATCCCTTCAGCAGGGCCCTTTCTGCCTTTTCTTTGAAATGTGCTAGTTTCAGTCTGAAGATCCTTGATGCAGTGTCTGAGGTCTGCTGTTGAAGGAGAGTTTGTCATTGTCTTGGAAATTTATATTTGGGTGACTTCTGTACCTTAAAGTGGTGAGAGATGAGGTGTGCTCTGCCACTGTGCTCTTCCTGAGGAACCACTGGGCATGCTCTGCATTTCATCTCCACTGATTCTGGGGTTACTGCTTCAGAGTTGTAGTTGAAATGCAAATCCAGCCGAACGTGTTGTTTTAGATGCTCTTTAAAAAGTCCCCCAAATCCAGTTAATATTCTTGTGAAGGTACAAACAGGGATTGTCAGGGATTGGAAGGGACCTCAAGAACTCATCTCGTCCAGTCCCCCTGCCAGAGCAGGAACACTGATCAGGTCACACAGGAAGGCATCCAGGTGGGGTTTGAATGTCTCCAGAGAAGGAGACCCCACATCCTCTCTGTGCAGCCTGGGACACTGTTCTCTCACCCTCACTGTGAAAAAGTTTTTTCTTGTATTTCTGTGGAATCTCCTCTGCTCCGGCTTGCACCCATTGCCCCTTGTCCTATCATTGGAGGTCACTGAGAAGAGCCTGGCTCCATCCTTTACATTCACCCTTTACATATTTATAAACATCAATGAGGTCACCCCTCAGTCTCCTCCAAGCTAAAAAGACCCAGCTCCCTCAGCCTTTCCTTACAAGGGAGATATACTCCAATCCCCTCATTTTTGTTGCTCTACACTTGACTCTTAGGAGTTCCCTGTCCTTCCTGTACTGAGGAGACCAGAACTGAACACAATAATTGAGATCCATGCTGTGACATACAGATTTCTGAAGCAGGGTAAACTCCGATCTTCAACCCTGTCTTTTTGCCTTTATTTTCCCTTAAGTGGCTCTAACCCTGAAATAGAGGTTTGATTTATGCTGACAGGCAAAACCAGAATTATTTTCAGGAATGTGAGGACTAGAATTTAGTGGATGTAAATTGGAAGGGAGTAGATTCAGGCTTGACATAAGAAAGAAATTCTTTACAGTGAGGATGGTGAAGCACTGGAAGAGGTTGCCCAGAGAGGCTGTGGATGCCCCCTCTCTGGAGGTGTTCAAGACCAGGCTGGACAAGGCACTGAGCAGCCTGATGTAGTGGGAGGTGTCCCTGCCTAAGGCAGGGGGATTGGAACTTGATGATCTTTGAGGTCCCTTCCAACCCAAACTATTCTATGATTCTAAATTAGAACATTTGTGAATGCTGAGGGAAAAAAGAAAAAACAACAAAAAAAAAGCCTTACATATCACAGAATCACAGAATGACCCAGGTTGGAAGGGACCTCAAGGATCATGTAGCTCCAACCCCCCTGCCTAGCAGGGCCACCAAACAAACACAT
>VZTY01023706.1:38696-55493 GCA_013400935.1 Turnix velox | reverse complement strand
GAGAGCGCACTGCTGGCTCATGTTAAGTCTCTCGTCCATCAGGACCCCCAGATCCTTCTCTGCCAATCTGCTCTCAAGGACCACTCCTCCCAGCCTGTACAGGTGCCTGGGGTTCTTCCGGCCCAAGTGCATAACCTTGCACTTTGCTGTGTTGAACAAAAGCCCAGCTTTCCAGCCTGTCGAGGTCCCTCTGAATGACATCCCTTCCTTCTCATTTTTCCACCATCAGAGAATAAAAGAGAATGCTGTGAAAACTCACACTGTTCATGATCTTTCTCAAAAGTTGTCATCTTTTAAATGTTTGGCAATATATAAAATCTTAGACATGTGTGGAATGCTAATTGAGACAGTTTTAAAATGAATGGTACCTCAAACATTTTTAAAATAAACTTCCTGGGTCTTTAATTAATTGTTACTTCCCTGGCAGTTCAAATTCATGTACCTTTAATGCTGGCTTTGATCTATGTTGCCATCTGAGTGATCAGAACTCAGCTGAGTAGTAGTGAGGCACCAAAAAACACTAAATCTTAAAATGATGTGTGAATTCTTTCCTTCATCCTAATAATAAAACCAATGGGTTTTACAGGCCATAGAGAGAGTCCAATGAAAAATATTTTATTTTAAAATGTGCATTTTATAGCAAGGGCAGCACTATTGGGTGCCTGCTTGTGCTGGAAACCATGGTCTTAGGAAGCACCCAGAATGTTTTCTAGAAACTCCCCAGTTCAAGCTGTTTGGAAAGTACTACTTGACCATTCTCCTAATATTAACTCTATCACCAGCAGTCCAAGAAAAACATATGTTGTACATAAGAATTAATAGAGGAAAAGGTTAGATATGTCATAATGGACATGGAGTAGATGAGCAACAGTATCTCTTCTTAAATTGAGTATAAAGAAATATTTGTAAAAAGAGGTTAGTGAGAGTTTAAAAAGGCTGAGTTTTATTACAGTCTTCAGCTATGTGCACATGAGTGAGATATGAGGGAGATAATTTTACTGACACTGAAAGATTTGCTGTCTTCCATTTGTGCTTCTGCCTCTGTGCCCAACCTCGGGATAAAATGAATCTGTGTAATTGTGATACATCGTGTCCTCTGCTCACTTTGCAAATTTTCTCTTGACAGTACAAGTGTCTGTAATTTTAGCCACTGCTTTTCCCTTTTATAGAGCTTTAAGAGGACTGCCTCCTCAACTGTTGAAATAATTTTTTTAATGATCTGTTATATTTTAATTAAAAGGTCATGTCTGAAGACTGAAGTCTATTTTTATTGTAACAAATCTGCTTCTAAAATGCCTTTGTTCACTAAAATTAGAAAATTAGAATAGAAAAAAACAGGCAAGGGAAGTGAGGCATATTATATTATTGCTTTCTCATTTGAATTTGAAGGTAAAACAATGTCAAAATGATAATTAGATCTTGTCCTCAAAATGGCCTTGCTAGAGTACATGTACTGATGGAAAAAACTCTGGTGGTACTTCCTTCTTCCTTTCTGGAGTTAAAGAATTTTTGGCTGAGTCGGCTCAAAGTGCTTCCAACCATTCTGCTAAAATAAAATTATCACATATCTAAAGCTAGGAATGCCTGTAAGCTGGAAATTCATGTGTGAGGAGTAAAAGCATTTCTGAGGACAGGCTTTAGAATTGATTTTCCCTCAGAAAAACTTTCACTGTGAAAAACCTACATATGTAAAAAACTCTGGTCTAAAGCCTTCTAGTAAATTGGCATCTTTGCAAAACTCATTTTGTTTCCACGCTACTCAGTTTAAAAGGGTGGGGTTTTTTTGAGAAGTTGAGTTGTGTTTGTATCATATATACAAAAGATTGTCCATTAAATCCAAATATTATCAAAATTACCTCTTTGGATAACTTTCCACTGTCAGAAGGCACTTTCCACCCCTGAGGTGGATGATTGCTGTTCTTCATAGGAGCCCATTTTTGGGATGAATCAGCATTTCTACATCATTTGAGCACACAGCTCTTGCTGGCCTGTGAGTTGAGAGATTCTCTCCCATTGCTGTGTCCATCCCTGCATCAGTTAAGTTTTCTGGACTCTGATTTAATTACTGATTCCCAGATATGCAGAATGGCTGATCCTCTTTAATGTCTTAGCAAAGCTTTGTAAATAAGAAATGATTCTGGCCAGGTAGAGAGATTTCCTCTGATTACACGGTGGGATAATAAAAATGGAAATTAGTGTGTTAGCTCAAAACCAATTTTCAACTGATACTTAGGACTGCTTTTATGCTTTTTGTTTTTAAGGGGAGAATGTCCAGGTAGCAGAGATGAGGTTTTGTTGCTGCTGTGTCTAAATCCTAAAGCACGAGGAAATTAAAATGTAGTGATTTTCTTAGTAGTTTAACTTGATTAGGACTCTAGAGGAACTGTTTTTTACTAAGGTAAAGTAAGTAATCTCCATTGAAATAAAGAAACTTTAATTTAGGTACTATTAAAAGCCTGATCAGGAGAGACTGCTGAGGATGTTAGATCAGGTCTGAGATCCATCCCTGCTTCTGCTTGATAATGACTGAGAGCTTGCAAAGTGTGTGCAATCTAAATGCAGAGTATGCACTCAAAACTAGAAATCAACATGACATTTATATAAACATGAATTGCTTTTACCTCCTCTCTTATGATTATAAAATTAAGCCCCTCTGAAGTTTCACTGAAGCTCTTGTTTTATTGGGGAATTCTTAAACCTCAAATTTGAAATCCTAGTTTAAACAAAAGCATAATTTTTCTCACTCTGACACAGAATTGGCATGATAATATAATTCATAGAATCATAGAATAGTTTGGGTTGGAAGGCACCTTAAAGATCATCAAGTTCCAACCCCCCTGCCATAGGCAGGGACACCTCCCACTAGATCAGGCTGCTCAGTGCCTTGTCCAGCCTGGTCTTGAACACCTCCAGAGATGGGGCATCCACAACCTCTCTGGGCAACCTAAATCTCACCTCTTCCCATTTGCATCAATTACTCCTAGTCCTGCCATCCTGGACCCTATTAAAAAGTCCTTGGGAACAGGTCAAAGACAGCAAAATGAAGCCCCCAACTCAGATTTTTAACTTTGTTGGATTTGGAAGTGATGACACAGCACACCCCACACACCCCCAGCCCTGCCCGCCTTGGCCATCGCCATGGTCCCAGTGATGTGGGGTGACAGGGCTGTGACATCACAGGTGTCACCAGGCACCGAGCTGTGACCTCAGCACAGGGGTCCCTATAAAGCAGAGGCCACCCCAGCCTGGCCAGCAGTGGATGGTGGAGCGTGCTCCCAACAGCAGCAGCAGCTCTGTCCTCTCCTTGCCTTCCTGCTGCTCAGAGCTCAGTTTGTCCCGGCAGCGCACAGGGAGAGGGGACCGTCCCTGAGCGGCCATGCCCAAGGGAAAGGCCGAAAGATCCAGTGCGAGGCGGGGAAGCTCTTCCGCGTCGAGGACACGCCGAGCTCCTCGGCGCCAAGTGTCCTCCTGCAGGAGGAGCCGATCCCCCAGGAGGTCCCGCAGCCCAAGAACCCCTGGGCAGAGGAGGAGGGAGGGGAGCGAGTCTCGAGGGCCGCGGCCGAGGACGGACTCCCTGGTGCTGGCCTGAAATCTAAGAGGTATCCAGTTTTGGATCTGACTTGTTGCGTAATTCTTCCTTTGGTCTACCTCTCAAAAATACAATTCAAGGTCATAAATTGTTAGGGTACATTAGTGAATTAGAGCAGAGTCCACATCCAAACCCAATATTAGGAATGCACTTAATTTCAAAAATTAATGACTTGTATTCAGGTATGATTTATATCTTTGATTTGTACCTGTGTAATCTCCTTGAGGCTGATAACAGTATTTATGTTTTTTGAAGTTCCTAATTTTCATTTCTAACATGACCTGGATGTATAGCTCAGTTGGGAGAGCATTGCACTCCTAATCTGAGGGTCAGGAGTTCGAGTCCCCGTCCAGGTTTGAGGCATGTCAGAGTTGGGCTGATGGTTGGACTAGATAATCTGAAAGGTCCCTTCCAACCTAGATGACTATGACACTACTTAATTAGTTTTTATGGGAAGGCTAAGAGAGTATCACTCTCTGTACCTGCAGGTTTGTTGTGCTGTACTTTAGTTACTCAGATTTTCACTGTGTATGCATAAAAGTTTTATTATAATGTAGTATTTCCTTGTAAACACTGCAAAAACACGTAATGGGCTACCTTTATTCAAAGGTAGTGTTAGCTCAGAGGAAAGAACTGACAGTAAAGCTTTTGGTCTACACCAGCACGGAATTGTGTGGATTTGATTTGATTGGCAGTGCTGCTTATTTTTGACAAATCCTTTTTGATATAAGCTAATAAATATTGCAGCATTAAATCCTAGAGATTACTGGGTGTTTGGAGAGAATGTGAATTGTCTCTGCATTGTGCACTGTATGCTCATAATGCTGCAGAGACACAGGGGCTACTGAAGGCTATTGAGGAGCTCAGATTAATCCATGCAGTCAGCATTGGGGATGCATCACTGATGAGTTAATGGCAGGATTCTTTTGCATGTGTGAGAGCATTCAGAGGGACTGAGGAGGATAAAAATCACTTCTGCCACTCTGCTCGAGTAGGTACAGTCTTGCCAGGTGGATTTTGTCTGAGCTGTATTTTCTTGGTTGATGATCTACAAGGTCCCTTCCAATCAAGATGATTCCATGATTCACAGCCATTAATAACTCTGAAGATAATTCAACTGTATCATAGAATGATGGAAGAGGTTGGGTTGGAAAGGACCTTAAAGGCCATCTAGTTCCAACCCCGATGCCATGGGGCAGGGACACCTCCCACACAAATCACCCAAATGCCTAGATAGATTTTTTTTTTCAAAATACAGTTAATGGACCATGAACAATACAACATTGCTCATAAATGTTTTTACCTAAAACTTATTTAATACTTTTTTTGGTTTGGTGGTTTTTGGTTTTTGTTTTTTTTGCAAAGAAAGCCCTGTGTGGTTGTGTGCCTTAAAAAAATATTAGAAGTTGTTCTTATGACTGTGAACTTTTGATGAAGCAGAGTGATTTGGCCTTACCTTTCATCTTCTTAATGGTCACTGCAGAAAAAAGGACTACTTAGACTTCCAGACAGTAAAACTGTAATGGAAAGAAAATGAGGATTGTGAAAGGGAAAAGATAGTTATATGGTATCTATAAAATTTGCTAAGAATGGTGAGAGGGAGACCAGAGCTTTTCAAGAAATGGAGATAATTTAAACTCTGTTTTATCAGTGTTATGGGTGACAAAAACAAGAGGAAGTGTAGAATAGCAGGCTAAATGGGAAGAAGAATGAAATTTCAGTCACCTCCTATAGCAACTGTTTGCACTTTGAGTTTTACCAAAGAGAATAAGGAAAATTATTTTCTGAACAAATAGAATGTTAACTAGGATTTTAGTAATTGAAAGAGAAATCTTAAAACAGTGGTGGCAAGGTTTGCTTTGATATACCCAAAGACTGAATTTGACTAATGAACTGTAAAGCAGCAAGTCAGATGGTGTGAATCCAAGAATTATTAAAGACTGCTGGAAGTAATTGCACTTCCAGTGGTCATTTTTAATGTCTCATCTATGAATGACTGAGCAGACCAGGGCTGTGATTTCCTCAGGCATTCAGCTGGATGATTTCTTCTCTGGCACAATGACAAAATGAAAAACGTTGTGAGGAGTTAAGAAATTAGTCTAAAAAAGACTTAAAATACTGCCTGATTGATTTTATTCAATTGGTTTTATTCTTCTGAAATGGGCAAGAACTCAAAGTGCAACTAAAAATCTTGCAGCACTCTGAAATAGGCTACAAGGATGTTACCAAGAATGATATTAAAATATTTGTATAATATTATTTTTCTTTCTAACTTCCTAAGATTTTATAATTACATTAATCATACTAAATGCTATGCTCTCATGAAACTTTAGGCAACTAGATTTGCCAGTCATATGAGATTTTGAAATTCTCAATATAGGTTTAGATAGAAAGTAGAGAAATGAGACAGAGGACTTGTAAATTAAAAAAAAATTAAAAATTTTTTAAAAAGTGGAAATCCCTACACAGTTATATTTTAGGCAGCTCTTCATGTCTAGACTATCATGATGTTTCTGTATTGAAAAATGCCAGTACTTGTTTTGAGTAATGTTATATTTTTGTTTGACCCTGTATCATCTACATTACCTGCTATATTCTGCTGCAGGAACCCTTATAACTGGTAAGATATCTCAGCTTTGGCAGAATTTGGAGTGTTATTTTGGTAGAAGTTAAACTGAGGAAGAAAAAAGTATAACTGATGTTTTGGCTACTCCTGGTGCTGGTTTTTCTCCTAGTGTCAGCATAGGGAAAACATTTCTTGGTGTCTTTTAGTATATTCCACCATTTATGGTGAAATTTTACCCATCCTGTGATCATCAGTCTAAACTAGGCATAAAAATTGCTGTTGCAATCTGAGAAGACAGTGACTTACAAAAGATGTAAGACTGAAAAACAGGCATATAATAGAAAATGTGACCACTGTTTCTTTAAATACACATTTGTGTGTTAGAGAAATCTGGCGATATCTAGATCTAACCTGAATTTAGCTGTCACTAACTCACTGGTCAGGTACAGATATCAGGACGTATGTGGGTCATGAAGAAGACACTCTCCTCTGAGAATGACATTATTATAATCTATTTTTCTCATAAGGACGAGTCATTTACAAGCCCTGTCACATAGGAAGGAATTGCTGGGAAGGCAGAGCTGTGTGTGGCTGCTTGTGCTGTTTGAGCTGAATGAATTTCTACTTGCTTTTCCCTCTGCCTGTTGGTTCCTACCTGACAGGGCTTTTCAAAAGCCTTAAAATCTGCATTTGAACCACAATTAGTTTTACTGATGATTTCTTCCTTTCATGTGCCTAATTACCTGATGAAGCCTGCAAATCAGCTACAGTCAAAGCACAAGTAATTACACCTTCAGTTTCGAGCACAAGTGGAGGTGAAGGAAAGATTTGTAGATGAAATATGGAGTCATGAAGGAAACCTCTAAGTATTGTTTGTGGGCACTTACTGATAAGGCGTCTGTAGTTGAGGCACCAATTTGATTCTTCTCTTTTGTCCTATAACAATAGCTTGACCTGTATTCTCAATCATATGCTTATCTTTTCTTCTTAACCTTTGCATTAGCTCAGTAATTACTGGGTGGCTGGCATATGACAGAGCAAGAATGTAATTTTCTTAGAATTTATGCCCTTCCCTTGCTTGGTATATTTTAATATTAAAGTTGCTAGTCTGAAATTACCTGCCAAAAGCACTGAGGGTTTCTTCCATTGCTCATTTGCAGGGTTACGTAAATGTGCAACTAATAAGCTAAGGAAAAATCATAGAAAACAGGAAATCATAGAATGTGTTGGGTTGGAAAGGACCTCTGTCAGCCATCTAGTCCCACCCCCCTGCAGTGAGCAGGGACATGTTGCATTAGAACACATCACTCAGAGCCTCAGCAAGCTTGGCCTTGGATGTCTACAGGGATGGGACATCCACCACCTTTCTGGGCAGCCTATGGCAGTGTCTCACCACCCTCATCCAATCTAACCCTGCCCTGCTCTAGTTTCAAACCACTGCCCCTTGTCCCATTGCTCCATACCCTGGCAAACAGCCCATTCCCAGCGTTCCTGTAACCCTTTCAGGTTCTGGGAAGCCATTGTGAGTTCTCCACAGAGCCTTCTCTTCTCCAGCCTTAACATCCCCAACTCCCAGCTTGTCCTCATAAAGTAGTAAGATAAATAAAACATTCCTATTAGAGTACCTTGACTACAGATACAGCTATGTTCAGAGAGCGGAGGTCATGTTGAAGGAGGAACATTTCTTGCCAGATACTGAGAAGTCTGTAGACAGCTTTCAGGCAGGCTACAGTTTTTGATTGCCTCTTTAGTAAAAGCAGTCAGAGGAATTAATGTACATATTTTTAGTAGCTCCATGTTCTGAATCTGACATTCACGATTATAGTGGAAGCCCCATCCCTAGAGACATCCAAGGCCAGGCTGGATGAGGCTCGGAGTAACTTGATCTAGTGCAGGATGTCCCTGCTCGCTGCAGGAGGTGGGACTAGATGGCCTTTTGAAGGCCCATTCCAGCTCTCTGATTCCATGATTACTGTTGATGAAGCTGTACTTTGCAAAAGTTTTATGTATTCTCTTGGATGTTTTCAGATGTCTGGATTTTTAAATTCTGTTTTTATATTCTTTTTTTGAAAGACAAATTACCCTTCTGCTCTTGGTAAGATGTAAATACTCATCATAATTGCATAGGGTAAAAAGGTCCAGGTAATAAGATTGCCAAACCCAAATGTCCCAGTTCAGTGTTGTTGCAAAATCCTGTTTGCACTATGATTTCCAATTTTATTTTAATCTTATCCTGGGTAAATAGAATAACGTTTACATACTCCTCTCCTAGTGGAAATGATGGAATAATTACCAGCAACAACTGCTTTGCTAGATCAAAAAAATGGCTTTTGTAAAATTGCCTCAATTTATTACATTCCTACTGGGTTACATGTAGTATTTTGATGTATTTTAATTAAGAATAGCATCAGCAATGTAGATAGGTGCTTGTTATTATACTGGATTAGAAACTTAAGATACTATTCTTTATGGTGAGGGTAGTGAAACACTGGAAGAGGTTGCCCAGAGAGGTTGTGGATGCCCCCTCTCTGGAGGTGTTTAAGGACAGGTTTGGATAAGGCACTGGGCAGCCTGATCTAGTGGGAGGTGTCCCTGCCTATGGCAGGAGGGTTGGAACTTAATGATCTTTAAGGTCCCTTCCAATCTGAACTATTCTATGATTCAGTGATTCTATCCTGCAAGATGTATTGTTTCAATATGATGCAGTGAAGGAAATTGAGGCATCATATGATTAAAATATCATGTTTTGCAAATGAACCTCCTGTAGACAGGTAGTCTCTATGAGCTGATGGGATTAATACATTTACTTCCCTTTTGAGTAAGTTATAATCTATGATTTTTTTGCCCTGGAAGATTTCTGTAGAAAACATTAAAACATGAAACCCCACAGGTGTCAAATCAACAGAAAATGTGAGGAAATAAATTTTCCTGCAGAAGTCAGACATTAACTTCACTGCACTTTTGATACCATTCCTTTTTGGTAATTAGATAATAAGCAGTTCTTGGCAAGTTTCCACAAATTTGAAAAGACATTTGTTAATCATTGCCACTTTTCTGTGAAGAAATTCTCACTTGATTCTATGGGAGGTTTATCTGTTTTGATTCGATTTTTTTCCTGTCTCTGATCTGAAAGTGGTTTGTATTTTTGAACATTCAAGATTAGATATGAACCCATTTTTTGATGGCATGAATCTGGAAAAACTCTAATTTTATGGTTTATTTAATAAGTTATTTACATCAGTTACCCATATAAGCCTGGATTCTGCTTGGCAGAACTGTCTTAACACCTAGAGAGGAAGAGAGCACCCTGACCCTTCAAGAACTCCTTAGATTTTTCAAGAGCTACTGAACTATTGGATGATCATCAGTTCCCTATAAAAGATGGTGGATAAAGGGCCTTTGAAGTGTTTTGTATAGATAAGATTGGCCATAAAGGTAAGAAGAGTTTGCAGGGGGGATTTTTACAATAACTTGAAGTACTTTGTTAAAATTATTGAAGCCTGTAAAACAGCCAAGAAATTCATGGGTGTTTCTATTTTTTTCCCCTACTGGATTTGCTTTTTAATTTAGTGGAGTATATATGAGGAGATGACTTACTGACCCATGATCTTTTTGTAAAAGGTTTTTCAGAAGTTCTGTGTGTGTGTGAAAAATGGAATGTCATTAGTGCTGTGAGGGCTTGCTTTGTTTTTAAGTGAGCTGGGATCTTGATTCCACTGAGTTCTATGTATGTTGACTCTATGTTAGTATATAATACATAGCATAACATCTACAAATTCCCCAATCCATCTTTTTCCCCTGAAAAAATGCATGAGGGAGCTGTGTCTTTATTTCTTATATCTGATAGTATTCCTCTGCTAAAAATAAAGCTCCATTTCTCAGAAAACCAGGTAACTTGATTATGAAGAGGACTGTGAAAATCTACATGCTAAATTCCTAATTAGGGACAGGTGATAATGCCTAACTCATCTGCTACAGTTTTGTTCACAAATATTTACATAATGAGACACTGGTTTATCATTTTCATATGACCATGGGAAATTCATCTAACTTTCTACTACTTTAGATAGATTACTACTTTACAGAGATTACAATGTTCCCTTTCCCAATACTGACACTCTTTGGCTTATTTGCTTTCTAATTTATTTATAGGAATGTTGCCTTGAATAGCATTTAGCTGTTTATATATTCAGTGGTAAATGTATGTTTGTACATATATATATGCACACAATGGATTATTAAGGCATATTTAGATTTAAATATTTTATTAGCCAGTAACATCTGCAAAAATCTGAAAACAAACAGAAATATATTGATGTAAATTTACAAACTAGATTTTACAAAATTGTTCTGCATTTTGGCAACTCTGGATTGAATATTTTTGATCTTAGAAAGAAATTAATATTTAAATCCATCCTTTTAAATTGCAAAAAATTAAGCATGTGTACAAGTACCCCAAAAGGCAATTTTGTTTCTTCCTATCTAACTGCTGTCTTACTTTAAAGTTATGCTCCTGAGCAGAGCTTAGTGTTATTTAACTAAATATAAGGACACTGTATTCAATTTAAATAGTAAAATTTTATGGCATAAACCTGCATTTGCCTTATGTGGTTTTACTGCAGCATGGTAACCTTTCCTGTTTTTCTAGCCCTCATTAAAAGTGTTATGTTGTCAAACAAACACATTCATTAATGCCAAAATTGACTGTGTCAATTTTAGAAGTCATGTGTTATGACACCTTGCAAATACGTTGAGAAATAAAAACAAATTTAAAAGCTTTTTTAATTAAAAAAAAATCAGGCAAAGTATACTTAGTTTCTGAGTAATTAAATGGACAAATTTTATCAAAAAAGCTTTGTTTTATCTATAGAAAGATTTGTAGGTTTTCAATATGTATAGCCTGTATTCATCCATTTTTGTTTGTCCTTCTTTGAGATCTATTATTTTACTTGAATGGGTGATTTTTCTTTGGTGCAATAAGAATGGAAGAAATATGTTACTATCTTGTGACGTTTCATTAAAGTTTGGATCAATAGGAATTTATAAAAATTCCTTTTTGGCTGAAAATGACTGTTCCAGTGTTCATGTAGCTTTCTTCCTTTATATCATAGTAGCCTGCAATCAAATCATGCTCATGCCTTGTGCCTTGACATCTTTTCCTGTCCTTGGCATTACTTGCTTTAGTAAAATACATTAATCATTTTCTTTAATTGTGGCAAATGAGTTGATTTCAGCTGGATGCTAACGATGCATGGCCTCCCTGGAAATTAGCTGCTTGCTTTTATTTCTATGTAATCTTAGAGGCAGTCTTCAAGATACAGTGATTGCTTTTCATAGTCAGACACAAATCTCTTTACCTTCAAGACAACAGACCTCCATGAGGAAGAGTAGAAGTAGCACAGTGTGAATTTTTGAGCTGTGGTCTGATGGGGTCATGAGGAGTGTAATCTGGAATCACAGGCCACCTAACAGTGAGCCTCAGACTCCCGGAAGGGTGACTCCTCTTCACAGCCAACTTTCTGGAGGTGAGATTTAGGGAGGACACTGGGGAGTGTGACAAATAGACATCTTTATTTAAGCAAGCACTCCTTACCTGTTCTACTTGGGAACTTGCAGAAATTCCTATAGGTGCCTATCTGTAGCTTTCATGTATGTAAGTACTGTTGAGTCTCAAGGTATTTACTTACAACTTGCCAAAACACTGTCATTCCCCTTAACTCTCCAGCTTTTTCTGCAGGACTGGAAAAAGACTATAGTATTTTTACTTCTTCAGCTTTGTTAGAAACAAACTGTAAAAGATCACAAATGCAGGATGAAAGGAGACAAGGGCTTTGAAATACTGAGCCTGAGTGAAGTTGATTCTGATGCTGCAGTAGCTCCATGGGGCATTGTACCACTTGATGGAAGCGTGTCACATCCAGCTCAGCTTCCAAAAGCCAGAGGAATTCCCTGGCCTGGTGTAGCTTGTCTCTACATCATGGCCAGTTTTTATTTTGAGTAGAAACCAGTTTTGTCATCCATTTTTATTTATCCATGTCCTCCTTGGCCTCAGCTACTCAACAGTCCTTGTGGCATCATCTTCCATGACCTTCAATTTACCTATTTGTTTTAATATTGTGTGTCATGATAATTTGCTTTCCTCCCCCTTCTTTTCTATGCTACAGCTGTGGATACTATTATGTTCATTGTCTGCTGTGATTTTGGAAGAATCCTTTAGAAGGAGCTTTTACTTGTTTAGTGTAATTACCATGTGTTTGAGCAAATGTTACAAGGTACACCACAAAACAAGGTGAAAGATGTGAAATGCATTCTTAATGCTAGCCATAATACATTGAACAGATTCCATAATTTTTTCTGACCTTGTTTTGAGCAGTCAGAACTAAGGGTGTTGACAAAGCTCTTCCAAAATTACCAAAATTTAGTTTGTGAATGGGCATTTGCAGGTCCTGGTGAAATCTCTCTGCTTGGAACCACAAAACAATCAAAGCAGAAAAAACAAAAAATGTTTTACAGTGTTAAGAAAACACGTAACCAGTGTGGATGATTAACACTCCTCAGTGTGAGGAGGTTAATTTTTACTGGGATGAGTGGGCTTTGTTCTGTTTAATTTTTTGGATTGGATAGTTTTTGTTGGTTTTTTTCAGTGTGGATATGCAAAAGGAGGGGTTTCACTTAACCAGCAGAGTTCAGAGAAATAAAAATATGAGGACAGATTGTTCCCATAGCCAAATCCCTTTTGTAAGCAGGGAAGTTGCTAACAAACAGCTCTCTTTTTAAAATGCCCTTTATCCACAAAGCTGAGGGAGAGTCATGCCTTCCTGTGACAGTGCCATTTTCCAGTGGCTCTGAAATGAGGTGCCAACATTTTGATGAATAAAGATACAGACTGGGGAAAGTAATTCTATGACCATAATCATTCAGATAAGAACTGGAGCAATAGCATCTCTTAATGTGGAGAACTGTAAAGGGAGCATGAGGGATGAAAATGATAGCTACTTATGCAAATGGGTTGTAACTGGCCCAGGCCACTTTGTGGGTCTGTTTTTTAGTCTCTCTCATTATCTAGGCCATGGGATTACTCAAAAACAGCTAGAAGGGAATGGATGCAATCATTTACTCACTAATGCTTGCTGGGGTAATCTTGCAAGTTGTATAGTGCAAAATCAAGGAAGTAGTATTTAATGTCAGCTACAGGACAGACTGTGTCAAGAACTGTGGAAAGACTTTGTGTTCTTTTTGTTATAAGCAAATCTTTTTATTAAAATTATCCTAGATCTCTCTTCAAAAATACCTGTAACACAACCCAAAGTTTTTTTTCTTTTTATGTTTATCACCTTTTCTTCATGTTCAGGGAATGCAAAAGCATAATGTCTAATGAAGTAGATTTTGGAAGAGTCATTAAGTGATACTGTTGTGATTACAGCTGAACTACAGAACGAGGCTCATTCTCACTCCTGCAAAGCAATTACATTTTCTTTTCCTACTCTAATGCACCTTGCCTCTGAAATTCTTCCCAAAGTAAGGGAAGGCTTTGGTGGATCTTAGATTTTTATTAGTGCTTTCCTTTGTAGGCTTTGTCCCAGTGACAGTATGGAGCTTTAAAAAGAAAGTACAGAAGTAAGGAGACAATTACTGCCCCAACACGCAACCAGGCAATGACCAAATGCTGCTCCAGCTCAGTGCTACTGGGTTTTCTTTTTCAAATACCCACCGTCCGGAGGTAAACACCCATCTGCATCTGCACACTGGTGCCACTGAGAATGATGACCTGGTAAAATTTGCTCCAGACTGCAGAATCTCTGTTTTAGCTTTGAGCTGTAGCCAGCAGAAGTAGTTACAACTGGAATTCTTGGTCCTAATTTTGGTAGATAAATGCATATTTTTCTATATTTGGCTCATGGCACCATTTGCCAGTTAGGCTGATTGCAGCATGGGCAGGTAGCTCTATGACAAAAAAGCCATATAGTGAAATGCCAGCTATCAGGGTCAGTGCATTCTGAATTTTTTTTTAAATTTCTTTTCCCAAAAGGGGTGCTGCATCTTCACTAACTCAACTAACCTTAACTTCAGGAGAAGTGTCTGGCTTGTGTCAGGCAGTTTACTTCTTCCACCATAGAAATTCTATCATAAATAGTTTTCCAAGAAATCAGGAAAAAGCTATTAAGATGATTCAAACCAAAGACTTAGTAATGCAGTGTGCTATGGAAATACTTGGCGACCTTTTGCTGTCTCCTTAGTCGTACATGCTTGCTAGAAAAATTATGTCTTAAAGGCTTTTTATCCTCATTGATTAACAATAAAACTCTTGATAAGCTTAAGAAAGGAAGCTGTGATTCTTTTTCTGGTAATGCTGTTTATGTGAAAGATTGTAAGTTTATTCAGGTAAAAATATGGAAATACTTGAGTTGGTTTTCTTTTTAAGGCACTACATTTATTAATTTAAGCAATTCTTCCTCCTAAATCGATATCCAGAATACCATTTCAAAGGAAACAGCACTCTTGTATTATAAGCACTTGCATTTCTGTGTCAAGGCATTAAAAATATGTCTACATGAAATAAATTCAGTATAAATTAGTTTCATGTTGTTATTTCTATTGTAATAGGAACTTGGGTTATATCTTCCTATTACTTTTACATGTAATACAACCTCTGTGGAGGTAATTTTGTACATTTATTTTCAAGATGAAACATTCACATCAGACTTTGTATTCCATTCAGAAAATAGTGACCAACTCAGAACTGCTGGATGAGGTAGCAAGTTATAAATTACGAAATTCAAAGCTATGTCATGCTAGTACTTAAAGGATTGTTATGTTTACAGTGAATCAATTTATCACCAGTCAGTAAATTGTGTTTGAAGAGGGAGTTTATTTTTAGAAACTGGCCTAGAAGAGGAGAGAGAAAAATGCTGGAGTGTATTTGATTTATATTTGATTTTCATATTTGCTGGATATGTTTTTTTCAACATTTCCTTATGAAATTTTGCAGTGGTGAGTGGAATTTAGCATAGAGGGATGCTGAAGGGTAGATGTGACTCATGCTGTCCTTTGACAGCCTCAATCTGTCATCCCTCTCTGCACATTTTTGTTTCAGCTTCATTTTTTTTGTTACTATTGCAAAATTTTGGTGTGATCAGTTAATTACACTATTCACAAGCCCTCTAATGCCTCCTTTTCGAAACCAGTCTGACAGCAAGTTATTTCTTCTTTTTTTTTTTTTTTTTTCATTAGGATGCTTTTAATCAGAGTTTAAACAGAGACAATCACAGGACAGACAGTTCAGCTCTTAGTGTAGAACTCTCCTTCAGTATATGTTGTGTTCACTGAGGTAGTGATTAAAAGCACACAGTAAAATGAGATCTTTAGCATTTGGCAGGAACTGGCAAAAAGCATCAGCATAGTTTTTTCTATATGTTGTATAATGGCTTTTCCTCTTTGTAGCTGTGTTTTAGAAAGATATTACTCAATCACAAATTACACTCAGAAATATATATTACTTAAGGATTGGTTTTTGGCAATGGTGCAACTAAATGGCTTGTGAAAAAAGTACTTTAAATAATGAGAATACTTGCAATTGTATTATGCTTTGAGCAGCCATTTTCTGATTCATTCAAGTTAGATTGTAAAATCTATATTAATATTGTGGTTTGTGTTATATATAAAACACCATCCTCAAAATTTGGTATTTTTTTCAAATACTTTAATAGAAGAGCCTATGTAGAATATTGGATCCTTGAATCTCCAGCTGCCTGTTCATTCTTATTATGTGCCAGTTAGTCATAGAATCATAGAATAGTTTGGGTTGGAAGGGACCTTAAAGATCATCGAGTTCCAACCCCCCTGCTATGGTCAGGGACACCTCCCACTAGATCAGGCTGCTCAGTGCCATGTCCAGCCTGGTCTTGAACACCTCCAGGGAGGGGGTGTCCACAACCTCTCTGGGCAACCTCTTCAAGTGTTTCATCACCCTCACTGTAAAGAATTTCTTTCTTATGTCAAGTAAAAATCTACCCCCTTCCAATTTACAACTGTAGCTTCTGGTCCTCCCATCCAGTATCATATTAAAAAGTCCTTCCCCTGCCTTTCTGTAGGACCCCCTCAGGTACTGATAAGTTACTCTGAGGACCCCCCTGAGCCTTCTCTTCTCCAGGCTGAACAACCCCAACTCCTTCAGCCTGTCTTCATAGGGCAGTTGCTCCAGCCCTTTGACAATTTTCGTGGCCTCCTCTGGACCCTCTCCAATTGTCAGTTGCGGGGGAATCACATAATTTAATCATGGAATGGTTTGGGTTGGGAAGGGATCATCTAGTTTCAACCCCACCTGCCTTGGGCAGGGACACTTCCCACTAGACCAGGCTGCTCAGTGCCTCATCCAGCCTGGCCTTAAACCCTTCCAGGGAGGGAGCATCCACAACCTCTTTGGACAGCCTGCAGACTTCTGCATTTGCGCACCTTACAGCACACTCACGTTTTAATGATGATTCCAGAGCAAATGAGAGTGCTCCCACTGGAATTAGGATGACCACCTGTCCTGGTTTTGGGCCAAAATTAATAAATTAGCCCCCCAGAGACAGATGGGCCTCCCTCTCTCTCTCTGAAGAGATGAGATAAAGGAAGGAGGAGATTCAAGAGTTCGGAAGAA
>VZTY01023706.1:0-38491 GCA_013400935.1 Turnix velox | reverse complement strand
GGAAGAGAGCGAGTGACCGTTCGATCCCTCCTTTTTATACTGAGACCATGAGGCAGATGGGATGGAATACATTGGTTACATGTTACATCCATCAATGTAGAACCCTCCCCTTGCAGTTTCTCTTTCCGGTACAGCCGGCCACGAGTTCCTTGTCGGCACCTCCCCCAGGCCACGTGGCTAGGCTCCAACCTGGCGAGATCTGCCTGAGGCTTCGATCACTCTTCTTTGTCTTCTTATTGAGAACTAGATGGCCGTCGTTAACAGCCTAGCCGGTTTCCATCCCCCACCAATTCCTCCGTTTTTCTTTAAACATTATACAACGGTAAACAATCTTACACACAGTAATAACAAGTAAAAATATTAGTACAAACACAAACCAGAAAATTTACCCCATTCTACCTCAAACCAGGACACCACCTGAAGAGACAATGGGATTTGTAGTTACTTTGCAGTTACTGCTTGTCTTTGTTTGGCTCTCTATGATGTTTCCTTTTGAACACTTGTATCTTCTTGTCATACCCAGACAGCTTCTGCCTTGCCAATTATAATGATATATGGTCTAAAAATCTGTTTAACTGCTTTTGCTGATGGCCATTCTGAAAAGCAGTGCAAAGCTAATGGTATTTCATTGTTGAGGAACAGCAGTTTACTCTAGTTTGAAACTTTGATTATGGTTTGAGTTGGAAAAGATCACCTAGTCCAACCCCCCTGCAGTGAGCAGGGACATCCTGTGCTAGATCAGGTTACTCAGAGCCTCATCCAGCCTGGCCTTGGATGTCTCCAGGGATGGGGTCTCCGCCACCTCTCTGGGCAACCTTCTCCAGTGTCTCACCACCCTCATGGTGAACACTCAAGTCCTTCCATTTTTCCTCCCAGTTTGCCTCTAGGCAGGTTCCACATACCTCTCTTTTCCCCTGTCTCTGGGCCTCTGCCCCACACCAACCCTTTTCCAGTCCATTTTCCCCCAAATCCCCCACCCCTGGGCTCCACTGGACACTCCTCTCCTCTCCAAATGTTCCAAATCAGCCTCCTCCACCCCCTCTCCTATTTAACACCAGTGGGGAAGAGCAGCGGCCACCATTTGCCCCCCCATGTGGCCTGAGGGATGCTCCTCCTGGTGTCTCTGCTGTAGGACATCACTGGTGAGTTGCAATTTCCAAGGGGACATAGTTGGGAGCAGAAAGACCTGTTAGCTTCCCAGCCTAGTTAGGCAGTGGGAGGGGGGAGTGGGAGGGAGGGTGAGGGCCTTGTGTTTCTATTTCTTGCCTTAATGCTCTGTGGGGTTTTCCTGAGGTCAGATGAATGTTTATCAGGAAAGCAGGAGCCTTGTGTTTTAGTTTTGTGTTTCAGCTCAAGGTGCTGTGGGTGCCTTTGTGTGAGTTCAGCCCAGAGGATGTGGGTTAGCCCAGGGATGGGGCAGCAGCAGCTCCATGATTGACGGACAAAGAGAGTGGAGAAAAGGGCTTTATCTATTATGTAGATCTTATCTTTGAAGTGCTTTTGTGCCCTTCTGCTCCAGAGCAGACAAGGAATTTGTAATGAAGAACTGAGGTGAAGGTGAATGTCTGTTCTTCTGACTGTAAGCCTGCAACCAAGTGTCCCCCAGTTGTGACAGCAGGGTCACCTCAGACTGGGGTGAGACCAGTGTGAGCAATGTATTCTGAATTTACCCTTTTAAGTCTATCTTTGCTGTTGTCCTTGGGTGCTGGGGAGATTGGGGACATGCAGCATTAGGCTCTGAGCACTGTGGGTTCTTCCTTAGCATCTATGAGTGCTGCTCTCAGCAGTGCTATTGGCACTGATGGGTTATTCTGACCTCCCACAGTGAGCTGGGCACATCCATGCTGCACAGAGCTCTCTGTGTGAGTCCTTTTGAGGTGTGGACACAGTTCTAGATGGTCTGCACACAGAGCCCACAGAGAATGTGTTCCTACACATGTGCCAAGAAGCAAGTTGTAGGAAAATTCCTGGGTTTATGTGGCAGGCATTGGGTGGGTTCCACGCACACTCCTTTAAGTAGCTGATCTTTCTGGAGGCTGAGATGAAAGATATGTCTGGATTTATCCCCTTGATCACTCTGGGATGCACCAGTAGCATGCTCTGGCTAATCCTGTGCAAAGTTATCTAAAACTAGTCTTAATCAGGCCTCAAAAGTGAAAATCCCTGCTTGAGCCCAGCCTCGGTGTTGGATGTTGTTTGCCCTTGTGTTTTGGATTTTGCTCACTGCTCCCAAGGCTGGGTAGGGCTTTTGGTCTGTGACAGATCCCTAGGTGCCATCAGAGCTGCTAGAGGTTAGGGTGTCCTGTTGAAGTATTGCTTTGTTTCAGACGGAGAGAGTTGATGTGAGAGGTTTCTGATACTATTTGTACTATGAATCTACCTGATTATAGTAATTTTTTTAACATTTCATTAAGTCTTTTTGGTTATTGTGTATTTGTTTTATGAAATTCTTGCTAGAATGTTGTCACTCAATGTCAAAACTTCCTCGTGACTTTTAGAAATTATTAAATTTTCTAATTTAATTATTTGGTACAGTTAATAAGTTTTTTATTGAATTATTAAAACCAAGTACTTTGTTCTTAGAGATAAATCCTTTATTTGCCAGTCTCCTGAGATCAGAGGAAGCTCCCTTTCTTGCTGTGGGTACTAGTTAGCTTTGTGTGCTCAGTACTGGTTTAATCCATTTTATATTCTCCTTGCAAAAATGTGCAGAAGTATTCAAATTGGAACTCTATTTTTAGAAACTGAACAATGTTCATGTCTGCAGAGAAGAACCTCCTGAATAATGAGGACTTGGTACTTTTTTTTTTTTTTAAGAAGATTTGATACAGAAAACATTCATCAAGTTGTCCAGCTTCAGTCATTTAAAGTCAATCTTTTGGAATAGAATTTCATGATTCTCTGAGGGTAACTACTGCTTTCTAGCTCATTGGTATGAGCTTATGCTGTTATGTTTTGAATAAGTTTAACATAACTAATATGTTTTGAATGCATTTAACTATTAATGTCTTAAAAGTTGCTGTTGTGGGTGGTGTGTGGCACTGAGGTGTGGTACAAGGTTTATATGGTTATATTTAGAACCAATTAATATTTTTTAAACTGTGTGATCAACTGTTAGTGCCTTGGGGATGCTGTTGTGGGTGGTGTAAGGTGTTGAGGTGTGGTGCACTGGCCAAAAAGCACAAGAATGTTGTCAGTTTTTAACTCGTTGTCGTTATCATTCAGAAAACAGAAATAATATGGATGTGAAAAAACATTCCTATGCTTTTGGCAGCTTATAAAATATAACAGGAGGTGCCTTTCTGCCTGTTAGTCCTCCCCGTAGAACAAGATGAGCGAGTTGCCCCATTCCCCTGCCCTTAACTCCAGCAGAAAAGGGAAAGATGAAAGAATATCCTGGCTGTGCACTTGCAAGATTTAATAAACTCAGAATCAGAAATCAAATAGGAGAGACTCCAAGTATCTGCTACTCCTACTACTGACAAACCTGAATGGCACCTAGCTGGAGTTTATAGGAGTTAAACACATAACCACAGAGAATGTAGTATAGAAGTAGTTACAGAGGCATTCATGTTAAGCTACTTTTGTTTTTTATGATTAAGAGGGGAGCAATTTACAGGGGAACTACTGTATAGAGAAGAGTTGTGTAGTCTCAGATGGAATACTTGGAGCCTCAGGCAGTTGTGTAAATGTTTTCTATTACAAATAAGTTTAATAGTGTACATTAAAAGGGATGTGTATTTAAACCTTTATGGTCCGTACCACATTAGGTGGAATTACAGTAAATTGCTGCATTTCATTTCTGTAATTGTCTTACAAACTGCTAGTTGATATTGTCCTGAAGGTTGTGTTCAGCACATTTGAACATTACTTATATTTTGGGCACCTTGTATAAGTTTATTTGATTTTCTCTTAGGGGTATAAAATTACATGTATATTTTATAAAAGGAGTGATATATATTAAAAAAGCTGAAGAGTTTCACACCTTTGGATGACTGTGTGTACTATTAAGCAGGGAATGATCATGATCACCCTCCATGCTGTGATTATGAGCCTGCACAGGGCAATTTTCCTATTGCTGATAGTCCTAGAAATATGTGAATTGTGAAACATGGTCTTTTTATTTTATTTTTTTCCATTCCTGTAGGAACTTGGAAGTAACAGCCCTCCACAGAGGAACTGGAAGGGAATTGCTATTGCGCTGCTGGTGATTCTAGTTGTTTGTTCACTCATCACTATGTCTGTCATTCTTTTAACCCCAGGTAAACTACTTCTTTATTTTATCTTTCTGAAGGTATATGATTCATAATGCAGTCATGAATATGACATATAAATGTTAAAGTTTGCCCTTAAGCATTTTGAACTTCTGGCAACAACAAATCTAGTGCGTGGAGAGACTGGAGAGTTAGGAGGGGTCTTGTGAAAGAGAAGCATTTGGTTTTGGCTGTTGCTACTTCAGATTGTGTCAGCCCTGAGCAATTCTCATTAGCCTCAGCAGCTGCAAGCTGACTTTAAGACTCTCTCACTTGTGTACTATCAGGTTCAAAAATAAGCTAAGAGAAAGCTGTATGACATGGAATACTAATAGTGAGAATGCAAGTTCTCAATGAATCAGAAGCATAAGTCATAGAATCATAAAATGTTTTGGTTTGGAAGGACCTTAAAGATCATCTAATTCCAACCTCCCTGCTGTAGGCAGGGACACCTCTCACTAGACCAGGTTGCTCAGTGCCTTATCCAGCCTGGCCTTAAACACCTCCAAGCCCTTCATGTGGACTTGCACAAGCTTATTCCCTTTCCATTCTCTTAAAAACAAAGAGAGGGGAAATTACTTAATGGTTCAATGACCAAAAAACGGGAGAGAGGGGCAGGTAGTAGACAAGAAAAGCCATTGAACTTATAAAATAATTTTGCTTAATTATTCTGTGTTCTAACTTGATCTGAGTTATTTTGCTAAAGATTCTCTTCTAACTTCTCGCAGGAACAAATTAACTCTGTCTAGTAACCCGAGAGAAGGAAACTGTGCAGGCTTCATAGAAAAAATGTCTTTGAATTCTTTTAGTCAGTTTGAAATAATGTAAAAATATCTGGATGGCATGTCTAGAGAGCAAATACTAGTCTAAATATTCTGTCACGGAAGTATCTAGTTTGTGCAAAGCATAATCTTAATGAAGTGCTTTTTTGTTAATGGTTCCAGAGAATTTTGACACAGGATGGAATCAGCAAGGGGAAATAGGTGTATAGGTGGATCTTTGTATGAGCAAGTGCAGTAGGAGATGCTGGAAAGAAAGGTGATGAGACTGGATGGAAAATGTGTAAAAAGCTTTGCTTGTCAGCAAGAACTGTCAGCTGGGGAGGGTAAGTGGGGATACTACAGACTGTTCTCCTTCCTCTGTTTTGCATAAATGCCTACTACACATTTATGGTTCTATCCAAGGACTGATAAAGAAAGTACTGTTTGCTTATTTAACTTGGAAAATTTTGAGAAAAACTAAAGCCAAGTTGTGCTTCTGTAGTCTCAGTATATAGGAGTTTCTTCAGAAAAGAATAAAAAGCCAGAATTAAGTGCAAATGGTGGTGCGTCTGGGTACATTTTAAGATGGAAGACTGTCTTTTCAAGGAGGGTAACTATTTTAAAGCTTGTAATATCTCAAAAATATTACACCAGAATTCACAATAAGCATTAGTTCTTACTCTTATAGAATTATTCTGTCTCTATATAGTGTTATTAATTAGTAATAGTGAGAATGCAAGTTCTCAATGAAGCAGAAGCATGAGTCATAGAATCATAGAATGGTTTGGGTTGGAAGGACCTTAAAGGTGATCTATTTGTAAATGATGTAAAAGCATAAATTGATGTCTTTGAAGGCACTTGTGGGAAAAAGAATAAGCAACCTTGGGAAATGTTAATTTAAAAAAAAAGATGTTAAAAAAGCTCAGTGAATTACAACATCTAGGAGGCTGTTTCAAAATCTTGCTTAAAAACTTGAGGTACACTGGGACCTACATTTCAGTTCAAGTCATGTGAGTGAAAACTAGTTCTGTCAGCTCAGATGCTCTAAGATACTCCACAGAGAATTTGGAGCTTGATAGAAATAAAAAAAAATTCCCAAAATGATCTAGATCTGGAAAAATGAAGTTTCTTGCAGGTTGGAAATGCTTGTCAAAGAAACCTTTGGAAGGACAACTTTCTCCCTTATTTTGTTCCTAATCAATGTGATTCCTCCTTTACTGTTATGAGTAATTAATAATGTTTTTGAAGAAAATTTTATCTACTGAGCTTGTTTTCTGGAGGGTAGTAAGCATTGCAGCTGGAGTTACCTGATCTTGTATACATGTAAGATCACTCTTGAGTGTCTATCATTTGATGGGAAGAAGGAGACTCACACAGGTCTGGTTATCATGAGGTTCTCTCTTCTAAGCTGTTACCAATCAGTTACTGTAGATACCTGTTTTGAAAATTATTCTAATAAAATAGAATGTGAATTGGGGTGGTTGGAGTAATAGTAAGAATTTTGTCCTGTGTTACCTTGGGATGGTTTACATTTCTAATACTATTTTGAGAGTCGGAGACTTTTTTTCCTGTACCTGGGTTATTTTTCATTTCCATGAGATTTCCTGTAACCAATGTGCATTGTACTGCTAGTTCTTATGGAGATTATAATAATTTCGGATGGTGGATGCTTACAAACCTGATAGTTTTATTGACAGTCGAACAAAAGTGTATTTACTCATAGACCTAATAAAATACAGATGATTTCTTTTTTCTGCAGTTTTTTATACACTGCTTTTTCCATAATATAATAAACTTTTAGGTCAGTATACACTTTATCAGCTTTCATATGACTTCACTCAAACTCTGAGCAACAACTTTCATGACTTTTGCAGTAGAGGGATCAATGCTTCCAAGTGTGATAACAAGCTTTTAAAAGAACATCTACTGTGTAAGTTAATATGCAGAAGGCTTCAAAGAGGCTTTAGCTTCTGCCCAACATAAAAGGGTATTAAAACCAAATAGAAATTCTTGATTTCTTTTCTTTAAGATTGAATATAACTTCAATATGCAGCACTAAGCAGAAGCTGTATTGAAATAAGAGATCTCATTTCATGTGCTGACATCTTAACTTCTGTTAAAATATTAAAAAAATATGCTGAAATTATGGTTGTGGTTTCAGTAAATTTCACCAACAATGTCAGTAATACTTTTATCCTCTTCATATTGCTTTTCCACTAATGCTCAGTGGCCATATTAATGCTCCCAACAAAAAATGGCAAAATAGAAGACCAGACCATTTCAGGATCAAACCCAACACCAAGACAAGGGAGTGTTGAATAGGTGGTGGAAAACAGCTTGTTGAGGGTAGGTAGTCAGCAAGGTTGTGGAGAAAAAGGACAATAGGCATATGAAGAGCCTGTATTTGATGCTGTTAAGTTAGAAGCAGTGTTTTGAGGACAGGGAATGTGTTTGCAAAGCTGAGCAGAGTGTGTATGACAACATATGCTTAATTTGAAGATGAAAACTCAGTGTGTGGTAGGAGTGAAAGCTAACCAGGTTCCATGATGTATAAACAGCGATCAATCAAGACAGATAATGTTACTCAGCTGGAAGGCTCTGGAAAAACTGCAACTGGAGTATTGTGTCTCATTTTGGACTTAAAATTTAAACCCCCCGCCCCCAAATTATCTATTCTTGTCCCTGAAAGGTGGGAAGAGAAGGCAAAAAGTTTATTTAAGGATTAGAATGTGTGTCTTAGAGATGTTTGTTTTAGGAGAAGCCACTTCTGCAATTTTGCATGCTTAATCTTACAAGACAGAATCTCAGAATGTGTAAAGTTGTAAGAGACCTTCAAAGGCCACCTAGTCCAACCCTCTGCAGCGAGCTGGGACATCCTGCACTAGATCAGGTTGCTCAGAGCCTCAGCAAAACTGGCCAAAGGATGTCTCCAGAGATGGGGCCTCTTAGGGCAAGTACAAGTAAATGGCTTTGACCAAGTCCTTCCTGGGCACTGCTGACATCCAACAGGGAGGCAGGTGAAAAATCAAGCTATGCTGTGGAGTGAGCAACAGCAATGGCCTTGTGTCTGTTGTAAATTTATGATGTTCAGTAAAAAACAGTTTCTGTTCAACAGAGCAAGGATTCACCTTATTAATACTTATGGAAGTGACTGTAGTGGGCATTGCTGACCTTTAAAGGAAAAACAATTATTATTGAATCTAGTGAGCTTTCAACTAGTCCTCTAATTGAGAAATTTGGCTAAACAAAGTTGAATAATGAAACTGTGATTGACATTATTCACTCTGAAGTGGCTACATTTTCATCTGAGATGTACTGCAGGATATGATCTCCATAAAGCACATTACTGTTTTAAAAATGTATTGCTAACATGTTGGGTAGATGTAAAGATGACAGGATTTCTCCTTGTCTGCTGTGTTTCTAGATGTTCTTTTTCAGTTGCTCTGTCATCAGCAGTGCTGCTTAAATATCATCAAAGTGTACTGACAAAATCCAACTAACAAAATGGCCCTCTTACAAGAGGAGAATTCCTTGACAGATTGGAAGGAAAAACTCATAGAACAGAGAAATACTGTAGTAATCCATGGGATTTTTCAGCCTGGAGAAGAGAATGCTCAGGAGGTACCTCATAGTGACTTGTCAGTACCTGAAGGGTCTACAGAAAGGCTGGGGTAGGACTATTTTATAGGGTCCAGCATGGCAGGACTAGGAGTAGTGGATACAAAGTGGAAGAGGGGAGATTTAGGCTGGTTAGAAGAAAGAAGCACTTTACTGTGATGGTGGTGAGACACTAGAGCAGGTTGCCCAGAGAGGTTGTGGATGTCTCTTCCCTCCCTGGAGGTGTTTAAGGCCAGGCTGGATGAGACATTGAGCAACCTGGTTGAGAGAGAGATGTCCCTGCCCAAGGCAGGGGGGTTGGAACTAGATGATCTTTAAAATCCCTTCCAACCCAAACCATTCCATATTTCACCTCCTGTACCCATGATAAAGGGATTAAAAGACCTGACTGAGCATTTGTCAGGTTGATTTTGTAGAAAGTGTGTAGGGTCTCTTTTTGCTAGTTACATGTGATGTGTAACCCAGTTTTGGCAGCTACTCTTCTGAATAGCCCAAAGCAGTCAGATGAGATGCATAGCTGCTATCAGTGAATATTTATTGGAAAATCTGTGTTTTGACAGGAGAACTTTTTTAATGTCTCCTCTGATTTCATGTGGTGATGTGTCAGTTCAGTATTGAGTCACTTCTACTTATTACTTATTTAGCCTACAACACAAGAGGAATAGAACTCAGCAAAGCTTTTTTTTCTTTACTGAAGCACAGAGATGATTTTAGGAGCTGGCAATTTTTTTTTTTGTTTTGAAAATCAATGTTAGCTAATGTTCAGATGTGAAATATTCCTGTATTTTCTCATGTTTGGGAAAAACACATGTGTGAGCCAAATGTTATGTTGTGCTTACCACTGGAGAGCAAGCACAGACTGTAAACTGTCCATATAGTATCTTTTTCTTTTTTTTTTGTTTTAGATTTTAATTTGTAGAATAGGTGAAATTTGGTCTAAATTTACTCACAGGAGTATTTTCTTAGATTCTGTCTGTATAAGGTGAGCAATACAGCCCTCATATTTTGACTGTCAGGAAATTTTTCTATTGATTTATAATCAGACTTTTCTTTTTGTGTAGCCTTGTAGGGTGAAGGAACTTTCCTACTACAGTCCCGTATAATAAATAGCCAAGCATTATGTTGTTTTGTTGTCCTGTCTGTAAGATACCTATGCTATGTTTTCTCAAGCTTCACTGAAGGAATACCTTCTTGCAAGGTATTGTAGCTGTTTTTCAACAGATCCTTTTAAATATGTATTCTTGTTCTGCAGTTCTAGTGCTTTGCAAACTGCATTGAAGATATTGTTTTTAATTACTGTCTAAAAGGATTCTGTTTAATTTATTTAGATGAACTTGCAGATTCATCAGAAACCAGATTGTCCTTGGAAGATCTCTTCAGGAAAGAATTCATAATTCATAATCCAGAAGCCAAATGGATTAATGGTAAGTGTAGAATTTCTCACAAAATTTGAAACTAGGTAATGGTTTTTAATATTGAATGATACCTCTATCTGGGCCCTGAGAAAGAATCAGTTAAAATTTCACACTCTCATGAAATTGGACAGTGTCCCAGTTATCTCTGTAGTTCTGCATCGTGTCTGTTCCATTAATTTTTGGAAGTGGCTTTCTAATTTTAAAGCTCTGCCTAGTAAAAACCCTCTAAAATTTTCTGTTGATGCTACTGAATCAGTTGGAAGCAGGGATAGAGAATTGTTTTTAAGAACTTGAGCTTTTTTATGGATTCACAAAAAAACTGTGGAAAATTAAATCATTCTATAAATATCTGCAGTTTGGGATTTGAGAACTGATTCTGACTTTTCCCATATTTCAATATGCTTGTATTGCTCTTAGTAATTTTCTGACATCTACAAAGGTATTTAATGTTCTACTTTCTGAAGCTATTTACAAATGTTATGCAGATTCCCACTGAATTACACAGTTTTAATGTGTAAAAGAAAACAAATTCAAACTCATTTTTTCAGTGTATTGAACTTTTCTCTTGATCACTTTGTTCACATTCTGTTTGTTTGCAAGAAAAGTACAAGTAACACAATAGCAACCATCTGGTTTGTGTCATTATAGTAGAACCTTTTTGTATTGCTCCAGGTGTTGCAATCAAAGGAACAACAACAGGCTTTGTGTAAAAGAGTATTGTTAAGTAGTGCTTTGTGGAAGTTAAGAGTGTGAAACTCTAGTGACTGAGTGTGAATTCCAAATAACTTTACAGAGGAAATGATGATTCAATTCCATTTATCAGTGTTGGTGTTCAGTAAAAATTAGAACTAGTTTTCATTTGTGGGTAGCTATATGATTGAATTGTTACTATGTGGTATCATCTAAAGAATGAAATGGATGTAGCATGACTAAGTTTATTTCCAAAAAAATTATAAGAATAAAGAAAAATAACATTTGTCTTCTTTTTTTTATCAAGACCCACCCTGGTTATCAGTTGCTTATGTCCAGTAGTTAAGGGGTAAGAGAGATGTGGCTCAGTTGAGTTTCTTGCTACTCCCATGACCACAGTTGCTGTGATGCCTTCTTTGGACTGGTGTCTGTCTGCATCAGTGCCAAAAACTCTGATACTGGGTGAAGCCAGTTGCAAAAAGGAATGGTTTCTTGTGTTAGGCAGAAAGCTTCTTTCCAGTTTAGATTTTGGCTAAATACATCCTAAAGTAGTTTTTGAGGAATTTGTTTTCACCTGTTAAAAGCACAAAGCAGCTACTTCTGATCCCACCCTACTCAAAAAACACTCTTCCTTATTATCAAATAAAGTTAGTATAGAGACCGTATTATCAATTGATGTGATTGGTAAAAGCAAACAAGTAGATAATATAAGAAGATGCAGATTAGAAGAGGGGAGATTCAGGCTAGATATTAAGAAATAAGTTCTTTCCTGTGAGGGTGGTGAGAAAACAGAACAGGTTGCCCAGAGGAGTTGTGGATACCACCTCTTTGGAGGTGTTTGAGGACAGGCTGGATGAGGCACTGAGCAACCTGGTCTGACGGGAGATGTCCCTTCCTATGGTAGGGCTTTGAAACTAGATGATCTTTAAGGTCCCTTCCAACACAAATCGAATGATTTATTCTGTAAGATCATTACACTGGTTATGTAGGATGCTCTTGCTACTGAAAGCTGCATGAGGTAACTCATCTAAGAACACCAATAGTCATATAATAATGTGCATAGTATTCTATACATGAAGATATTAATTTCAGAAATGAGTTCAATAGAATAGAGGGTTATAGATAGACTTATATTAAATTTTGTTGATGCTGTAAAACATTTAGTTGATTGGTCTATTTAAACTATGTTCAGCCTATGATAAACTATTCCTTTAAAAGTTCTGCAGGAATGGTAAAAAAAAATTTATAATTTGGTGCTGAACACTTGCTTGGATACTGCTTTCTTTTGTTTTGTTCAAAATCCGTATTACCAAACTCATATGACAGAAGATAGTTTTACTTGTATCATGTGAAAAACAGAGGTTGTAAGCAATATAGTCTAAAAGCTATGAGACTGTAGAGTTATGAAATTTTACATCTATTGAAAATAGTGTTAGAAATGCTGTTCAGTAGGGGAAGACCTGGTGCTCTATTAGCAGTTCCGTTGTACTAATGTACAGACTTTGTATGTTATTGTTTCTCTCAGCCAATATGAGAACTCCTAAGCTTGCAGTCAGGTGTTTTCCTGTACTTACGTGGCAAATCAGCAGCAAAGTCCAGTGGTACAAAAAGGAGAAATGGGCTGTTTTTCTTACTGGAATATGTATATGCATCGGAATGTAGAGGAAATTGGAGATAATAAGTGGTTTATTGTTTAGTATTCCTGATAAACACAGAAAAAAATATGTTTAGACTCTTGCATTTTCTTTGGAAAATCACAGTATGCTCAATGAAATCAATATCTTAGATATTAAAAAAGGAGAAATCTTGGAATGCAGTGTTTTTATTTTTAAGACTTAGGATAAGATTTTTTTTTCTGGGCATGGTAACATTGCAGTGAGGACATTATGTGCTTGGAGACTGAAATATATAATTTGATATTCAACATTCGTTACTGTAGAGCTGGAGGGGAGCATTTGGCACTTTCTTTGGCTTTTGGCAGGGTAAGTGCTTCTGGACTGCAAAGGAAGATTTTAGCTGAAAGTAAGTAGCTACTTAGTGCCACTTCTTGCCCCTCTTGGGACAGAATAATTTGTATCCATCTGAAAGTTTTATCATGTTGACCTCCTGGAAGGTGTGGGAATAGAGACTAAAAAAGTGAGTCCTGCTGTAAGCAGTTTCTGCAGGGTCTAGAGCATATTTTGTAGAAAAATGCCCAATTTAAGGATGTTGAGTGCTGGATGAATCACTCTGTTCTTAGGTAAGATCAGGTAGTTAGCTACTGCCATTTAATTAATATTTCCATCCTGATGTTTGAATTTCTCTAGAAATACCTTCCAAACACAATGTTCTTTCTTCCTTCCTTGCTAGTTCCTCCACTATAAAAATAATATCCACGTAATTGTTTCTAGTCTTCTCTTTAATAAGAAAGTCTCTTGCATACAGAAGTTTTTTTACAGTCTATTTATCTTTCTGCTTGAAAAGGAGTCAGCATTTTAATGTGCTTGCCACCAAAGTTAATAATTATGCAAATGTTCAGAGCTGCAGAGGAAATGTTCTTCATATGGAATAATCAGCTGTTGCCAAAGAAAGTAAAAATTTTGAGCTAGTTTTAGAAGAGACAAAATGTATTCACACTTAACTTGAAGTTCTGCCTGTGCAGGTATTTTTCAGGTTTCTTCCCCCCTCCCTTTTTTCTTTCTTTTTTTTTTTTTTTTTTTTTCTCTTTTTTATTCCCAGTTTCATCCTTCCTGGCAGCAGTGCTGTAAAACCTGCTATGTCAATACACCATAATTTTTGTGTGTTTTATTTTTAGCTGCCTGTGGCAGTGAAATTCTCCTTTCTCTGTTGCTTGGAAGGGAGTGAGGTGGGAAAAGTCCTAGTGAGAAGAGTCAGGACCATCTCCCACCTCTTCTCACTAAGAGAATTTGCACCTTTCCAAAGTGTTTTTTCAAAGTTTTTTGCAACAAGTGGATGTGTGTGAGGTGAGGGGCTGTGCCTGAGTGTCACCAACTGCTGGTGACAAAACAGGGACACCTAAGTGCATTTTAACTTCCATCCACTCTATCTGTGCNTTTTTTTTTCTTTTCTCTTTTTTAAGCCTGACTTGGATTTTTGTCTTTTTTGGCAAGAATTTACAAAGAAATTACAAAGGAAGGGTAAGAAAATAAAGGATGTGGTGGAGACATAATCATTAGTCAGTTAAATTCATGTTAGCTTGAAAGCATGTTTGATTTCAGAAACCCTTTCAGTTGCTTGGCATAGTTTTGAAGATGTCAAGTGAGAGTGCATCTTCCTTTAGAATTATTGATCTTCATCTTTTCTAATAGGTGTGCATTTTAAATGAATAATAAAAGTATTTAAGTCTGACAGCATCTCACTTCCTACTGATAAGGGCTTTGCATCTGGTGGCAAAACAGCTTGCTGTACTTTAGGCAAAGTAGTTTATAATATTCAGGATAATTAAATTTAAGAATGTACCACAGGTAAACTTTCCCTATGCTTTTCCTTGCCAAAAAAACATGATTGGAGACTTAATGTATCTATCATAGTGCTTATATTTTTTATTCTAATCATTGTGCAACAGGGATCATTCTCTGGCTCAGGTGGGGCATAGCATCTTCTTTCATGAACATAGTTTGTTTTAGGAGTAGGTCTCCTGGTTGCTCGTGCAATACATTTAGGGGAAGGTTATGATATATGGGATATTAAGGCATAGTTCTAAAGTAGCTTTATCAGTGAGAGCAGCAACTGTAGCATAAACCAGTATGTGAACCACCATATTAGTATCTGCTGCATGCAGTATACTTCTTTCTGCCTTTGTAATGCTGATGTCTCTAAGGTGCCAGATGTTTAGTAGTAGATCTTGGATAATTTCTGCTCAGATCAACTATGTTAAACCCCATTGGTACATCCATCCTGATTGTGAACGATCGTTAACAAGCATTAAACAGTGCTTTGTATTTGGGGCCATTAACTTGTGTTACCACTGTGTGTTGTAAATTACTTCTTATCTCACCTCTTTGGAAATCTCCCTCCCTCCACTGATACTCTTCGGACTCTAATACAAAATTGTATTAGTTGTGGCCCCTAAACTGTCTTGTAGCCCTCATCTTCACTTGAGCATTATTGACTGCAAAAGCTGGGCATTTGTTTTCTGACTGTTAGGACCGGTTTTGTTTTGTTTATTACACTTGTTATTCCCAGAGTACCAGAAATTTTATTTTCTTGAAGAGTTTTCACTCCTTCCAAGGACTTCCTTCAAGTTGTGTCATGAAGATGTAGACTGATGGCAGATTTGTTGATTCCATGTTTGTTGAAATCTTTAGAGATGAGATAAAATTCACAGATTGGGGCAGAGTTAAAAAAATGAAATCGATCATTCTGACTAGTGGAAAATCAAGCTACCCTTTGCCACCTTGTGTCAGAAATATAGCTAATGCTGAGAGTCCTTCTTAAAATTTATTGATTTTTTAAAATCTTAAAATGTATTGATTTTTTTACTTACTCCCCAACCAAGAGCATTAAGAATTTAACAGAGGAATCAACATGCTTACACTCTGCCTTGTAAATATTCTGCATCTGTTGTGTAGCATATTGTAGTTTGGAAGAGGTTTGCTGAATCCAAGCAATATTTATAGATAGCAACCTAATGTTAAAGGGTTAACTACAGTAATTCTGGCTGTGAAGCCCTAGGAAAATGGACCAGACACTTAATAAATTTGAGTTCTCCCTGTTTGTTGAAGCAAAAGTCTCCTGAGCATAGTGCAAATATTAAGGTTACTGTTCCAGTTACCATAGCAATGTCCATGAAAGAGGGAAATCTTTTCTTACTAATACATTTTGGGTAAGAAAGCTGTCCTTAATATGAACAAGTATAAACTGGATATGTTACATCATTGCCCTCAGGATGCTTGCCTTTAGGACAGATATCTTCACTACGTTATCTAACCTGAACAGTAAGTAGATTGAGAGTTTTGGAACAATAACAGATGGTGGCTGTTATAAAACACATTTGCCAGTTACTTTCAGGATGCCACATTTACTTCTGTTATGTGTAAAGCCTTCAGAGAGGTATGTGCTCATGCATCAGCAGGTTTTGCAGGAGGACTTGTGGGTTTAGTGTGTTTGGAAAAGTGAATATGCCACTCAGTGCCATGTATAGAGAACTCCTTGACAGCTAATAAAGACTGTCCCTGCCTATGGCAGGGGGGCTGGAACTAGATGATCTTTAGGTCCCTTCCAACCCAAGCCACTCTATGATTCTGTTTCTATATGTTTGGGTCATATATTTATGGTTCTTCCAAGGGTTTATTCGGTGCATCAGCTCTGTTAAATTCTCTCGGGAGGAGTTTGCATTGAGCAGGAGGTGTTGGCACAAGTGTTACATGGGTTTTAATTGAAACTGTGTCCTGTTAGACCTGTTCCTTGTAGGTGCAGCAGAATTAGAGGGAAAAGGCGCCAGATGAAGAAATCTATGGATAAAAGCAAAAAGCAAGTAGTAACAAAATCACAGTAGGAAAAAAAGGAAAATCAGGTAAAGAGGAGAAGTAGGAACAGAAGAGAGAAACAAAGGAACAGTCCAATGGAGAGAACAAAGGTCAGTATTAGCACTTCATTGGTGCCACAGCCTGTGTTTCTCAATGAGGAAATCTCTTTACTCTTTAACTCCAGTCAGGTTAAGACAGGGAATACAGATGTAGGAGGTAAGAATTCCCAGTTAATCATAGCCTTTCTGATATTTGAGAGTCAAGTGCTGGCCCTAGTGAAGAGCTGGAGATACAAAGTGACGCTGAAGACACTCATGTGATGTGTCAGTCATGGTCAACATCAAAACTGAACCAAAGCCATACCATTGACCTAGCCCTACTGACATGGTGCCTGAGGAACATCTGGTGGGATGACCTACTTGCCATTTTGTCTGGACAAAAATTGTGCTTTACAGTTGCAGCAACATCTTTGTTTGATGACAGGGAGAAGAAAAGTGCTATGAACTTTGAATTATTACTTCCTTGAAAGTCTGATTTAATTATGTTTGCAATTTTTATATTGTAGAAATAAGAGGTGGGCTCTGTCTGTACAAGGCTGTGTAGCTGAGATGAACCAGAGACATCCTGATATTTGTTTATCTAATCTGAAAAAATTTGCAGGCAATTTATGTGAGAGGATTTCCATGTAGTGATCATCACAGCAGATGTGGATCTCTTAGCCAAATCTGTAAACATAGATTGATTTTGATCCTTTAATAGGGCTTTACAAACCCATAGCCTCTCTAGTGAGATAATTAAATTCTGAGCACTTTGTTAAAATAAAATTACTGAAACATGGGACCAGGAGAAAAAATCAGGTTTTTGCCAGAATTTGGTATTGGCCTCTCATGTTGAAAGTGATTCAGTTTAAACACAGATTTTGTTGAGGTTTTCTGTGATATTTTTCTCCTCAATGAAAAAGCAAGTCTTTAGTTTTGAGAAGGTTTTTTTATCTGTATTTGAGAAATTACTTGATGAATTAAAAGTGTCTTATTTGTCAGGTGCTTCAGATGAAACTGTAGAGTGTGGTTTCTCTACTTTCAGCTCACTTTAGGCTTATAGATGACAAAATTCCTGCGTGTGGAATATTGATTTTTAAGTTAAGCCAAAGCTACTTGGAAGCCTAATGTTTGCTGTAGATCTGCAAATTGCAATTTGAAAGTAAAAATTGAAAGTACTTGAAACTGTAAAAATGCGACCGTGAAAACCCAGGGGTTTAAAATCCTCATTGAAAGTAACAGAAAAATAATCATCGAGCAGATAAGTTAATCTGGTTTATTGCAGGACAGGCACTACAGTTGTAGTGGCTTTAAAATTTAATTTAATTTAAAATTTAATAATTATTGAGTATCATCTCTAGGATAAAAAGGCAGCACCTTTTCTTCTTCATAGGCCTGTGGTTATGTCTTACATCTTGTCTGCCAAAATGGGTCAGTTCATTCCAAAATGGTGACCCACATATTTATATATTTGTTACTGAGATCTTGACTGAGCTCATCTGTAAAGGTCATTTAGTAGCTGTCAGATGATGATAACTTTTCAGGTACTAGATTCAGAGCATTAGTAGACTTCTGATTTCTTTTTTTTTTTTTTTTTCTTTTTTTAGTCTTTACTCATAAGTTCTTTAAGAAGGGGTGCCTCTGTAGAAGCTTTATGTAAGGCAGTTCAGATATTTCACTGTGGCTTTGTCATATTTTGGATAATGTATTTTTTTTTATATTTTTGTTTAAATTTTGAAATCTCTTCAGTATAATTTCATTTTGCCATTTCTCCTATTTTAATGTATTTTATTTTACTTCTTGCACACTGCTCATGGAGAAATGCTGTGCTTTGGTAATATCAGAGTGAACAACTTGATGTCAAACCCCAAGTGTTTCTATATATTGTCTGAAATACTGAGGAATCTTTTCTTGAAAAAAAATCATAGAATTTTCAATTTATTCTAATATGGAATAAAAATGCTTCCACTCTCCAATAGTTTGGTTTCTGGTAATATCTTTGGGTAAATTAGAATAGGTAGCTGTAAGCCTTATCAATTCCAGCTCCAAACCACATTATCAGTTACCCAAACTATGATGTCAAGTTCCATTCATGGAAATCAATAGTTAATACTATAACCTGCAGCATTTCCATTGATTTCTGATGGATGCAAATATACAGAGATATGGAAATGGGCTCCTCTTATGAGATGTTTCAAAGGTGGATGCTAGTTCTCTGCTTTCTGGGTAACTACACCTGTAATGAAATATAAGTTATGAATTTTTATCTTTTTTTCAGTTTTCATGCCCAGCTTTGAACCTAGTCCTCCGAGATACAAGGACTCTTTGTTCTAGCAAGCTAGTTCCTTCTTTTTTTAGCAATTTGAAATGATTATATTAAGTGTTACATAAATGTTCCTCTCTTTTATAATTCTTTCTTGAGCTCCTGTTTTGGTAAATTGTTAGCTCAAAACAATTTGGCCTCAAAGCCCTGATTTTTAAAGACCTTGATTAGCCTATACAATGGAAATAATAACAATAGTTCTACTGTATTATTTCCACAGACATTATAAAGCTAAACTATATTTTTTACTGCTTAGCTAATATTGAAAAAAAGCTGTAAGTGAAGGTGCACAATTTTTTACTTCAGTTACTGTCCTCATGCACCTCATTTGGTGTATAGTGTATGTGAGTAGAAGCAAACAGCGCGTCTTTCAGGACTAAAGGCTTTCTATTTCATTACCAACTTCTGAGTGGTCTTTTACTAATTCTAACCAAGCATTTTTTTGCTCTAAGTTGTATCTTTTATTTTAAACATTGTAGAGGCTTATGCTGGAATAAGAACTGGGCTCTAATGGTTTTTGGGCTTAATGAACAAATAGCCTTGAAAAAGTGATAAGGCTTGTACTTAAGAGCTGATCATGACCCTCTTCCCTGCTCCTCAAGATGGGATAAAATTTTGTCACGGTATTTACTGAGTAAATGAAAAAAGAAAATATGAATTTTAGAGTTGCCATCAATTCACCATCTTTATTAAGAACAACTGCATGTTCATAGGATTGTAGAATAGTTTGGGTTGGAAGTGACCTTTAAGGGTCATGAAGTCCAAGCCCTTTGTAATGAATTAGATGACATTGCTCAAAGCCCTGTCCAACCTCACCTTGAATGTTTCCTGGGATGAGGCATCTACCACCTTTCTGGGCATCCTGACCCAACGTTTCACTAGCCTCATTGTAAAAAATTTCTTTCTTTTATGTAGAATAAATGTTTGTTCTTTTACTTTAAAGCTATTACTACTTGTCCTATCATAACAGCCCTTACTTAAAAGTCTGTCCCCAAATCTAGATGTACCAAAACATTTTGCTGGTGAATGGAATTGTAATGATTTCTTGGAGCATCATTAAATAAGAACCATAGACAGAAATAACCTGATTACATCTTCACTAGAACAGCAGTGAAAAGTTCTTTATATAATGGGATTTTTATGAGCATTTTAATTATAAGGGTAATTATTTTTATTGCATTTTGCAATGTATTTCTTTAACATAATAGCAATTTGATTTCATGCATTCAGTCCTCCCAGTGAAGGAAAAATCTTCTCTAAGTGCATAATTTGGATTTAAATGAATGTGAACCTTTGCACTCAGCTTGTGTAGCATGCGAGTGGTGGCTTAAGAAAAATACAGCTTTGTGACACACTGATTACTTTGGTAAAGATAGGAGTATGTTTTCACTTTGATGAGTGTGTCTAACTTACATTAGTACTAATGGCAGTTATGCATTAATGCTTTGAAGAGTCTACACTCCAATTAATTATAACACTTTAGAGAAAATGTGAGATGTTACTGAAGGTAGAGGTTTTTTGGTGTTGAAAGATTTTTTCTAAATTCCTGTCCTGTTTCCTCTCCATCTGTGAATGCTTTGGTTGACTGACATGAAACCATGTAAAGACTACTATTGTGTTTAGTTTTAATTATTTGTAACTTATTGATAAAGTCATCTCACATCTGGTTCCTAGATACCCCCCTAGCTCCTCTTGGTCTTTTTTGTACTCTTTTTCTTTAGTTAACAGCTGCATAACTACTCCATTAAGTTATCAATTCCAAGGTTAATCTCAGATCTAGGTTTTAAGTCTGAAAATTGAAACAGGTGAGCAGTTTTCTTGTGCCTTTCTTGTTATGAGTAGAAACTGATGATCCTCAAAAACCAGATAAATTTTCCTTGTGTTCTGTGGTTCAAATCTGATTGTCAAAAGGAAACAGCAGTGGAGAAGAGTCTGAATGGCTTCAAGGAAAACAAGGATGAGTTATTTCCAGTAGTCACTCATGTTGAAAGTTATGCAGGTGCAATGGGGTCACAGGAAACTAAAAGCTTTTAAGCAGTTTTAAACAGAAAGAGAAATGTAGATAAGCACTAAGTGAAAGAAAATTAATCAGTTTGAACAAAGAGACCTAATTATTTATTCCAAAAATAGCTTATTAATATTAGTCTCTGGAAAGTTTTAGTGCTGCCCAAGCACCTGAAATATCTGCTGTTAGCATCTTCCTGTGAACCACAGAGGTTATTTGGGCATAGAAGAATAAAAATGGCATGCCTGTACTGAGACTATTATTTATTTTTACTTCACTTTTTATACCAGATTCTTATATAGTATTGATGCTTTCTAAAGAGACTATAGGCTTAAATTATGCTGCTTCATTACAAAATTAATTCCACTTGTTTAACATTCAATGAGAACTACATTTTAAAATAAATGTTTTGACTTACCTGACTCATAGCACTTCATTTATAGTTTCCTTTCATTTCCAGTTTCTTATTATCTTGTACATGTTTTCAACATTTAGAGAGATGTCTTTTTTTTTTTATTTGTGTATTGGGTTTTGCGAGAGAATTATTTGCTCTTGCTGTCTCAAGCCAGGCTACAGAGCTGGTGATGAAAATCCTGACATCCTTCACCATGGCAGTGTGAATGTGCTGATATGATAGTTTAGCTTGAAAATGTGCAATTATGATAATGGCTAAAGAGCAAGTCTCTACGGAGACTTAAATTTCCTTCCTTGCCTTAGCAAACAAAAGACACTCTCAAAATCTAAGTTCTGTTGTTTCATCCATTATAATGGGTAATTAATCAAGTCACTGTGACAAAACCATCCTGATAACAGTAAAAGCTGGCACGTATCTTCCTAATTTGTATTGCAACAAACTGAGACATGTAATCACAACAGGGAAGGATGTTTAAATAAAATTAGAGCTGTGATATGTAATGACAAAAGGAAGAGACTGAGAGTTAAGGATGATGTTTAGTCTTATTTCAAAGCAGCTGTGGAATGGAAAAAGACCCATCTCAGTGGTCAGTTCTGCTCAAGCAGATGAGCTGTCATCCCTAGCTACATATTTCTGGCTTGGTATTTGGGTAGGATTGATCAATTGCACTAACAGGATTTAGTTTGGTCTATGATTTTCCTGCTTTTTTGTGCTTCAATACAACTGGAAAAAATATTAAAATGCTTTTATTTAAAATGAGAACAAGCTGGAAAAGCTTATTTTTTATCCTGCATTGAGACTGATTCATTAATACACATATAATATATGAATTATTGTGATATCTACCTGTCTCTGCCTACAGAGCCTATGTTTGATTTAGCTTAAGCCATTTCTGATTTTTGTATGAGAAACCAGGGTTGCTACCAATGGTGTATTAGATATCTATGGTTATATTAGACCTGTTACCTTAACTGAAGTCACTTCTTTTCCTGCTAGAAAATTGAATGACATACCTAAGTTTGGAGATAAACTGACCTTTTCTTCTGATGCGTTTAAATTAGAACTTTATCTTATATGAAAAATGAGGCATGAAATAAATCTGAGTTGGGTTCTTCATTGACTGATTTATTCTATAATCTCTAGGCTTTAGAGAGTACTTGGGTTTAGAAGGGCTTTCTGGAGAAGTTCTATTCACTGTGCAGGACTCCATTTTGTGTGCTGCAGGATTGCCCTATGATGTGAAACAAAGCATAACATAAGGGGGGGAAGGTATTTGTCCAGAATGTTTTAGATGTAGCTGGTTCTAAGTGTGGGGCAGGGGAAGCTGAAGGAAGAGATCAGGGAAACAAAGAATTTGAGAGAGGGAAATAACTGCTTTCTTGGCATCTTCTCTGCTTTCTTTACTCCCCTGTGTTTGCATTATTGTAGGACATTCCTCCACATCAGGAATATTGATGAAATGAAATCCATCTTGAACCTTGTTTTGGTGTTTTATCACTCTGTCTCTTGCTGTGTTATGGTGATGACCACCTTCCAATCCCAAACAACAAGGGAGACACAGTGTTGAAAAACATTTCCACAAAGCAATAGCTCCAGGGTAGCAATTAAGGGCAAAGTTTAAACAAAAAAAAAAATCTGCTGATGCAATTTCCATAATAATTATATTAAATCCTAAAGGATATGCCTATAATGCTGGTCTGTTTTTAATGGGATTGAATTGATTAACAAGAGTAATTGACAAATAGACTTACATTTATAGTTCTGTGCTTAACTCAGCACAAGTAATGGTTATTTAATTAATTTGAATAAAAAGGAGAACTTGTGCTGAATATCTTCACCATTTCGTCTCCTGATGGCTCAGAGGTGCTGAGGTGCTTATTCCGTAGCCATGCAGCTAATCACACAGTCACTCAGGGTGCATCATCTTCCTGTAATAGAATGAAAAATTCGTGCTGCATAACCTTCTCTGACGAAGCCCAAATTTTCTGAAGCTGAATTATAGTGTGTTGGGGTTTAACTTCAGCCAGCAGCTAGAACCGTGCAGCTTGTGCCCCAAAAAAGGGGAGGAAGAGGAGGAAAAAAAGGAGAAAAGCAGAATACCAGAAAAGCAATATAATAGTAAAAATAATGATACAACTTACTCTCACTGTCTGGTTAATTGGTACCGTCCCAGGTAGTGATTGTGAGTTCCCTCCTTCAGCCAACCTCCATTTACATACTGAGAATGTTGTCTTGATACTGAATATTCCACTGGTCCTTCCATTCTTCCATCCAAGCTTCTTCTCAGCTCCTGTGGGAAGCTGAAAAAAAAGTCCTTGGAAAACTATGTCACCTGGCAGCAGCTAAGACGATGTGTGTTATTGACATTGCTTTCATATCTAATCCAAAACACAATAACCACTAGAAAGAAAATTTTCTTCAGTCTCACCTGAAGTAGAATGTGCATACTTATCTCTAAGCTTTTTTTTTTTAATTGAATGTATAGATGAGGGATAGACAAAGGCTAATGACACTTACCTTGTTAGCTCTTGGCTTTTATCCAGTGAACACTTTATATACTTTTTAATGCATGTTCCCAATACTGCATGAAACTGATTTTTATTTTATAAGGTTAATTTAAGACCATTTTTGAGGATACAGTTGCTTTTTAAAGTACATAGTAATTGAAAACACTTTTAACTTGAGTTTCTTGAAAAGTAGTGATTATTATGATGCTTTTAAAAAGAATGTACTCTCAGAATAATGTTGCTATTGAACAAGACTCTGTAAAGATTAAATGCATGCTACCAGAAGGGAGCCACTTCTTACCCTAACCCCAATAAATAGTAATTTCTTTGTTGTGTGGCCTTTTAAAATAAGCACTTCCCCAAGAAGCTGAAAGCAAAAAATGTCAAGTGAATATATATAAAAAGTAATTATGGCATATTTGAATAATAATAGCATAAAACATTATCTAAGCCAGTAATTCTTTATTGATATCAAAACATCATTTCATGACCAATGACAGCCCTAAAATGCTGTCTTTGAAATGAAATAGTGAAGTTTAGATTCAATATAAAGAAATGTTCCAAAACTGGAGAAATTAGCAAAAACCTCAGGGAATTCAGGAACTGGGTGTGCTGTTAAAGAAATAGTGTTTCTTCTTTCAAAACTAGACCTTTCCATGCTGACCTGCACTAAATGAAGGGATCAGAAGTTTAGTCTGATTTTGGATGACAGTTCAGATCTCTGCACAGAAACAAGTGCAAATTTAAAATCCAAGAATTTCAAACTGAAATTTCTTTTATGACTCTGTTAATAGATTTGCAGAGTATGTAAATTTTGCCTCACAGTGTTCACAGCAGCCCTTTTCCAGGGATTTTAGGTGTTACTTCATAGTAGTGGTAAACTTAGACTGAAATATTCTTCATCTCCAGGCTCACTCCAACCTATTACTGGTATGGTCATGAACTTAATGAAATCAGACTGGTATATTTTAATTACAGAGCTGTGTGGAGAAGGGAAAAATTCAAGAAAGATTCCTCTATTCTGTCATGCAATTTAAACCCTAATTATGTAGGAATTACCTTTCTTCCCACTGGTTAGGAGTTAATAATGTAGGTTCTTCAGTTAGAAAATGTGATGTCACCTTATGACTTGAGAAGAAAAGCACAATTTCATGAATGCTGATTTCTTCAAGCAGCCTAGGTTTATGGAAGTGACCAAAGCCCTATGTTTCTGCAAATAAACTGTGTCCTATTTCTTTTTTTCTTGGAGATTTTGTTAGAGATTCTCTTTTCCAGTTCACTCAGGAGTATGTACCCAAAATGCAGCAGATGGAAATGGTAGAGCTGCAGGGTAAGTGCAAGCAGGTGAAGGAGATGAGAAGGGCCAGCCCTTATTGCTCTTATGACTCATTGTAAGGAGCTTGAATCTGTATCTTAAAGCATAATAAGACAGGCTCCAGACTTGCTTATTGAGAACTACTACACTGACAGCCTCATTCCATCATATTTAGTGTGGCAGGGATAAGTGTGGAAAACCCTGGGGTGAGTATCCTGTTCAGATGCAGGATTAGTGATGTGTTTCATGATAGATGGCTCTCCCAGAGCTCACTTGTTTTCAAGCTTGCTCTTTACAGTAAGAATATTTAAGTATTATTTTGCAATGGAGATAATAGTATTTTCTGACAGAAGTAATCTAATTGATTAAATGGCTGAAGTAAAATTCTTAGATCAGTGGTGAATTTTTAGTTCAGAAGTTCCTATTTGCTGCATGTGGTCATGAGATTTTGGATTCTACAGGCTCAGATCAAGCACCTTGTTTATCTGTCAGTGTTGCAGGATGTTGATCATAGCTGGTGAAGAAATGGCTGTAAATTGGATGACAAAAATTTATTTGTATTGATTATCTTACTTTTCCCCATCACACAAGGTAGAGAGAGGTGAATGTAATCTTTGTTTCCTATTGATCCGAGAACTAAAGAGGATCACCCTCTTACTCAGTTGGAAGCTGGATGGACTGAATGCATACAGAGGGCTGTTAACACTAGTTCTGTGATGGCATCCAAACATGTAGGCATCTGCACCATCATCACTTTCAAAAAAAAGACAAACTCTTTTCTGTTCTTTTCCTGCAACTAATTTTGGGTTAAATACATAACACTAAGTAGCATGGAGAGCAGAGCAAAATTCAGTAATTACCCATTAATCTTATTTTTGCAGTGCCTCTTGTGGGCAGCATCTTGGAGACACACCTGCAAAACAAGATCTCTCACAAAAGCTTTCCAGCCTAAATTTAGATGAGGGTAGAAGTGGCTGATTTCAAGAACCCTAGTGATAAAGACACAGGGTTACTGAGGTTGTTGTAGTTATGAGAGAGAATACCAAGCTGTACTAAAGAAAAAAATGCCAGTAAATAATTCTTTTTGTGAATTACATCATCTGAACATATTTAGAAATGTGACAGGTTGTACAACTTGGTCTTCTGACCCTACTTCTCAGTTTTATATAGAAGTGCAGCTTCTCTTAATAAGAAAATGAAGCATGATGATTGTCTTGTGTGAGCAGAGAGTTCACACTGTTGTTAAACAAATACATTTTATGTGATTAAAAATAGATGGATCTATTACATGTTATTAAGAGATATGCTAATGTGATATGTAACATACAGTGTAGTATATACATATATATATGAGTTAATGAGGTCACTTAAAATCATATCACAAATGACTCAAAACTATAAGAAGGGAAAGCAGTGGGCTCTTTCTTTCTTCCAGCAGATGTGAACGTGCTATGATTACTCCCAGTGGGTGCCCTATATCACTTCAAAGCACAGATATGATAGAAGGATGAGCTCTTCCAAAGAATGGATAGCATCCTCTTTGGAGTTATGACCTTTCTATATGAGAAATATTTTAAAAGTGTATTTAAAGTTGATGCTGGCAACAAATAAATAAATTTATAAAATAGGTTTCCAGAGAGTGTGAATGTAGGCATGAGACTAGTTAAGCTCCTCAGTATCTGGGAAATACTGATCCTGAGAATATTATTATTTATGCAGCAGCTGTATTAAAAACCAGTAGGATTTCTGCCATTTTAGTGGAGGTTATGCTTTCACCATAAACCTAACTTTGTGCTGTCAAACTTGGCTTGGTCTAATTACCACTTGCCTCGAGATCTCCTGTGACAGCTAGATCAAAAGGTTCATTATATAAAAGGTTCAATAAAAACCTTTATTCTATCCATATTATGTCTTCATTTGAATGTAATCAAGGAAACACTTGTTTTACAGAGAAGGGAAACAATATAAATGCTGTTTATTACTGTACTAGAGGCACTATTCAATTTTTTTATGAATTGAGTATATTGTCTCTAATTTTTTATGTAGGTGGAAATTTGTGTTTATTATTCTTTTGCTTTTCATGGATTCTTTTGTGTCATAGGTATAGAAAATGAGTTGAAGATGTACCTATATGAAATGCCTATATTTTAATGCATCTTTCTCAACTGTCCTTATTCAGTTTGACTGCCACAGTCAGATTGTGTGCTGCACTGAAAACACAACATATCCTGGATTTCTTTCCCTAAGATATTACACTCAATTTGCTAATCACTTCTGTAAACAAATTCTTTAAAATATTCTTCTCAGGGATATACTCGCTTGTGCTTGTCTCTGCAGAAAGTATTTTGTTCCTGGGGTTCTGGGCTATTTAAACAAAAATAGAAGAGAGAGCAATGAGAGGCACTGATAATGTTGTCACATAATCTGTTGTGTGGACAGAAGTGGCAGGTGGTAAGATATAAAGATGGGCTTCACAGCACAACCTTGAACTCAGATTTGTGGTTCTGCATGAAGACCAGTCCAAACTCCCTCAGTTTGGCTACCTGACACCAATGCAAAGCTGCTGGAAAGGACCCCATTTGAAACAGAAAGAGGCTGTGACTTTTTCAGAGCCACTCAGCAGCTGGGAACTGAAGTGGTCTTTTTCCATATCCTTCTGTATCTGCTTCTTTTGTCTTATATTCCCTTCAGTGACAGGTGAGTTCCAAAAATCTTTCAGAGACACCAGTATCTCACTCTAGAATAGTCAGTGATAGAAAGAACTGTTTTCATTAAATGCCCTTTTGCTCCCCTTGTGCAGATAAGCAGATTAATGCTGCCCCTTTGACTCTTCCGCATCTGGCAAAGTGCGTTTCTTATTGGTACGTGTAGACTTTAGTGGTGGCCTAACAAAGGCTTATCATCACCAAATCATATGCTTTGGATGGTGTGAGAAAGGATCACATTTATGATGGAGTTCTGAGAGTGCATTTGGGCAGCTGAACTCTCTGTGTAGAGCAAAGCAGAAGAAATAGGTGAGGATTTAGTGTTGAGATAAGGACAGTAAACAGGAAAATGAGCAAGTTGTAATGTGATCATCTGTGGGAAATCACCTCCCCTGTGCATATCCTGTGCATAGCACTTATGTGGTCTGGAACTAGGAAGGAAAACCTTTTACAGCATAAATCTTTTATTTTACTCTTAGTAAATCCAAATAAAATTCACTCTACCCTGTGGGAACTGATGAATGTCTAACTCCCAGGTGAACAAAGACAAGGGAATTCGGAATGCCTGCTAGGGTTTTCTGTATATCAGACTAATTCACATTGATAGTGAATATTTCAGTGGCGTAAAACTCATACCTGAATTAAATACTCAGGAAAAAGTTTCACAAGTTGTGTCTCCACATTAAAAATTGAGATTCGGGAAATCTAGGCTCTCTTCTTGAACTTAATGTAGATTTTATTTATTTAATTACTAAATAACCACTATAACAAGAGCCAAAGTACTGTAATACTGGTGATGATGGGCTATCAACATGGTTCATTATCATTAGTCCTTGTAGTTTGACTTTTGTAAATGAGATATTGTCAGTGGCTAAGTCTGCATGAATATGTTTTGCTAAAGGTTGTAGTCCTGTAAGGTCTGAATCAACAAATGTAGGAAGGCCACTTCAATATGACTGAAGATCAGTCTCATCTTTTTAATTACATTAACTTTTATATCTTTCTATCTGCTTCATCGTTTTCTTTTGGCAATGTCAGATCTATAACTCTATTTATATGCTCTGGATAGATAATTTTTATGTCACAGAATTCAAGAAAAGATCAAACAGTCCTGACTCTTTGTGCATCCTCTGCCCGTAATGATGCAAGTAATTTCCATTCATTAGTATTAAACTTCTCAATGTATTTCAAGGTTTCTCAGCCCTTACTGCAGACATTTGCTAGGAGGAAACAGCAGGAGCTTTTGATTAACATTCAGATGACTCCTCTTTTGCTTTATTGATAGTTCCTATGATCATTCACCCTCATCACCTTCGTACTTGCCCTTCTTTGGACACTGAAAATCAATTTGGTTCAAAGTTGCATCAAGTGCTGTGCTGTCCAGAGGTGGAGCACTTGCTCAGCATAGAATATGCAATGAACATTTCATTTTGTTCTCTATAATTTTATGTGGATTTGTTTGGTGGTAACTTTCTTTTATTCCCCAGACTTTGTGTGATTGTGGTAGCATGATGGTTGCTGGCATCAGATAGCCAAGGAACCTCTCTTGTTGTTGAGATTTGAAACTGACTTTATTTTTCCCAGATAAAGGACAAAAGTACCACCCTGTGGTATGTTTTGGAGCAGGGAGTTTTCAGTATTTTGTGCTGCAGTGGTTTCATTTTGGATAGATTGATGAAATAATTGTTGATCCTGGGTGCTGCTCTGTTTATAATAAGCAAAGCACTTGACTAAGAATGAGGTGTTTGACTCCCAAAATGGATGTCAAAAGTCTGCACTGCAATATCTTTTATGCAACTTACTGCTGCATAACTCAAAATTACTTCATTATACAATTTCAGCAGGGATTCTAGTATCAGTTATTTGATCATAAAAAGTAAGAATTCAGTAAGTATGGATAAGAAGAGATCTTTAAGAGGTTTTGAATAGATAATGATATCAAAGGTGAACCTGAGAGGCTGTTTGTTTCCTCATTTCAGGCAAGTGGCATAACAAAATGCTGTTGAGCTGAAAGATGAACAGAAGAGAACAATTTATTAAAAAAATATTAGCAGAAGATAAATCTTTGTGATTGTGGCTGTGAAAGAATGCTCTTTTCTCTTTTCTGCTTTCCCTAAATTGTGGTTAGCTAAGTGCCTTCATGTTGTAATGGGAAGTGGTAAGAAGCTTTTATGTAATATAATAAAGCCAGACAGCAATATAGTGCTGAAGTTAAAAGAAAAAAAGCTTCCTGGGTTTGTTTTTACTGGAATGTTTGATTACAGCACTTTTGTGCAGTATTATCACACTGTAATTACAGGTACATGCAATACCCTTGAACATGATAACACAGCCCTTTCATACAATTTAAATCCTGTTCTGAAATAGTTCCTCTCGTGTAAAGCTCTTAAGTACCTGTTCTGTTTCAGGCTACAATTTTCTAAGTTGAGCTGTTTGATTTAGGGCCTTGATCCTCCTGAATTTAGTTGTTTGCAAGACGAATGGTGACATCTAATCATAAGGATTTAAAAATTATTTTTAATGTTGCTGATAGATGAATGCTGTGTAGCTGTGGTTGTTAGCTCTCTTCAGTCATCTACTTCTATAAATTTGTAGGAATGAGGGTTCTTTAAATTGATAGTGTATGTCATCACAAAGTTTCTTTATCTAAGTAAGGTTGTGCCAGATGCCTCCAAAATAGTCTTGTGGATTTAATTTATTTATTTTTTTTTAACTTTCAGTGTTAAAGAAAGGAGATAAAAGACAAGAAAGGGCAAAGTGATTTCTGCACATAAAGACCTGAACCATGTCCTTCTAGAACGTTTGCCAAAATGCAAAATACTTAAAAAGTCAACTTACATTTCTCCTCCTTCCCATTTAAAATTCGATGAATTAAGTAGATTTGTTGAACTGAATAAAATGCTTCCCTTATTTTTCTCAATTAATTCTGTGGAGCTCTTGTTATTAAAATACTTCATCCGAGATTGTTTTAGTGCTTTTAAAGGTGCATCATCAGACTGCTAATGTGGTGTTACATCAGCTGTTAATGCCCTATTGAAAGCATGGGCATTACAGGCTTCTGAGGAGTGGGAAAGAAAAAGGGTAACTAAGTGCTGTTTTGGGAACTGATGAATGAATGTGCTGATCAGCTCCAGACAATTTCATATCAGGGGAACCCCTTTAATTCGGTAAAAATGCACTCATCAGCTTCTTGGGATGTGCTTAGAGAGCTAACTAGATTGTGCCTTCTAGAAATTCTAGTCTTAAACAGAAGGTAAGGAAAACAAATGAAATTGTACTAACAGTTGAGTCTTTTTCTGAGTAGATGAAGAATGAGGATGGATTTTCCAGGCATATGAGTTCTGTACCTGCTAACACAATGCAGCAAGTAGTCAGAGTACTAAATTCTCATACCCAGAGAGAGAAATTACAATGCAGGACACTGGAGATATAGGCTGCCTGAACGTTGGTCTTAGGGTACATGTGAGTGGTTAGATATTACCAGAACCAAAATACAGTTCCTCATCTCTTCCTCTCCCACCTCTCAAATTACCAGGGCTTGGAAATTAGCACAATATTTAGGGGAGGAGTGTATGCATTGCCGAATTTGCTGTGCTTGCAACCCCTGACAGTGGCGCAGTGGCATCTTTTGGCTGCCTCTGCTTTGTTGCATTCTTCTTACTGTCCATGTGTTTCTGTTTGGCCAAGGTACATTGGTGGGCTCTGTGTCTTTTGTTACTGGAGCTGGGAGTATAATCAGATCTGGAAAAATCCACTTTTATAATTGCAGGTATCTGTATTTATATTAAAAAAAAAAGTATGTATTTAATTTTTTTCTATCAGAAAAGTGGACCGGAATGGAGAATCCATAAATACACAAAACCAAATTAAACCAAAGCAGATTAAGAAGAATCGAAAAATGGGGATATTCTTTACTTTTTAATGGGAATTGCTGTTCATTGTAACTCAGTTTTCTGAAAGCAGTGGTGGAGCAGGTACCAAGCTGAATGGTGCTCATTTTAATCCTGGAAAATGACAGCTCCAGTAGAGTGGCCCTAGCTGTACACTGTTGGGGTGGGGAGGGGGCAGTGATTATTAGGTTATTGGCGTAATCTCCTGTAAGAAGCAATTTGGAATGACTGCAATATGTCTGCCTGTCTGTTTTAATTTTTAAATAATGTTATTTTGTGTAAGCTGCATGGAATCATTGCATGCATGGTAAGCTGCTTACAAAGAACTCCCCATAAAAAGTGTATGCTGGGAATTTGTGGTAGGTGTGCAAACATTTTCACATTTTTATCTCATTCAAACTCAGTTCATATAAATATTCTTCTTTCCAACTGGGAGTTTCGGTGGGTCTGATGAATTTTAAACCCTTAAAACCAAGTTAAATTATAAAAATATTGCTCTTGGCTACTTGGGGTCCTCATGGCCTGATCCCATCATGTTGTGTCTGCATAACAGAAGGACAGGAGGACCAGCTTCACCATATAATTAGCTTTATCCTTTCATGTCATCTCCATTGACATGTTGCCTTACAACTGTGTGTATAGCTACCTATGGATGAATAAAGCACTTCTTCCTTCCTACTAACTGAGGAGATGAGTTAGAATATAAGTGATATAACTGCCATCAGGCAATACCACTATATTAATATAAGAAACTGAGCTATGTTTTTTTACATCTCATACTCATATCTTTGCCCAGGGGTGATGCACCCCTTTAATTAACACACTCTCCTAAACCAGGAGCAATGAAAACCTGGTACATGTCTTAATACACTAGAAACATCAGGTAGATTGTATTGCATTTCTGTCCCCATGGCTCTGTAGGGAAAAGAATGTCCAACAAGGAAAATGTTGCTGATTTACATGCATAGACAGCATGGTGTTCTTCTCTCTGCATTTGTCTCAGTGACATGTTGCAGCAATGATAAAACTGTAGAGAACTGAGGCTTGAGAAACGCTATCTTGTTTTTTACGAGGGCAGCATTTATTTCAGAACTGCTCCTGGAGAAGTGTTACATATATAAAGTACTAGTGCTACAAAAGAGTTAGCACAGAGAGGGAAGGAGGAAGAAGGTAATCAAAGATCAGCTCCAGAACTATTAGCATTAGCTCTGATCATTGAGGTAACTGCATTATCAGTTTTCTTTTTCCATCATTGCTCAGTCAGGTCTGCCATTCACCATTCAGGAGGAGTGAGTTGTGGAAACCAACGTTTGAAACTTGGAAGCCTCTTAATGACAGCCTTTTTTTCCCTTTAGGTGACAAGGCTAAAGGGCAGTCTCAAAACTCCAGTAATTTTGCATTCCTTTATTTTTCTTCCTGTGAACTGCCTCTTTGTGAAAAAGACTGTACAATACAACAATAGTTAAAATATTTTTGCTAGGTAACACAAAGTCATTTGATATTAATTGCGATTCTAAAGTAACAGAAAAAGGTTTTAGTGTATAATGTGTATTTTGTGTATAAATAGTATTTCTGTCTGCCACTAGGGCTTGCAAATTTTTAAGCAGAAGTGTAACTTTTCATGTCAATCACCATATTGATATCTGTGAGATAATTCAGGTGAAATGTTGCAGCCCTGTCCCAAGTGCTGATGGAGAAGACCTTTTTGTTCCAACAGGGGAACATTTTATTCATTCTGTGCCTTTATAGAAGTTGTGAAGACCTTGGCCATGTGATGGTGGTCCATTTGGTATTTTCTTGCCATAGAAGAAGGCTTCTGCAGCTCACAAATTCTTTTCTTATTAGTGCACTTGATTCAACTTATGCCTTTTGAAGTGATCTCCCTTTATCCAACATGTAAAATTTATGTTTTAAGTAAAACTTCCATATAACCCATTGTACCACATCTGTTTATAATATGTATTCTGGAGGGAGACATGCATAGCAAAGGTTGTCCAGGGAATTAATTGAAATAGGTGACTGCTCTGTGTCACCTAATATTTGGACATAATATTGGAGTAAAAACAACACAGCAAACAAACTCCCCTGCTTCATTGCTTCAAAAAGCCACACAAACCCAAATTACATTTTTTATTTTGTGAAAGACAGTTCTCAGGTGAAACTGATCCATTTATCTTGGAAAAAACCAGTGTTTTGATTCCTGTTTGATGAAAAAAATGTATCAAAGATTTTGAAAACAGGGTTATCTTTTGTGGATATTTGTCAGTGGCATATTTAGAGCAGCACAGAACTCAGTGAATGATATGCTGTTGTAATTATATGATATTGGCACTTACAATAATTATTGTATTAAGTTCATTATGCCAATAAAACTAGTACTGAATATAGTATATAAACTAGATGCTAAAAGTGAATTCAATGGTGACTATTAAAATATAAATCATAATTCCTCAAATACATAGTGGATTTTCTTTTTGATTGTGAATTTTCACTAGCTTGAAGACTCTAGACTTGATAGCTTTGGAGGAACAAAAGCTGCAGACAGGTGTGCTTCATTGAAATTTAAATTAGTTATGAATTCTCAGGAATGAAATCAGTTCACTCCATCAGGAGTGTCTTGTGGAATTTCATTCAGAAAAGCAGTTGCAACTGCCTGTGGTTATCTGTTTGTTTGTTCTGTGTTGTGAAAGGTCTGAAATCTAATCTTAGCAGAGCCAGAAGGTTTGCTGTAATGTGTATTTCATTTAGATTATGGAAACCAATTATCTTTTTATGTATTCAGTGGTGTATTTTATGGTTAATTTGTTTGTAAGCATACAGAAATTCCCAGTGTTGCCTTCCCAATCTCAATAAAAAATTATTGATGAGATGGTGCAGAGGCAACTCCTTAGAGGTCAGGAGGAAATCAGTTTTCTTCGGCTGTGGGTGGAGTTTTTTAGTGGCCAGTATTTCATGTTCAGGACTATTAAAGCCTCTGGGGACACAGTTTCCTCCCAGCCTCTCTGTCAGGGATGTCTGATTCTGGGCAGTCATTTGACCACATGCTGTTATTTTTCATTTCAAAAAGCTTTTCCAGCCACCCTGTCTTGCTCTGTTTCACACAGTTCTATTACTGGTGCTTGAGATGGAGGATTTTTGGCTCTTTTGAGGGAGTAAGAGACAAAATTTCATTAGCTTTGAAGGGTTGAAAAACTTTTACTCCACCTAGTCTCTGTTTGCAAGTCTGTTCTGTAGTTCAAAAGGCAGATGCAGAAGTGAGACTTGAGGCTGTTACCACATTTCAGCAGCATATTGCTTTTCCTGCCTGCACCAAGCCCTTATGTAAACATCCATTTTTTTTTCAAAGGAAGATACTGGTAATTTTTCACCAAGTTCTTTATTTCTAGTGCATCTTGTAGTTTTAATTGACTGATTTAAACCCATGTAAACAGCAAGATTTATTCTGGTATGGTTAGTGGTTTTGTCTTAAAGATAACAATGCCCATAAATAAAAGGCATATCCTGAACTAATGTAAACTTTCCTAGTGTTGATGAAGTTAATGGCATCATTGCACTGAATTATACCACTAATCTAATTCTGTATTTCAGTTTTAGCTTTGTATCTTTATTTGTTACTCAGCAGATGGGGAATTTTTATTCCTTTTTAACTGAGACTGGAATAAAATGTCGGTGGAACTAAGAGCATCAGATGGCCATCTTAGACTATTGTAGATATACATAGATGGCAAAATCTATAAACATGCCAATTACAGAAATGTTTGGAGCCAAAGATTTTCACTTTTACTTTTTCAATATCCAAAGTCAAATTGATAAATATGTTGAGCTTTGACTTGAACCAGTCTTTGCTGATTACCTGGAATTGCCACAGCACTGAAATCAATTCCAGATGTTGAAAAGGGTGTTTTGTTCTTCTCTTGGTTGCTGTTATATGTCTGTCTCTATGGCTTCTGCCAGAATCAAAGTTCATCACTAGTGATGACAAACTAGTTTTCACTGCCAGTGAGAGACTGCTTTTTGGGAGATAAAAATAATTCTGCAGATAACTTAAAGAGGTATTCTTCCCCAATTGTTCTGGTAGCTGAACCTAAGTGTGATAATTTATACTTAAGAGTCCAGACATTATCACAGAAACACATAAAACTATGTTACTTTTTTAATGTTCTAAAATTTCCGCTTTAAAAGCTGTAAACTTGTATCTGATTATTTCACAGCTGCGTAACAGCAGGCTGTAGGATACTGCACTCCTATATTGTCTCTTGTAGGAAGATAATCTTGAGGATGAAAGTAAAAAGAATGCTAAATAATAATCTTTGTAAAATACTTGCCTTCCCCATAGCAAGTCAGAAAGAGGCATGTTGTCCTGGTTTTGGGCCAAAATTAATAAATTAGCCCCCCAGAGACAGATGGTCCTCCCTCTCTCTCTCTGAAGAGAGGAGAGGAAGGAAGGAGGAGATTTAAGAGTTCGGAAGAATTCCAAACTACTTTAATAGATAATGAAACAATAAACAAAATCAAAAGGAAAAGATAAAAAGGTGTACAATATTTACAAGACCGAATCCAGCTCCCAGGATGATGATGATCACGGCCCCACGTGAGCAGGCCGAGGAGAATCGAGCTCCCGGGATGATGATCACGCTTCCACGTGGGCAGGCCGAGGAGAGCAGGCCCGAGGCCTGAAGAGCGCAGGGTCGGGGAGCGAAGAGCCGAGGAGGGGAGAGAGGGAAGAGCCGAGGAGGAAGAGAGAGCCTGACCCCTTCNGAGGTCTGCCTGAGGCATCGATCGCTCTTCTTTTTCTTCCTGATGGCCATCGTTAACTCCCTAGCCTGTTTCCATCCCCCACCAATTCCTCCGTTTTTCTTTAAACATTATACAACGGTAAACAATCTTACACACAGTAATGACAAGTAAAAATATTAGTACAAACACAAACCAGAAAATTTACCCCATTCTACCTCAAACCAGGACACATGTATAAAGAATTTTTTGAGCAGGAGAGCTTCAGTACTTGCAAACTTTATCCTTGTAAAGGATGAGAGGTGAGCCTGTATATAGGAGAAATTCTGTAACAGAAATGTGATTTCAAATCTTACTGTGCTCCTCCTCATTATAATGGGGTTGTCTTTTGAAATGCTGAGTGTTCTGCTCTCACTATCTGCTTGCTCAGGGTTAGCAAATATTTGTTTCCTTATGAGTGAATATTTGTGCTGTTAACATTTGAGGATGCATCAACTACTGCTGATTTGGTAAAATTCAACTATGAGTTTCTAATAATCTGTTTAGGACTTTCAAATGTTTAATAATTTTAGTGTGGAAGCTATATTGATGTAAGACGGAAAGGAAAAATAATGAGTTGCTTTGGAACCCTAAAGTAAACCTTCAGTGCTTGACGTGGTATCACTCTGGCAAGTGGGACTCTTCCTCATAAATTTGTTCTCCCTTCTGGAATGCTATTTGTTCAGGTATATGCCAGCAGTTATTGATGCTTTGGCTTTCCTTACTAAGCAGAAGGAAGTGAGGGCTTGTGAGACTGAATTGAAGCTCACCTAGATCTCTGGAATGTCTGTAGGCTGTGCATTGGCCCCATGGCTTCCAGAAATGCTGTCAATGCCTGCTATTATGTAGCCTCCCATCTGGGGTGATGTCCTGCCTTACAACCTATGTTTGATTGCCATTATGAATCAAAATAAGATGCTGTTTCATTTACATGAATAGTGGCCCTTTTCTCATACTCTTTCAAAGGAAGATTCATAACGGGTTTCAGAACAATTCACAAAGTAAGAAAGGAGACAATTCCTTTATATCCTGTAGTGTTTAGGATATGTTTTTTATAGATGTGTTAAACATATTTAAAATCTTTTCAGATCAATCAGTTTGAAAAGGTAGGACCAAAGCACTTAGAGATTATGAGATCCACAGAATGTCTGTAAAGTCAGTTGTATTCTACTTCCTACAGTAAAGCCACTGCAGGTAACAGTGAGGTTATCTGAGCGTGCATTTCATGCTTACCAAATGAGTGTTCTACCTCTTGTGTCAGAAACATTTCCACCTCAGGCAATGAATTTGAACCTTGATTTTCCAGAAGCTAATTTAAGTGATTTCTTTTTTCTTCTTTCTTTCTTTCTGTAAAATACTCTTCTAATTCTCATATCCTAAAGTTGGTTCACCCAGTTCCAAGGTACATCTAGCTTCTGTCACTGTGATGAATCTTCTTCTCTCTTAGAACTAAAAAGTAATCCTCTGTGAAAATCTGTGAAGACTTCTAACTCTTCAAATTTATGCTTCACTACATTCTTTCCTTTTTTCTTTCCACCTTGTTGTCAGTTAGTGCTATACCAGTTGTGCCACTTTTTTCGTACATCTCTCTTCAACCTCTCAATCAATATTAATAGAAATTCAAGGTGTGGTAGTCTCCAGTCATCACTGTGTGTCTAGGGAAAAGTCAGGGATATCTCTAAAAAAATATCAGTAAAAAATAGGGCATCATTAAAATAAAAATGGGTGTTTAAATGATACTGCTTCTGTTATACTGAGAGCTGAGATCACTCTTGGGGAAGAAGTGACAGTGGCATATCTGCTAGATATGTCATGAAAGATATTCTTTCCTATTAAAAGAGACATTAAAGGCCGCGTGTGAATGATAAGCAAATTACAGTACACAATCTGCAGAGAGTAAAACTCAGTTCTGTGGATCAGCAGCAGGTTTCAGCATGCCATAGCTGAACAAACTGCAGGCACTTGTTCTGCCTCTCTTGGACTACCAGTGCTAACTGCAGGTGCTGTTGATGCAGGTACTTAGTTAAGCTGAATGTAGTATTTTTTCTCAAAGCAAGTTTAATCTCAATGCCTTTGTTTCAAATAATTATAGCCTGTGCTGCTACCTTACACTAGTACTGGGATATTCCATGCTAAGAAATACTAAGTGCACTGAAGAACTAAACACTATATTTAATTGTTTTCCTGTTTAATTTTTTTTCTGATCAGTTCCTGTGTCATCTTGGTAAATTTCCATGATCTTCTCTAAACAAATTAAATCTGTTAACTCCTCCATACTCTTAACAAGATACCAGGGTATAGAATCATAGGATATG
>VZTY01023705.1:1155-24926 GCA_013400935.1 Turnix velox | reverse complement strand
AACCTGCCTAGAGGCAAACTGGGGGGAAAAATGGAAGAACTTGAGTGTTCACTGTGCAGGTGCTGAGACATTGGCATAGGTTGCCCAGAGAGGTGGTGGAGGCCCCATTCCTGGAGACATCCAAGGCCAGGCTTACTGAGGCTCTGAGCACCCTGATCTAGTGCAGGATGTCCCTGCTCACCACAGGGAGGTTGGACTAGATGGCCTTTGAAAGTCCCTTCCAGCTCTATGATTCTATGGCTCTTTGCTCCTCATATACCTAAAACACTTCTCTTTATCTTCCTTATTCTCCTCAGCCCAATCACCACCATGCTACAGCTACAGCTTTGCTGATTATTTGCTACATGTCACCTTCTCTACCTGGTATATGTATCTCTGCTTTACCCTCCCTTTTTTTTGCATTGTTTTTTCCTTCTTGACGCCACCTTGCTGTCCAGCCAAGATGAGCACAACACTGAACGCTGTAGTTCATTGGGTGTCCCAAAACTTCCCTTTTCTTCACAGCCTTCCCATTTCCATCCAGGAGGTTTCATCTTCATGTTTTATCCCCTTTCACTCCACAGCTTAGGGAAAACCTACTGTGCTACCAGATGCCACATCTCTCTTTGAGTCTGTTCTCACTTAGCTCATCCCATATACTGTCGCAGGTGATGCTCACAAGACTGTGATGTTCTCAGCTTCCAGACCAGTGATAAATATAATTTCATCTGTCATAATGAGGTTTGAACCAGTTGGCTTGTATTTGGTGCGAGACCGTTTGTGTCAGAAATTATCTCCTTTGATTTTTAGAAGCCTTGCAGATGTTTTTCTTCTGCTGGCTGCCTGAAACTTGTTGCATACCTGACTCACACTGACATTCCCCTTAACAACAGCTGCATTTTCTGAAATATATTATGAAGGTGGACTCGCAGAAAAGCTCATTTTACTCTGTTCCGTAACTCTGTGACCCATGTTGATTCTTTGACATTACAAAAACTTGCTCTTGGGCTTGATTGCAATCAGCCTGACTTCTTTGAAAAACCGTGAGGGTCTAAAAGGTGTATGGACCAACATGCTTCAGCACCAAGCCTCTGATCTTTTTTTACCAATAATTCACAAAGAAACCTTGAGACAAACCACTTTTTCTCTCTCTGGCTCCCCATTGTTATAAGGGAAACAATTTCAATTCTTCTTTGTGGATAGTTATGAATTTCTTGTGTGCAAGAAGCTGCAAAAGTATGGAAAATTGCTATGGCAGACTCATGCTCATATATTTTTGGCTTGGAGAACATTCAGATATAGTTGTCCCCTTTAAACAAAGTGACTCACATGGCCACCTCCATAATGAGCTGGGTCCCACCAAAAACATGTTGTAACTACCAGGATTCAGAAGTACTAATACAAGAAAGTTCCCATAGAGCCACAGAATATGTTGAGCTGGATGGAACCTTTAAAGGCCATCTTGTCCACCCACCCTGCAGTGAGCAGGGACATCTTGTACTAGATCAGGTTGCTCAGAGCCTCATCAAGCCTGGGCTTGAATGTCTCCAGGGATGGGGCATTCACCACCTCCCTGGGCAACCTCTTCCAGTGCCTCACCAGCCTCATGGTGAAGAACTTCTTCCTAAAGCCTAATCTAACCCTTCCCTGCTCTAGTTTCAAACCATTGCCCCTTGTCCTATCAACACGTGCTCTAGCAAGCAGTCCATCCTCAGCTTTCATGGCCTGTAAATAATCAGACATCAGGTCCAAATCTGAATTCTCTTGGGTCTCATAAGTATTTCCCCCCCCTTTCTCCCTTTCCTCCTTCCCTACTGCTTTTGCCAAAGTAGATGAGCTGGCTACAGCTAATGGCATCATCCGGAACATTTCTCGTGTTGCAGCACCAAGACCTGTTAAAGAAAATCACTGTGTAATGGCATTACTTTGCACTTTTATACAGAATCTCTCAGCTGGGAACTCCAATGCTGTCTGTTCATTAAGTCCCACAATGTTCTGCCTGGTCAGAGCTATCACCCACCCACCTTTGCCCAACCACCAGGCAGAGGCTTAGTCTGCTTTGCTCACTCCATGTTGCAAACCTACAGAAGAGTCAAAGGGCTGGAGAAACTGCCTTATGAGGACAGGCTGAAGGAGTTGGGGTTATTCAGCCTGGAGAAGAGAAGGCTCAGGGGGGACCTCAGAGTAGCTTCTCAATACCTGAAGGAGGCCTGCAGAAAGGCTGGGGTAGGACTTTTTAATAGGATGTGTGATGGAAGGACTAGGAGTAATGGATGTAAATTGGAAGAAGGGAGATTCAAGCTAGATATAAGAAAGAAATTCTTTACAGTGAGGGTGGTGAAACACTAGAAGAGGTTTCCCAGAGAGGCTGTGGATGCCCCTTCCCTGGAGGTGTTTAAGGCCAGGCTGGACAAGGCACTGAGCAGCCTGATGTAATGGGAGGTGTCTCTGCCTCTGGCACAGGGGTTGGAACTGGTTGATATTTAAGGTCTCTTCCAACCCAAATTATTCTATGATTCTATGATCATAGCATTATAGAATCATGCAATGTGTTGAGTTGGAACAGACCTTCAAAGGTCACGTAGTCCAACTCCCTTGCAGTGAGTAGACATCCTGCACTAGAGCAGGTTGCTCAGAGCCTCCTCAAGCCTGGCCTTGAATGTCTCCAAAGATGGAGTCTCCACCACCTCTCTAGGAAACTTGTTCTGAGATGAAAACAGGGACAGGTTCTCCTGCATTTCTGCCTTTCTCCATGCACAACCCAGCTAGAAGTGACCAGCAGAGCTTTTTTTTGCAGTTCAGGAGTAGAAGTGGGGGGCGATTATAAGTGATGATTGTGGTATGATTCCTGCCTGGTTTGATAAATTATGTTTTTCCCTCTCCTCCCTGTGGACTGCACTGGGAGGAATAAATAAGGATGATCCATCAGTAGAGAGAAGCATCCTGCTGGGAAGTCAACCGTGGAAGGTGTTGAGGGCTGGACAGCTCCAGTGAAGGTGAAGGTGCCTGGGCTTCACTGAGTCCTCTGCACACCAAGCCTGGAGGGATGTGGGACATCCTTAGAAGCACCTCAAGTCACATGGCCACAGAATAGTAGGGATAAGAAGGTATCTTCAGATACCTCCCAAAACAGGTTCTCTCAGAGCAGGTTGGAGAGGAACGCATGCAGGCAGGCTTTGAATATCTTCAGAGAAGGAGACTCCACAACTTCTGAGGCAGCCTGTCCCAGTGCTCCAGCACCCTCAAAGTAAAGAATTTTTTCTTCACTTCGAGAAAGATTTTTCTTTGTTGCAATTTGGTCTTATTACCCCTTGTCCTATTGTGAGGGACAACTGTCTCCATCCTCTTGACAACCACCGTTTGCAATCACTGAGGAGATCCCCTCCAAGCTTTCTCTTCTCCACTCTTGACCCTTGAACTTCTGCTCAGGCCACTGGGCTCCTTCCCTTCCACCAAGCACTAGAGGAAATGCTCATGCCTCATGCAGGAAATGGTGCAGCTGAGCAAATCCTCCCTGTCCCTCCCTTAGATTATTTAATGTCCTACAGGAGCAGATGACCCCTGCTAAGCAGACTGTCAGGAGAGTAGCAGCCTTTGATGCAGTAATTGGAAATTTCCATTCTTTGCTTGCAGCCTTGAAAAACAGAAGAGTCTAATATACTGGGGAAATCTCCATGCTGAGCTAGGAAATTTCCATGATGGAAATTTTTAATATATTCTCTGGCTTTAAACGATCCAGGTTGATGAGGGCTTGGGGTTTTTATTTGGTGTTCCGCGTTGTGTTTTTGGGGGCTGTGGTTTGGTTTCTTTCAGTTTGTTTGTTTGCTGTGCAATTTGCTTAAGAGAATCAATGAATGATTGTGGGAAGGGTTGGAAAAAAATCAGACAGAGTGAAGGAAAGTAGTGCATTTGCAGGAGAAACACGTGCAGGAGTAACAAGGCACCTGTAACACTCCTGGCCCAGTCAGAGATAATGGGAACTTGGATTTTAACAAGATGAGAGCTGCCAGGGATGTGGTGGAGGACAGCAATGACTCCACAAGAAGCTCTGCAGCACAGCTTTGAAAGCTTGGAGCTTTTGATGCTCTTGCCTTAAAAAACCCAGGAGCCCAGAGGGTGAATATATCTTTTCTCACTCAAATACTTTGTAGACCATAAAGAAAAAAAAAGCAGTAAATAGTGAAGAAACAGCTCTTGAGAGGTACCTGTGTGAGCCTTCAGTCTAAGTACCTGGCAGTTTTTGGTGGTGCTCTGAACAGAGAGTTCTCAGGGACAGCAAATACAGGAGGCAATTGTCAGCTGTGCTGTAAAAATGAGGATGAGGAGCTCATAGGAACGAGGGTGGGAGGACAGCAAAGGAAACACATTGGAAGCAGAGCTACCGCCTTTCCTGAATGGAATTCCCAGACTCTGCTCCTGGTTGGCTTCTGCAAACCTGTCCCAGGCTGCAGCTCTGCCAGGATTGGACCCAGCTCCCTGTGTGTCTCTCATCCTGTCCCATTCTGATGGTGGGGGCTGCTGCAGCCAATCTGTTGGTCTTGCATCAAAATGCGACGTGGCCTTGACATTTCAAAGTAATGCTAAAACAAAACCCTACAAAAATCTAAGATCCTTTGGCATAGAAAGCTCTCTCCACCCAGAAGCAGAACTTTGTTGGTCTTATCACCAACTGGACTATTTATTTACATAAGCAGAAATTATTGCAGACTATTTACTCACGTGAAGAAATAAAGAAGGACATGGACCTGTTCGAGAAAGTCCAGAAGAGGGTCATTAGGATGATCCAAGGCTAGAGGACCTCTCCTATGCGGACAGGCTGAAAAAGTTGAAGCTGTTCAGCATGAGAAGAGAAGGCTCCAAGGAGACCTCATAGCAGCCTGCAAGTACCTCAAGGGCCCTACAGGAAAGCTGGGGAGGGAATGTTTGCCAGGGCATGTTGCAAAAGGACAAGGGGAAATGGTTTTAAACTAGAATAGAGCAGGTTTAGATTAGGCATTAGGAAGAAGTTCTTCACCATGAGGATGATGAGGTAGTGGCACAGGTTGGCCAGAATGATACTGGAGGTCCTGGAGACATTCAAGGCCAGGCTTGATGAGGCTCTGAGTAATCTGATCTAGCACAAGATGTCTCTGCTCCCTGTATGGGGGCTGGACTAGATAAATTTTGAAGGTCGCTGTGATTCTGAGTCTATGAAATTAGGGATTCATGGAGATAGAGCCATTGCAACTTTAACTTCTTTGCTTTCAAGTGGCAGGGATGAGGAGGGAGACAGCCTCACCCACACCATCAACTTCATCTTTGGTCCAGAGGATTTGTGCGATCAATGCACAGACTAAAGAACCTCCACCCTCACCAGATCCAATGGAAACTTCTTGGCTGGCTTGTTTCTAATGCCCCAAAACATGTTTTCTGCTTTTGGTCAGGTGCCCCCAAGTGCATTCAAGATGTCCCAGCCAGTTCCCAGAATTCAAGAACTCAAAGGAGACACCAAACTGGGATTAATGGGCACAGAAAACCAGATAGCAAACTCATGGCACAGCAGGGAACTCCATCTGTTTTACAGCTGGGACTCCGCATTCCACCAAAATCTCAAATGCTTCCTACAGCACCTTTCAAGTGAGAAGACACTGGTCAGGTGGCAGTGAGTGAGAAGAAATAAGACCTCAGCAGGTCAACAGAAGGAAGAGTCCCTTTGCCATCGTGTCAACTTGTGAGGGTTTCATGAAGATCCCTTTTTCTTATCCATCACTCAAGCCCGAGTACAAGTGAAACAAGATGCCAACCCAAGTTATCTCTTGATGGTGAAAGAGGCAAATTGTTGAGCATCTGTCTGGGACACGTTGACCCTAAATCCTGCTCTGCATTTGCAGTTAATACAGAGAAGTACAAACGTGCCCCTGGGCCACGATATTCATCTCCCTGTAAAACGAAGTTCACATCAACTATAAGTAAAATTACTGAGTTTGGAGTCTGGCTCTACAACACAAGTGGGTGGATCCAAGCCTCACAGACGACAGAAGTGGGTGACTCTGGCTAGACAGATGGCTTTGTCACTGAAATCTTGTATTCATTTATCTGTCCTTAAATCTGAGCCCATCTGCTCTCTCTTGTGTTGAACACGGAAGGTAAAAGCTTCCACTGGGGTAAGGTCAGTTTTTTTGCTCTGGATTTGTACAGCAAAGTGGTCCACACACACTGAATCTTCAATATGAACAATGTGCTTGCTTCCCTCTGGGTTTGATTGTTCAACAAGCTCAAGGACCTTTCAAAAAAAACCAAAAAACATGAAATTCTCCACGGGGCTATTCACTGTCCTTGGATAATGATAGTGTCTTTTACATTTTCAAGGATTTCTTTATTATTTCCTCTTCATCACTCCTGCCAAAGAATGACTAGAGTCATTTCCTCCACCCTGGAGGTGAGCCAAGCTCAAGAGCAGGTCACCCAAACCGTGACCACATCTCTGAGTGGGAGATAGGCCAGAGCCCAGGACCTGGTGACATTGAGCCTGGCACATGTCTCAGCCACTGCTCTGGGTTTGGGGCACTGGGGTTATGATTTCAGGCTGCCACTCGATGAGTTTCCCCTCTTTTCCACCTCAGCCTCACCTCATATTTCAATCCACTGCTGGTGCTGGTTGAACCCAAGCCACGTTTCCTACAGATTGGGGCTCACACCTGAACTTTTGGGGTAGGGAATACTCCCCCAGGCTGCTTAATTGCTACTTCTCACTCACTGCAGGTAGAGAGGGCAAGGGGAGGGTGGATCAGTGCTGTATGAGATGGCATAGCAAGCAGCCTGACTTTTGGACCTATTCCTGGGTGGTTTTATTTCTGAAAATGATTTATGAGCACAGTCTGTTTGATTTAATATGCCATGGAAGTGCTCTACGGGTCACAAAAGTAAGAGCTGATGCAGGACCTTCAGCAAATGCTGCCAACAGTATTTTGCCCACATTTCCTTCCACGTTCCAAGAGATTTGCTCGATTTGTATTTTGGTGGATAGTGGGGTTTTTTTCTACCTCATTAAGAGTTTTGCTATTCTGGGTCAAGTTTTACTGGCAAATAGAAACTGTACATCAAATTTACAACCAGAATATTCACAGATGATGGATTTACATTGAGGCTGAAGCTGTTTAAATAATCAGTCAAGGAGCAGCCATGCTTTCTGTGCAGCCATAGAATCATAGGATAGTTTGGGTTGGAAAGGACCTTAAAGATCATCAAGTTCCAAACCCCTCTCCAATAGGCAGGGACACCTCCCACTACATCAGGCTGCTCAGTGCCTTGTCCAGCCTGGCCTTGAACACCTCCAGAGAGGGGACATCCACAACCTCTCTGGGCAACCTCTTCCAGTGTCTCACCACCCTCACTGTAAAGAATTACTTTCTTATATCTATCCTGAATCTCCCCTCTTCCAATTTACATCCATTATTCCTAGTCCTGCCATCACATATCCTATTAAAAAGTCCTACCCCAGCCCCTCTCTAGACCCCCTTCAAGTAATGAACCCATCCCAATAGGATCAGCTCCAGAGCAGCATCAGAGGCTGGTCCTTGCAGAAGTTAAACCCTGAAACCAAGTGATTGGGAATGCAGCACACCCTCAGAAAAAGGAGAGACATTTGTTAAAGAACCTGGTGCTTATGAATGATGCACTTTATCACTCTGCTCAGGTTATCTCAGCACCTTTCCCAGCCACTGGAAGATTACCCACATTATGCATTTGACAGGATTTAGTTCCAACCCTTTTCCAAAGTGAATTTTCACTGCTCTCAGCTTGGCTTCCTGAGGAAGTAAGGCTCATGCATTTGAGCACCGTGTGTTTGAGTTCATGCTTGGGTCCCTGTCTCAACAGCACCTCTTGCAGTTGGTGCACCTGTTGAGCATCTCCAGCTGAACTTTACACAGGGATGGAGAACACAGAAATACAAAATTATGGGAAGTTTAATGAAATCAAGAAAGCAAAGGGAAGCAGAAAGGAATAGAAGGGCTGAAGACTGACACGGATAGGAATGAAGTCTTGTAGGACTTTGACCTATAAGCAGAGTGAGCCTGAGTCTCCATCAATACACTGGAATAGGTTGGGCTGGAGCAACTGCCTTATGAAGACAGGTTGAAGGAGTTGGAGTTGTTCACCTTGGTGAAGAGAAGGCTCAGGGGGGACCTCAGAGTAGCTTATCAATACCTGAAGGGGGCTACAGAAGAGCTGGGGTAGGACTTTTTAATAGGATATGTGATGGGAGGACCAGAAATAATGGTTGTAAATTGGAAGAGGGGAGATTCAGGCTAGATATAAGAAAGTAATTCTTTACAGTGAGGGTGGTGAGACACTGGAAGAGGTTGCCCAGAGAGGTTATGGATGACCCCTCTCTGGAGGTGTTCAAGGCCAGGCTGGATGAGGCATTGAGCAACCTGGTCTAGTGGGNAAAACTTTTCAATCATTCTATGACTTTCATCTACAAGCAGAGTGAGCCTCAGTCTCCACCCTGACACTGGAAGAGGTTGCCCAGAGAGGTTATGGATGTCCCCTCTCTGGAGGTGTTCAAGGCCAGGCTGGATGAGGCATTGAGCAACCTGGTCTAGTGGGATGTGTCCATGTCCATGGCAGAGGGGTTGGAGATCTTTGGGGTCCCTTCCAACCCAAACCATTCTATGATTCTATGAGGCACCAGAGAATCCACAGACAAAATGCATCCTTTCTGGAGACCTTCCTGTGACTATCACAACTCTTAGGGGTGCCTGCTTATATATTTATGTATTTAGAAGTTGTTATTCTGAAGGAGTAAGCACCTTGTGGTGCAGCATGAGAAGGAGAAAGCAGGGAGAGATGCCATTACCAGGTGGAGCTAAGCAGAAAGCTCTGCCTCCCGTTGTGATGCTGCACAGTCCTGAGCAACAGAGGGAGAAAATATAAAGCAGAAACAGGCTGTGATATTGGCTTGTGGCCTGAGCACAGGCCTGGGAGTTTGAGAAATCCCAGGATCCAATCATGTCCCTGATAACAACTCCTTTTATTGCCCATAAGCGCTTGGGTTTTTAGCTACCTTAGCTAAAAGAATTGGGGATAATAGAGCCTGTCTCCCTGGATTGTTCCTGTCCAGCAATATATAATCACTCCATGTGCTCAGAGGATGAAATGAACCCCGCAGTGAAATAAAAGGTACCAGCCATCACTCCTGTAGGCATTCAAAGCTTCTCTCCCTACCTTTGACAGCTGCCATGCTACAGCAGAGATTGTTCTGCTCAGCTCCAGCCTCAGAATCCAAATATAGATTGTGTCCTATGACAGAAATCATTTACATGACAAAATCTGCTTTTCTCCAGATTCCTCTAATTAAGTCCTGCCTCCCTCACAGGAGCAGCAGTTATCATGCTGGTGGAGCAAAGCAGGAAAGCCACTGTGGGAAAAGCAGTGAATCCATCTGTGGGATGCTCTCCTGAGCCCATCAGGATGTAATTTGGGTCATTCCAGACAGCCAGGAAGGGGGTGAGACCTCATCCTCTTACAGTTTCACTATCAAGCTGCTTGTGTAACTGGAGTTCAGAAGCCAAAGGGGAGCCCCAGTTATCCCTAATTCTTTTGGCTAAGGTAGCTAAAAACTCATGCACTTATGGGCAACAAAATGAGTTGTCTTTGGACAATTTTTAGGGTGGATGTTGTTGTCAAGCTGCATGGTTGCTGGTGCATGGATGAGGATGAATGCCATTGAGTTTTTGACATCTCCTGGGTCTCCACTGAGCATCTAGGGTGGAAAAAGACACCATGCTTAGCAGCAATCACCAATTCACACCATTGGAATGGGTGCCTGGCAGCTCAAGAAGCAAAGCTACGCGGTCACACAAATGGATATAACTGTGTCCCCTGCTCATGGTTCTAGGAAATTCCATGTATCCTTTAACGTATTCTTGGAAACAAACCTCCTTACATATTTGTCCTGGGGTCATCCAGGATGTCTGTGAGTTACTTGCAGCACAGTAGGGTTTCAAAGACTTCCTTCTTGCACAGCTACCATCTCCCTCCCCTGCTGGGAAGACCTGTCTGTGTTACTGGCAGAGGAGCTTCTTCCTCCCACAGGAGGCATGTGTATAGAGCCTTCAAGGTCTTCCCACTTATGCAGCTCCTGTGAGGGTCAGGCCTCACTTTGGATCTTCTATACTGCAAAGAACCCTCTGCTGAGGCACACAATGCTCTCCTAAAGCCAGCTTCATGGCTATTTAGTTCAAGAAGGACAGGAAACTACTTAAGAGAGTCCACCAAGATGATGAAGGGATTGGAGCATCTCCCTTCTGAGGAAAGGCTGAGGGAGCTGGGTCTCTTTAGCTTGGAGAAGAGGAGACTGAGGGGTGACCTCATTAATGTCTATAAATATGTAAAAGGAGAGTGTCAGGAGGATGGAGCCAGTGACCTCAATGATAGGACTCAGGGCAATGAGTGCAAGCTGGAACACAGGAGGTTCCACAGAAATATAAGAAAAAGCTTTTTTACAGTGAGGGTGACAGAACAGTGGCACAGGCTGCCCAGAGAAGGTGTGGAGTCTTCTTCTCTGGAAACAACCAAAACCCACCTGGACACCTTCCTGTGTGACCTGGTCTAGGAGTTCCGGCTTTGGCAGGAGGATTGGACTAGATGATCTCTTGAGGTCCCTTCCATTCCCTGATATTCTATGATTCTGTGATATTCCACATCTACATGACTTGGATGTCACACTTCAGTCATTTGATTCTGTGTCAGGACGAGCCACTGAGACTCAGAGCACAGGGAGAGGTTGGCCATATTCACCAGTAAAACTCAAAAGGAAGGAAGGGCGGCACTGGGAGCTCCAAGTGCTACAGCTTTTCTGGCTCCACAAAGTCTCAGTGAGATGGGTCAGTATTTGTTATCTGCTGCTGGCACACTGCCATCCCTACCAGGTCTGGGCATGACTTGACGTTGCCCATATTTCTCTAGGCGAGGGCACGCAGCTGGAGCAAGAAGAGCAGGGAGGTTTCAGGAACCACAAAAACACTTCTCAGTGATGCTGTTGGAGTTTCTCTTCCCAGGAAAAAGCTCTTCTTCCAGCCTCCACATGCCAAGACAGATCATCTTTCAGATGAGTCACAATCTCTAAGCCCTCAAACCCAGCGCTGGCTCCAGGAGTGACATTCCCATGTTCCTTGTGAGGACCATGTGTTCCTCCCTCACACCCATCCAGGCAGTGGCCTGAGTCCTTTGCCCTCTGCTTCACTTGTCCCCCTATTGACTTAGTGCTGATAGATGTGCAGAGTAATGCAATGAGGAGAGTAAATAAGGGATGTGATGTCCAGCAGCAACATCTGGAGCATGTTGGGGTGGAGACAGGGACTCCAGTGTGTTTATCCCCTTGATAAATGAGATGCTGGACCCTTGGAGGTTCAGCCACTCATGTAGAAGGGCTCACAGTGTGTTTATCCATTGGGAAATGCCCTTTAATTTCCTTCCCATGAACCTGCAGCACCTGTGGATAGTGCAAGCAGGTCTCTCCTGCCCATCAGCTCCATGGTAGCTCTTTGGATAGCTGCTGGGAGTTCTATCAACACAAAGCTCCTGCCAAAGGCAACCTGTTGTCCCCAACAGGAGCACATTGGTTTCATGCTCTCAGACTGTGCATGAAAAGGGTCATTCCAACCAGCTCTTGCTGCCAGTTTCCACCAAAATTATCACAATTCAGGGTCTGTTTCTGCGCTGGAAGTCAACCACACAACACTCTTAATCTTGGTAATTGGAGTTTATTAATGTTCTTTGAAACTGGCAAAATTACTTTCAGAGGAATTAAAAAAAAAAAAGAAAAAGATACATTTCCCATACTCCAAATCAGTGAGGAAATTCCCTCAGTGGATCTCAACTGAAAACAAACATGTTTTTGTGCTTCCAGAAAATCGGCAAGACTAACAGTGTCATTGTTTGTGCAAGGGGGGATTTCCACATTGCAGTGAACAGCTTGGAAACTGCTGCAGCAGCTTTGAAGCTCCTGCCCTTGGGAGAGCAGGAGAAGTGAAGCAGCATCAGGAAAAAATCACAGCAGGTTGAAAATCACGGGTCATTTTATAAAATGATCATACAGATTTGAATTGTGTTTTGTTTCTCTTTTCATGCCTGCTTTCTGAGCCTTTAGGGGGCATATTTTCTTGCTTTCCTCATAGTGTGAGGACCACGAATATACCAGGCTAATAAAAACTCCTTGTCATGGAGACATGTGACTTCAGGCAACTGATGGAGTCAGGTTGACCCAGTCAACGATGTCATGAAATATCACAAGATTTATGATAAAATTACATGACTCACTAATGCCAAAACCTACCAAGAACGATGAGTACACCGCCCAGAATAAAAAAAAAACAAGCCTGGATTTTGAAAAGCCACGCTGGGCTGTGCCTTAGGACAACCTGATTTTGTATTGGAAGCCAAGGAGTTTATCTATGAAATGTCTGATTTCAACATCCTTTTCATCTGATCAAGGGTTTAGTGACATCTTTCCCATGCCTCCTATCTGAGAAACATCTTCCCCATCTGAGATGAGCTCTATGGGCCACAGCATAGAATAGTTCAGGTTGGAAGGGACCCTAAAGATCATCGAGTTCCAACTCCCCTGCCCATGTTCACTTCTCCATCCAGGTGCTGTGTTGGAGGATGAAGCTGATCCCCCAGTGTCTTTGTGGGAGATGATTTCACCCAAATTATGATTCTATCATGGAGGGCTTCATGGCAGGGGAATGATCTCAAGAGGTGTGACAATGCTGGTATCTTCTGCATCTCAAGGGAGGATCCATCCCCTGGCTGGGACTAAAGAAAGTTGAGGAGCCCAGCAAGATCCTCTTGTCTCTTGGCAGAACTTACAGGTTGAATTTTTGCTCTTGCAGTGTTGCCATCTTGCTTCTGAACATGCTACCTAGGATCACAGTCCCTGTCTAGGTGAAGAACCTCATGAAGACCACCTATATGCTGCATCACTCCAGAAGGGCCAGCAGAAAGCATCATGCTCATCCTGTTAACTCTGAAAGATCTCAAAGAAAGGATCCTGCATGTGCAGGATGAGAGGTATGACTGGTATGAGAGGCAGGCACCATATTAAAGTCAAGGCAAACCCAAATCTTTCTCCTAGTATTCTCTTGCTGGCCAATGCCTTATTCTTTTCCAATAGAATAAGACCAAAAAACATGCAAAGAGAGACTGGGCATTTCTTCAGCCTAAGGCTGAAACTGAAATCCAGGCAGGGACAAAGCCCCACTAGACAAAGACAGAGCCATGGGAGCAAGAGGCAGGGAACTGAGGGAGGTGAGAAGGAGAAGTGGAAATCGTGTTGCCGGCCTTCCTTTGTTCCTGTGGATGGATGCTATCACCCTAAACTCTGCAGTGAGATATTCCAGCCTCAGCTGATTGCCCTGCCTGATACCATTTGGGAGATTACCATATCCCTTGGCTGGGCTGGCTGCCAGGAAAACATGACTGTGAGGGTGATAAGAAGGGTGCTTTGCAGGGAAGGCGATGGCGTCACTGCTGACAGGGATGTTACCTCACCCCCTCTGAGAAAGCACCCTGTGGCCACCAGGAAACTGGAGCAGTGGCCTGGCACGGGGTGACACTGAGAGGGAATGAGGGCAGGGTCATATTAGTCCTGTCACCATGGATGAGCCTCTGGCAAATCAATAGTAGTAGCTTATCAATACCTGAAGGGGGCCTACAGAAGGTTGGGTAGGACCTTTTAATAGGGTCCAGGATGGCAGGAATAGGAGTAATGGATGCAAATTGGAAGAGGGGAGATTTAGGCTGGAGATAAGAAAGAAATTCTTCACTATGAGGGTGGTGAGACACTGAAACAGGTTGCCCAGAGAGGTTGTAGATGCCCCTTCCTTGGAGATGTTCAAGACCAAGCTGGATGAGGCACTGAGCAACCTGGTCTAGTGGGAGATGTCCCTCCCCATGGTAGGGGGTTTGGAACTAGATGATCTTTAAGGTCCTTTCCAACCCAAACCATTCTATGATTCTATGAAACGTTTGGTGGGATGAGGCAGGTACTTGGGACATGCTCCTGGGATGTCTTGCTACAGACTGGGTGTAGGGAGTGTGGTTGTTCTTGGGTTGACAGCACAAAACCTCTGTCCTCTCTACAATGTGTCTGAATGATGCAAAGTCCTTTGGGGCCATGGAGAAGAAGAAATCTCTTATCACTTACTAGTAAGACACACCTGCATTCTCTTAATTTCAGAACTTTCTTTAAAAAATGCTCTGAAAACCTCAGCAGATGAACTGAGAAGCTCGCATGCAGGCATGTTTGCAGTGGAGCACCTTTGCTGAGAAAAAATAAGCAAATACGAGGTGGGAAGACCCTGGCTTAAAAATATCCCAGCAACCTGCAACAATCCATCCTGTGTGGGTGAGTCCTGATGGCCCTTCATTACATGCTCCCAGGCTATTTTTTGCACCGAGCTGCTGACTCGTTCAGTACTCAGGATGTACCGTGCTCAGTTAATGAGCAGCTAATCAGTGTTGTTCTTTGGCTGCTCACTGCCCAACCCTGCAGAGCTGGCTGATGGACCTCACTGGTCCTGGCACCACAGGGATAGTCTTGTACCCTTCCTGCTCTGTCTCTGGGTAGAGGGAGGGCAACTTGAGTCTGCTGGGAGCTCAGTTGCTCTCACAGAATTGTAGAATATCATGGATTGGAAGGGATCTCTACAGATCATCTAGTCCAATCCCCCTGCTGGAGCAGGAACATCTAGACCAGGTCACACAGGAATGTGTCCAGGAGGGTTTTGAATGTCTCCAGAGTTGACTTCACACTCTCTCTGGGCAGCCTGTGCCAGTGTTCTGCCACCCTCACTGTGAAATTTTTTTCCTATATTTCTGTGGAACCTCCTGTGTTCCAGCTTGCACTCATTGCCCCTTGTCCTATCATTGGAGGTCACTGAGAAGAACTAGTCTCCATCCTCCTGACACTCTCCCTTTACATATTCGTAGACATTAATGAGGTTGCCCCTCAGTCTCCTCTAAGCTAAGGTAACCCAGCCCCCTCAGCCTTTCCTCATAAGGAAGATGCTCCAATCCATCATCTTTGTTGCTCTAATCAAAGACATCTCACCTGACTGCTGGCCAACAGACCTTCTTGAAAATTATTTATTTCAGGCAGATATGGCCAGAAATCCAAAAGACATCCCTTCTTCAAAGCTCAAACCCACAGATCTTTTCTAAAACCATACTATGTTTCCCTGCCACTGCTCTTAGAAATGACTGAACGATTTTGGCAAAAGCTTAAGCAGAAGTAGCAAGGAATGATCAGCAGAGAAAACTTCTGCACAGATTTTTCAGAGTTCAACATGTTCAAAGGAAGACAATGAATCTTCTAATGGGAGGTTTTGGGTGATTTACTATCCCAACCTGAAGTGCTACCTGCAAGTTAAAAACCATACGTCTCTGTCACTCGGTACCATTAACTACTCCACTCCAAAGGACAGAGCAGCTTAGCTCAGCTTACTGCCAGCAGAAAGGAGAGCACTTCAAAAGATCCAATTTCCAGATTAGATTTGGGGATTTTTCCCATGTTCTCCCCCAAAAGCTCTTTTTAAACAAAACAAACCATCAAAGACGGCAGATAATCATAGCATTTAGCTTCTTTAGGGTCTCTAAAGGGTTCAAGATGAAAGTAAGTATGGAGCTATCAAGAAATCATGACCTCTGCCAGATGAGATGAAGGACAATGAGGAAATACTGAAATTAGAAATACCTACTATAAGCACAGAAATTCTTTGTGTCCTTCCATAGCTCTTAATGATGCCACCAGTGCAGGATCTTCGTGGAGAACTTGTGTCTTTCCATAGCCCTTAATGATGCCACCAGTTGATGTTCTTAGTTCAGAGTGCAAGGCATTCATCAACACACTAGATAAGAAAAAAGCATCTGAATGAAAGGGGCGACTGATGTGTTACAGCTTGGCTGAATAAAGCCATTACATCCTGCCATGTCATCAATGTCCCTAAAACTTGACAATACAAACTGCTGTCTTTGTGCAGACTGGCTTCCAAGCATGTTGGATGTGACCCATGAGAGTCCTGCCAGGCTCCCTTGTTCAACAGAATCCTGTTCCTCCCTCGTGTGGCATGAAAATGCAGAGCCAATGTTGCTGCAATAGAAAAGATGCCTTGGCCAGCTTGAGAGACATCAATAGAATGTCTGCCAACAAAACCATGGCTGTGCAGCAGGGGTTGACCAACATCATCTGCACCATGCCAGTGGCAGAAGCCAGAGCCCTGAAGGATATTCAAGATCCATATGAAGTATTCAGGACAGGAAATAAATGGTGTCACGTGCTTTTCTTTGAAAAGAGTCCTCTAATGAGCCAGGGTGGAACTGGCTCATGGATTTTCTCATTTATGGTGCCATTTCAGTAGGTTTTTGAGCTGACATTGTTATGATATAGAAGGGAGATACTTCCCTCAGCAACAAAAAGCTGTTGTAGAGATTACCTTGGTACTATTCAATGAATTTGATAGGTAACCCTCCAATAGATGCCAGGCTTTGGCAACTTTAAGGACCTGGACATGTTTATACCACAAGTAGGACCATTTATGGAAAATATGAGATTCCAGGAGTAGGCTGTGGAGCATTTCATAGAGTCATAGAATCATAGACTGGTTTGGGTTGGGAAGGACCTTAAAGATCATCGAGTTCCAACACCCCTGCCATAGGCAGGGACACCTCCCACTAGACCAGATTGCTCAATGCCTCATCCAGCCAGACCTTAAACACCTCCAGGGAGGGGGGACCCACAACCTCTCTGGCCAACCCATTCCAGTGTCTCACCACCATAACCATAAAAAATTTCTTTCTTATTTCTAGCCTGAATCTCCCCTCTTCCAATTTAGATCCATTATTCCTAGTCCTGCCATCACATACCCTATTAAAAAGTCCTACCCACTGAAGCATCTTTATAACTCAAAAGAAAGATCAGATCACTAAAAATTCCAGTCACAGCAGTAGGGCTTGATATGCTTCATTTTAAGGTTAGCATCAAAAATTATAGACCAATCTCTAGAGTCACCTGCATCTCTCCATTAGAGGTTGACTAAGAAGAGCTGAGGGTTATGGGTGCAGTAGGTGCCTGGTGTTTGCACCCAAAGATAGGGAATGTGAGTGCTGCCCTGCTGCCTGATGTTTGGGGTAGTCCTCCTGGGATGGAGGAAGGACATTATTTTCTCATTGACTAAAGGGAGCTGAGGGTGATGGGTGCAGTAGATGCCTGGTTTTGGCACCCAAAATTAGGGGAGGTGAAAGCTGCCCTGCTGCCTGACGTTTGTGGTAGTCCTCCTGGGATGGAGGAAGGACATTATTTTCTCATTGACTAAAGGGAGCTGAGGGTGATGGGTGCAGTAGATGCCTGGTTTTGGCACCCAAAATTAGGGGAGGTGAAAGCTGCCCTGCTGCCTGACGTTTGTGGTAGTCCTCCTGGGATGGAGGAAGGACATTATTTTCTCATTGACTAAAGGGAGCTGAGGGTGATGGGTGCAGTAGATGCCTGGTTTTGGCACCCAAAATTAGGGGAGGTGAAAGCTGCCCTGCTGCCTGACGTTTGTGGTAGTCCTCCTGGGATGGAGGAAGGGCATTGTTTCCTCATTGACTAAAGGGAAAGGTCAACTGTCTGGCTGTGGTGGATGCTGACCAACCATGTCACCGACTGCTCCTGCACCAGGCTTCGCCCCCGTTGTCTTTGCCAAAGCTCAGCCACTGCTGACTTGCAAAGGCTGCCCAGAACAATCCTGTTTCATTGCCAGTTGGTCTCGTCTGGACACTGAACCTTGTCCTGGACTAATTGCATAGACAGGGCAGGAGTAAAGTCCTCCCCCTTTGGTTGTGACTCCACCGCCTTGGGATCTCGATGAGAAAAGTTGCCTTCATGTGACTCCAAGGGAAGAGGGGGAGTGATTCCACCAGAGATGAGGGAGAGTGGCTCCACAATACAGCAGGCACCTGGAAAACTGGCATCCTCCGTGCCTCTGTGCTGTGCCATTGGCTCAAGAAGAGCTGACACATCAGTCAGGAGCTGCAGAGCAACCTTCGATGACATTGGCTCTGCGGATTATGTGGCTCCCATCAGTTAGTCAGCAAAACACCTGGAATATGGGCTTGGATGCTTTGAGGCAGAAGCCAACAAACCAGGGCTCTGTTTCTCCTGGATGAAGACCAAAGCTCAGAACCTGGCAGCGGGTCAAGTCATGCAGAATGTCCAAGTGAGTAGCTGTTCTGTTGAGGGAGCTGAAGAATGTTTTTATCTCAGCTTGGAGCAAAGCTCTCTGGGCAGGTGTTCTGTTGGATGTGGAGTGGAGCAATGTCCTTGGTGGGCTTGCTGAGTAGAGCATGGGGATTAGACAAGCTGTAGCTTGACGTGAAATCCAGCAGTAACAGACCTGCACTCAGCTGTGCTGCTGCTTATCTCCATGAGAGATATGCTACTGAAGTGATTCACAGGTGCTCAAGGTATTTTGTAGAAGTTGCCAACATTTTGCTGCTGTGCTTGAATATGATTGATTAGCTGTGCAAAGTCAGGCACATCTCAGGATTTGGAAGAAGGCAGTGTTGAACAGGAATTGGAGCAGTGATTCACACTCTTGCACGTGTGGCATGTTTGGTGAACCCACATGGTAGACAACACCTTAAAATTCACCACTGACCTCTGGCCAGACCCTGCCTACACCACAAACTGTGCTCAATTTTGCATGTGCTAGATTCCCAAAATAGGAGGTCACCATCCACAGGTCAGAGATCTGAGATAGGAACAAACTGAATTACTCTACCTGCTCTTTGCTGCCAAGCAGAGCAACAATTGTACCAATGTTCTGTGCCCACATCATAGAATCATAGAATGGTTACAGTTGGAAGGGACACAAAGATCATCTAGTTCCAACCCCCCTGGCATAGGGAAGAAGGGACATCTCCCACCAGACCAGGTTGCTCAAAGCCCGACCCAGCCTGTCCTTGAACAGCTCCAAGGATGGGACAACCACAGCTTCTCTGGGAAGCCTGGTCCAGGGTCTCACCACCCTCACAGAGAGGGTGNGGTCTCACCACCCTCACAGAGATAAAAATCTTCCTGAGATCTAATCTAAAAAGCTCCTCCTCCAACTTGAAGCTTGAAGCCATTACACAGAATCATAGAACATCAGGGATTGGAAGGAACCTCAAGAGATCATCTAGTCCAATCCCCCTGCTGGAGCAGGAACACCTAGACCAGGTCACACAGGAAGGTGTCCAGGTGGATTTTCAGTGTCTCTAGAGAAGTAGGCTCCACACCCTCTCTGAGCAGCCTGTTCCACTGTTCTGTCACCCTCACTGTGAAAGTTTTTTCTTATATTTCTGTGGAACTTCCTGTGTTCCAGCTTGCACCCATTGCCCCGAGTCCTGTCATTGCATGTCACTGAGAAGAACCTGGCTCCATCCTCCTGACACTCACCCTTTGCATATTTACAGACAAGAATGAAGTCAANCTCCAGCAGTTCCCTGTCCTTTTTGAACTGAGAGCACCAGAACTGGACACAATACTCCAGATGTGTTCTCACCAGGGTAGAGTAGAGGGGGAGGAGAAACTCTCTCCACCTATCCACTATGTCCCTTCTAATACACCTCAGGATGCCATTGGCCTTCTTGGCCACAAGGGCACATTGTTGGCTCATGGTCATCCTGCTGTCCACCAGGACCCCCAGGTCCCTTTCTCCTGCACTGCTCTTTAATGGGTCAGTCCCCAACTTCTACTGATACATGGGGTTGTTCTTGCCCATGTGTAAGTCCCTACACTTCCCTCATTATATTTCATTGAATATATTTCATTGAATTTCTCCTCACCCCTCATCTTGTCACTACATGTCCTTGTAAAAAGTCCCTCTGAGATTTCTTGTAGGATCCCTTTAGATACTGGTAGGTAGCAATAAGATCTCAAAGTCTTCTCTTCTCCAGGATGAACACTCTCAACTCTCTCAGCCCATCCTCATAACAGAGGTGCTCCAGCTCTCTGATCATCTTTGTGATCATCTTCAGTCTCACCTTGCAAGCTCTTGGTGGCCCTTGGTCTCTTTTTGCCTCAGTTTTCCATGTGCAGAACTGGTCTTGATACTCTCCTACAGCTTCAGAGCAGTGTGAGGATAAGTACATTAAAAAGTTGGATGTCATTCAGGTTCTAGAGTCCTGTGAGCCATAGAAGTGACTTAAATAGATGGTTTAAAGCCAATTAAAGCAAAATCTTTGCTCTGAACATGGAGATAAGAAAGATACAATGGGTCATCCAGCCCTCTTCCTGCCAGATTAGGATTGCTTTGAGCATTTAGGTCTTTGGCCTTATCAAAGTGTACATGTTACGAGCAGCTTGCAGTGCTTGCACCAGGAGGAAATCCAGAATTTTACCTAAACATTTTCTTTCTTAATTTCTTCCCTTTAAACCCATTTATCCCCTTGTCAATCCATCATAAAAATGATTTCCAAGCTAATAACAGGTGAGTTACAGCAGCAATGGGATAACATCACGTGAAAGGGACAACTGGGTTGAGACCTCTCTTTGGCCTGGGAGCATCACCTGGTAAATTAAATGCTCCCATAAGCTTCAGCTGATGGAAAATTGGTTCCCTCCATGATGTCTTCTTCTCCATGCCTCTTTGCTTGGCCAGGGCACATGTGTAGATCTTTGATTCACTGATGGGTGAGGCTGGTCTCCTCTGGGTTATGTTTCAAGGTGGAAAACCTGTGATACACACATGTAAAGAGCAAAATTTTGTTGAAATATTTGATGCCTGGATGCACAGGGTGGAAACACAGCAGTGGCTTCTCGAAGTTCAGCCCTTGCCTTAGTGACTGGGTCATAGAATCACAGAATTGGAAGGGACCTTCAAAGGTCATATAGTTCAATCCACCAGCAGGGATATTATGCACTAGATCAGGTTGCTCAGAACCTCATCAAGCCTGGCCTTGAATGTCTTCAGAGATGGGGTCTTCACTGCTCTCTGGGATACCTATTCCAGTGCCTCATCACCCTTATGGGGAAAAAATTCTCCCTAATGTCTAATCTAATCCTGCCCTACTCCAATTTAAACCATTGCCCCTTGTCCTATCACTACATTCTCTGCCAAACAGACCCTCCCCAGCTTTCTTCTAGCATAAACCTCGAGCACAAACTCCTCTTAAGCTCAACCTGTTTATTCTCATTTGCTTTCTTGTCTCATTTTTACTCAGATTGTCCAGACACAAACCCTTTTGTATCTCACATCTTTACAAGTGGCATTTTACACAAAGCCCTCATAAGGTGGTTTTTTGTTCCTGCTGTCCCTGGGGTTCTCCTGGCTTTGGCAGCTGAGACAATGCTCTTCCAGCACCACCAGCTGCTGAGGACTTGGCTGTGTTGCTTTTATGCAGAAAATCCTTTGCTTTCATTTTCACGATGGGCATTTTGGGCCAATGGATGAAAGCAAAGTGGATATTTTGGTAGCTTTTCACTCTTGTAAAATTAATAAGCTACTTGGCACCACCCTGGGAGGGCATTAGCTCAAGGAGCACAAGAACAGAAGTGCAGGCAAAACTTTTTGTGGCGAGGAAACCTTTCCCCAAGCCCCATCTGCCTGTGTTTTTCTGCCAGTTACTACTTTGTTTAAACCCTGAGTAGGATTGTTACCAAAATAGCTGAATCACTCCATTTTACTGTAAGATGGGCTTTGATTGTAGCCATGGGGGACCAGAGAACCAGAGGTGGAGAAGGTTTTGAGCAGGGTGTGATCAAGATGATCAAAGGGTTGGAGCAACTGCCCTATGAGGACAGGCTGAAGGAGTTGGGGTTGTTCAGCCTGGAGAAGAGAAGGCTCAGGGGGGACCTCATAGTAACTTATCAGTACCTGAGGGGGTCCTACAGAAAGGCAGGGGAAGGAATTTTTAACATAATATCGGATGGGAGGACTAGAAACAATGGATATAAATTAGAGGGGGATAGATTTAGACTAGACATAAGGAAGAAATTCTTTACAGTGAGGGTGGTGAAGCACTGGAACAGGTTGCCCAGGGAGGTTGTGGATGCCCCCTCTCTGGAGGTGTTCAAGACTAGGCTGGACAGGGCACTGGGAGTGTGTCCCTGCCTATGGCAGGGGGGTTGGAACTCGATGATCTTTAAGGTCCCTTCCAACCCAAACTATTCTATGATTCTATGATTCTATGTTTGTCCATGCTACAGAGTAGATTCCCCCTTGTGCTGCTTGGTGATGCTGAAAGGGTGAATGTCCCCCAAGGATTTTTGGTGTGAGGAACCTAATTCTGCTCCCACTGCTCGTTTTAGCCTTGCTTTTACTTTGCAAACATCAATCAGCCATGGGGCTGTTTTATTTGAATCGAAATCTTTTCATGGCAGGCTGGACCTATTTGTGCAGCCTTAGAAATGCCAATGCTTTTTACTACTACCAGAAAGCATTATTTAGAGTCACTCTCCTTCAGCGGGACTTTTGAGAGAAAATCCCTGACAGTCTGTTAAAATGGAAATGATTTTCTTAAAAACCAATTTGATTTGTCACCATTTTCTTTGAACTCACCTATGACTTGATCCATTTGCCTCTCTTCTGCCTGCCCATTCCCTCACATCTTGAGAGGGATTTCCATCAGCTCTGATGACAACAGCAGGTCCAGCTCCTGGAAATGACCACATCTGGGGCTGGATGAAGCCATAGACCTCTCTGAGTTGGCTTTTCTGATGGGAAAGGACTGCATTTTGGGAAGCCCAGCTCAGACATTCATTCCCCAGTTGCACATTTACCTCTGAAATGAGACATTAGGAAGAAGTTCTTCACCATAAGGGTGGTGACACACTGGAAGAGGTTGCCCAGAGAGGTGGTGGATGTCCCATCCCTGCAGACATTCAAGACCAGGCTTGATGAGGCTCTGAACAGACTGGTCTAGTACAGGATGTCTCTGCTCACTGCAGATGGTTGGGCTAGATGTCCTTTGAAGGTCCTTTCCAAATCTAGGATTCTGTGATTCTATGAAATTACATTCTTCAGCCAAGCTCTAAACTCCTTCCAGCCACGCAGCTTCTCCTGCTTTCACCAACAGTTGCCCTTTTCTCTCATCCAAGCTGATTTTGGCCCCTCTCTTTGGCCACACAAGCTGAGAAGAAAGACACCCCGTGGACCAGCATGGCTCTTTGCTCTTGTTCCTCCATCTGAAGTGATATCCAGCCCATCAGTGGATCTGACACTGACTGCTGCTATTTGAGGTTGCCTCATTTAACCCAGGCTGTGTTTCTTCACTGGGTAATTTTTGCTGTTGAAGAGCACACACTCTCCTATTGATTTGTCCTGAGCTCCAAATGCAAAGGGCAGGAGGGATCCTGGAGTTTTGCTGATGCTCCAGCTCCCAGCATCAGCAATTAGAGGCACAGCAGCCCAACTCAATGAAGAGGAAGAAGAAGAGGACAGACTTGACAATCTGCTTTGTTGTTCAAAGATTCCCTTGCTATCCTCATTCTGGTTTATGGTTTGTAAATTGACAGCAACATAAAGGAATAAGACCCCCATGGTCCTGCATAAAACCAGGACAAGGCAGCATCACAGAGTCATAGAATGATACAGCTGGAAGGGATCTTCAAAAGGCCATGTAGTCCAACCCCCCTGGATGGAGCAGGGACATCCTGCACTAGATCAGTTTGCTCAGAGCTTCATCAAGCCTGGTGTTGAGTGTCTCCAGGGATGGGGCCTCTACCACCTCTCTGGGCAAACTGTTCCAGTGTTTCCCTATCCTCATGGTGAAGAATCAGAATCATAGAG